>CM065719.1:86410388-86600388 GCA_033310375.1 Conus canariensis
GCGGAGGACACCTGCTGTCCACACAGAGCAGCCAACAGTAACCCACAGAGGACACCCTGCTGTCCACACAGAGCAGCCAACAGTAACCAGGGGCACCTCTGTAAGAGACAACCCCATGCTGTCCACACAGAGCAGCCAACAGTAACCCAGCGGAGGACACCCTGCTGTCCACACAGAGCAGCCAACAGTAACCCAGCAGAGGACACCCTGCTGTCCACACAGAGCAGCCAACAGTAACCCAGCAGAGGACACCTGCTGTCCACACAGAGCAGCCACAATAACCCAGCGGAGGACACCCTGCTGTCCACACAGAGCAGCCAACAGTAACTCAAACCCCAACAGACCATGGAGGACGCTGTCCACACAGACACATCAGTACCCACAGAGGACACCCTGCCACACAGAACAGCCAAAGTACCAGGAGGACACCCTGCTGTCCACACAGAAGCAGCAAGTAACCAGCAGGAGCCAACACCTGCTGTCCACACAGAGCAGCCAACAGTAACCAGCAGAGGCACCTGCTGTCCACACAGAGCAGCCAACAGTAACCCACGGAGGACACCTGCTGTCCACACAGAGAGCCACAGTAACCCAGCAGGACACTGCGTCCAAGAGCAGCACAGTACCAGCGGGAAACACCCTGCTGTCCCACAGAGCAGCCAACAGTAACCCAGCGAGGACACCTGCTGTCCACACAGAGCAGCCAACAGTAACCTCACCAGAGGACACCCTGCTGTCCACAAGAGCAGCCAACAGTAACCCAGCGAGGACACCCTGCTGTCCATACAGAGCAGCCAACAGTAACCCAGCGGAGGACACCTGCTGTCCACACAGAGCAGCCAACAGTAACCATGGAGGACACCCTGCTGTCCACACAGCAGCCAATAGTAACCCAGTGGAGGACACCTGCTGTCCACACAGAGCAGCCAACAGTAACCCAGCAGAGGACCCCTGCTGTCCACAAGCAGCCAACAGTAACCCAGCAGAGGACACCCTGCTGTCCACACAGAGCAGCCACATACAGAACTCCACAGAGGAACATCCCTACTGTCCACACAGAGCAGCCAACAGTAACCCAGCGGAGGACATCCTGCTGTCCGCACAGAGCAGCCAACAGTAACCCAGGGAGGACACCTGCAGTCACACAGAGCAGCCAACAGTACCCAGCGAGGACACCCTGCTGTCCAAAGAAAGCCAACAGTAACCCAGCGGAGGACACCTGCTGTCCCACAGAGCAGCCAACAGTAATCCAGTGGAGGCACCTGCTGTCCCAAGAGCAGCCAAGTAACCCAGGGAGGACACCCTGCTGTCCACACAGAGCAGCCAACAGTAACCCAGCAGAGGCCCCTGCTGTCCAACAGAGCAGCAACAGAACCCACGAGGACACTCCTCTGTCAATCGCTCGGCTATCTGTACTCCACATGCAGGACATCCTAGCCTCACTGATGCTCAACCAGTGCAACCTAGCGGGCAGGAGGCATTCCCCTCGCGGAAAGCACCACCACGTCTATCCCCACAGCGCATGAACTTTGCTCATGCAAACAACTTGACAATGACGCCAGCGTGGAAAAGACATCGAAAGGGCTACAGGATTTGAGGACTTCTGTGCTGATCATGGAGATGTCACGATGACACGTGGAGCTTCCTTACTAGTCTGAGACTACAGGGCTGTACTCTATGCTTTCTTTGATAATACTTCCGACATCAACCGAGCCGAGATATACAGAACCTGCAGTGTTGGTCAGGAGACTTCAGCACTGCTGGGCCATGCATACAATAAGTGAATGAAACTCGGCTGTGTTGCTCCCCTCTCCCCTTCGAAGCTCTTAGAACCTTTCACTCATGACACCAACCCAGCTAGACTAATGAATATATAAGATAATAAAAAATAATCCCATAAATTGTCTTTGATGGGATTGAAACGCACATACCATGGCCAGCACACAATCCCGGGATGCTAAACCACTGCAACGTGTCAGCCGGTGTTTTCATTGGATTTGGATGCAACAGACACATGAAGTTTCATAGCTTTGTTGTTGCTTTTTGTTTGTCCCTTTCAAATCCTTTTTGTTGGTGGTTTTGTTGTTCTTTTAATTCACTTTTGAGGAATGAACTTGGGGTTTCTTTTTTCAGATTTACAAACAGATTACGTCACTTTCTTTTTAACATGCTTTCAGACCAGTCTGATAGCTCCATTGTTGACTGGACTACAGACCTGTCAGAAATAAATAAATAAACTAAAAAGTAAATAATGCCGTTTCTCATTGAAACAAACTCGACACAGAAAATCCAGCTGCTTCTGCCAAAGGGTAACAACGGCGTTGCACAATCAGCTGAAATAAACCTAGCTCTTTGTTGACTCCCCCCCCCCCCCCCCCCCTGTTCCGAGGCGCTGGCTGCAATGCCACAATGTGAAGTCCCGGCTGTCCCAGGGGAAATCACGTATGCTGACGCACACCACGAGGATCAAGGAAGAGCCAGTGATCCCAGTCGCTACAATGCTCCACTCTGACAGAGAAGGGGGGAGGACGGGGGGGGGGGAATATATGGGTGCGATTCATTCCTTTCCATTCTACCTCCACAGCTTTTTCTCTCTCGACACAATGCTACGAAAATACCGTGTGTGTGTGTGTGCGTGCGTGCATGTTTTTGAGTGAGCGAGAGAGAGAGAGAGAGAGAGAGTGTGTGTGTGTGTGCGCGCGCGCATGCACACGCTTGCATGTGTGTGTGTGCGACACAGAGAGAGTGTGTGTGTGTGTGAGGCTGAGAGAGAGAGAGAGAGTGAGGTGGGGATTATTTCTCTATTCTTGCCAACTAGAGGATTGTGTGAGTGTGTGTGTGTGTGTAAGTTCACGAGAGAGACAGAGAGAGAGACAGAGACAGAGACAGAGACGGAGAGAAAGAGTTGTAGTGCAAACAAAAGATGATACAAAAAGCATACACGTGAGCAGTCTCAATGAGTCTCCCTCGTTTATTGAAAAATCTCTGCTTGTTCCAGGCTGACGTTCCACCAGTCATGCCAATGCAGCACCCATTCTTTCTCTGTAACCATGATGATCCATCTGCCTGTAGCCACACATACCAATAATCAGCTTCTCTGGAAAGCTCCCAGCAGAGGGCGGCAGAAATCAGCGCACATACATGTTATCTCAAAGCAAAATAAAGATATGGTTATTTACATATCACCAAGTCAACTCAACAATGGTAGCCCAGGCAATGAATATGAAAGGAAGCAGAAAATTAATGTTTCATTTACACAAAAAGAAAGCAAAGACTGATTATTCATAATACACAACTTCTAGTTGTTTCTTTTCTTTCATCATAAAATAAAAATAAGAAAGCAAGAAATCCAATAAATCTCTTGAGGTGTAGGATGTTTTGGCTGCTTGCAAGTACATATCGCTGCCTGAGGTGGCGACAGTTGTGGCAGTATGTGTAGCAGAAGCGACAGTAATACAGAGTGTGTGTGTGTGTGTGTATGTGTGTGTGTGTGTGTGTGTGTGTGTGTGTGTGTGTGTGCATCCATTTCAAAGCGCACAGTGCACTTCTATGAGGATTTCCATGTTAAAAATCCTAACACCTATCAATATGATGACGTTTCATAACCATCAATCCAATCCCAAAGCTCTACAACTTGGAACATTAACTTTCATTATCAAATCTTACCTCCAGCTACAGAAGTATAACTTCTAGTTCTACAAGCTCTCTTTACACAAGGAAAACTCAAGAGACATAATAACCAAAATGCAGATATGACAAAAAAAGAAGTCTGGTTTCTGGTGTAGCTACCTATCATTCTAGCCAGTATACACCAGTTCCTCACCTCAGATTTGTTTTTATGTCTGGAAATCTTCAGCCTTAATAAGGTGGAAAACGATTACAATTTGCACATCTCTCTCTTCTCTTACAATGACATGGACAACACTGAAGTCTGTTTAACATAATTTCTTCTGTGTTTTTTTTCTTTAATAGTTCGTTCCTCTTAAAGAAGAAGGTCGGCTGAATACCAATATTTACACCTTCAAAATCACTCACAACAAGCAGAACCCTGAATCAAATTTATCCTTTTCCTATTAAAAAATATTGATAAAAAATAGATGCTAGTTATACCGAAGTCAAAGGGATTGATATCACTTTCACCTCTCCTGATTCTGATCACGAAAATAAAACTTGCTTTATTACAACAAGATTTAGCACAACCAACTTTGAAACCACCACCTTACTCTTCCACCAGGAACAGATCTTTATCTTTAAGCCTCCAATAATTTCACACATGATGTAATACTACTTGCTGTACTAATATCTGCACGTGGCCTTCTCCGTTAGCAGTTTTTGTGCATCCGAAGTGAGCACCAAAAAAAAAAAGCAAAAACAAAAACAAACAAAAACCATGTTGTTGTCAAAACATGAAACATCCTTCAGAATGTCCAACCCAGCAGAAATCCCTCTTTATACAGTGTGTGAAGAGGACCTCACACTATGCTGCTGCTGTGAGTTATCCGTAAGAGGTATAAATATTTCTTTAAGAAATACGAGAATACACTTCAGCTGACATGCACACGTTTCTGCTCACCTGCCCCTAACTTCTATTCAAGCACCTCTAACTTCTGCTCATGTGCCCCTAATTCGAGTTATTTGCCTTATCTTCTGCTTGTGTGCCCCTAGTTCGAGTTATTTGCCTTATCTTCTGCTTGTGTGCCCCTAATTCGAGTTATTTGCCCTATCTTCTCCTCATGTGCCCCTAATTCGAGTTATTTGCCCTATCTTCTGCTCATGTGCCCCTAATTCGAGTTATTTGCCCTATCTTCTGCTCGTGTGCCTCTAACTTTGGATCATTCGCCCCATCTTCTGCTCATTTGCCCCTAACTGCTCTTCATGTGCCTCTAGCTTTGGATTATTCGCCCCATCTTCTGCTCATTTGCCCCTAACTGCTCTTCATGTGCCTCTAGCTTTGGATTATTCGCCCCAACTTCTGCTCATTTGCCCCTAACTGCTCTTCATGTGCCTCTAGCTTTGGATTATTCGCCCCATCTTCTGCTCATTTGCGCCTAACTGCTCTTCATGTGCCTCTAGCTTTGGATTATTCACCCCATCTTCTGCTCATTTGCCCCTAACTGCTCTTCATGTGCCTCTAACTTTGGATTATTCGCCCCATCTTCTGCTCATTTGCCCCTAACTGCTCTTCATGTGCCTCTAACTTTGGATTATTCGCCCCATCTTCTGCTCATTTGCCCCTAACTG
Source organism: Conus canariensis (assembly GCA_033310375.1). Taxonomy (NCBI): domain Eukaryota; kingdom Metazoa; phylum Mollusca; class Gastropoda; order Neogastropoda; family Conidae; genus Conus; species Conus canariensis. The sequence continues at coordinate 86,415,630 of CM065719.1, forward strand.
CTCTTCATGTGCCTCTAACTTGTGCTCATGTGCCCCTTACTTCTGGTAATTTGCCTCAACTTGTGCTCATGTGCCCCTTACTTCTGGTAATTTGCCTCAACTTGTGCTCATTTGCACTTTTTTGTCTTGCTTCCGCTCACGTGTCCATGAATCCTGATCGTAAGCTCCTAATTTATCCACATCTCAATGATACCAGCCCTAGGAATGGTCGCTGCTACAGTAATAGTAGAGTACTGTTCATGGCCGTACAACAATTTCACTCACATCAGAGAATGAACGCTATCACTTCTCACTGTGTTACAGTCATCTGCTCATATATACCATGCATGGCATCATTCATAGTCACAGCAGAATGGAATGTCGCTGGAAATCATGCACACGAGTCTGCAAGTGTCTTCAAGTTATTGCTGAAAGAACATGGGCAGCTTCTTCTACCTGGTGAACCACAGAATACCCTGGACTTGGAGTTGGGGTCAGCAAGGTCAACTACTCTGGGATTATTCAGGGTGCCTTTTGGGAGCTGAGGGGAGAAAATGTAGGACGGCGTGATGGGTGTCGAGTCATTTTTCTTTTTACAAAATAAGACTGCAATGGAAAGACTTTTAAAGCCAAATAACACTACATGGTGGATGAAAGACTTTTTTCAACCACACTACTGCAGGGGAGACAGGTCGAAAGATACTTTGAGTAAAGGGGGAAAGCAGAAATTAGAGGCGTATTTCAACAAGACTAATGTGATGTGTGATGTGATGTGATGTGTGTGTGTGTGTGTGTGTTTGAGAGAGACTGAGAGAGAGAGTGTGCAAGTTTGAGCATTTTAAAAAATTAAACAAGACTACTGTCAAAGGAGCAAGGTAGGGGTGGGGGTGGGAGGACAGGGCTGCTTTTGTGTGTGTGTGTGTGTGTGTGTGTGTGTGTGTGTGTGTGTGTGTGTGTGTGTGTGTGCGCGCCTGCCTGTCTGTCTGTATGCAACGACTACAGTAGAAGGAGAAGTGAGGGGGAGGGGAATTGATAGCAAAAGACACAGAAGCTGCACAGCAAAAAGATACCATACTGTTTATGATACTGAACCTATTAACTAAGAGTCCACCAATCAGTACCCCTTGCCCTTCCTTTTCTCCCCTACAAAATGTTAAAACATATTCCTGATCTAAAGCATTTTCCTTTCTTAGAGAAAAACAACCCCCACCTTACCACTCGTCTTTTAGTTCTTATTCTTGAGCATATGATCTTTTTAACTGCTGCTTTACAAACAAGAATTCTGGTTTCCTATGAAAAGTGTGCTGAAAAAATGTATCAAAACTTTCATCTTTTAGTTCTTATTCTTGAGCATATGATCTTTTTAACTGCTGTTTTACAAACAAGAGGAATTCTGGTTTCCTAGGAAAAGTGTGCTGAAGAAATGTATCAAAACTTTCAAAAAATAGCACTTCAAAAAATATCTGCAATATCAAAAACAACAATGATGCACTTCAAAATGTCATCTGCCGTATCAAAGACAACTACCACTATCTGACAGTGATCATGAAATGCAATCACTATATGAAACACTTAAGAGGGAGGAGGCACAAAGAAAAGGTATGGTGAGAATTGAAAGGAGAGTGGAGGGAGGTGGGGGTTGAGGAGCAGGGGGGGGGGATGGAGAAGGATTTTTAAAGGAAAAAAAAAAAAGGAAAAGCATTCTAAACATACCTCAAAAGCACTTACAAGTTTGATGCAGCGTCCAGCCTTAAAAAAAAAGACAAAAGCAAGCCAAAGGGTTCTCTCATACCACACCTTTCATCATGTGGGGAAAAAACCAGTCATTTATCATCAACACACACTAAACTTATACTACTTAACAAGCAACAACAAAAACAACTTTTCACTGTTTCAATTTTCAAAAAAAAAAAAGGAAAGGAAGAGGACATTAAAGCAAATAAACTGTGCAAACCAGGCGTGTGAACTCAGCAGTTTATGGCACAACTCCTTAAGGCAATTCAGACCACCTCTGTGCAGGCCGCACTGGATCTGTTCTGCATTCCTACCTGGCCCATGCCTGGACAGCATTTTATACCTGAATCAAGATTATTGTTGATCACAGATCAGGTCAGACACATTTTACACAAGAAATGCCATCAACACAACATCGTGAAGTAAACCATCCCTACCAAACTAGTATGGGGAGTTTTTATTATACTCCCTGTTTGGCTAGTATACTTACCATGTCAGACCATAGCATTCAACGGCAGTTAGTCAGCTCTGCCAGGCCGAAGATTTTTGTGGCTAATGCAGTTTGTGGCTAATGCAGTAATAAGACAGTCACGTGACGCCCACCCTACTCCCGCCATGAGCAGAAGGCCGAGGTCCGCTTCCTGTTCCTCATTCTTCTGAGGCCCGCACCAAGGTAACCCCAAGAACCTTGGCGCTAGAGGGGAAGGCGGGCGGGCATTAGAGTCTGACATGGTAAGTATACTAGCAATACAGGGAGTATAATAAAAACTCCCCATTTTGGTGTCATATACTTTACCATGTCAGACCATAGCAGAATTTAAAGGAATTGGAGGAGGACGAGTGCCCTAATGGTTCTTGGGGTTAGAGGGCGGAACTGAAATAGCTGCATTAGCCGCCACAAAGGAGATCCCCTTCGAACCATCAGCCCGGGTCATTCGGATGTCCCTCAAATAAAGCTTATGAAAGGGTTTTCCGAATGCCAGAAGGCTGCCTCCAATAGATGGCGCACGGGGACAGAGTGCTGGAAGGCCTTGGAGGTGGCCAGCGCTCGGACCTCATGAGCCCGGGGAGATAAGGCCGGGAGATCCTTGTACGCCTGGGCGTAGGCAGATCTAACCGTCCTGGAAAGCCACTGCTGAGGGTCCCTTCAGTGAGGAGGGGCCCCGCTATGTGTGTCGTGCAGAGGGTGAATCCCCGCATGGCAACAGTGGAGGGGGGCCTCTATTCGGAGGGAGAGGCTGAGGGAGCAAGCTCCCTCCCCCCCCCCCCCCCCCCCCCCCTTCCTTTTGTTGACATAACAAGGCACCGAAGTGTTGTCCGTGGGCAGGAGAACAAGTCGGTGCGAGACCCGGGGTTGGAAGCGGGGGAGGGCAAGCCTGCCCGCTTCCACTTCAGGACGTTGATGTGGAGACTGAGCGTCCCACACTGTGCGTCCCACACTCCCAAGGTACGAGGGTTCTCAAAGAGGGGAACTAGTGCCACTCTCCCTACTCGTCCGCTTGAAAAGACAGGAACACGAACGTGCGTGTATTAGATACTGAGCCATGCGCTTTTTGTGGCCATAGTCAGCATGAGTGTGTGGTTTTGAGCCCATAGATGCCAAATGAGGCGATCTTTCGCACACACAACACAGAACATAATGTAGTTTTGGGGATCCTTAGCAACCAGTACTGCTTACCTTGACCAAAGATCCTGAAATGCACACTTTCCTGACATGTCGATTGCCTTGAGCACCGACGGGAAAATGGCGGATGTAAGTATCGCGTCTTCACGCGAAACGAGACTATGCAAAACTAGGATGAGACCTTGAGAAAATCAATACTTCAAGGCGAGCGTCGTCTGCTAGGCTAGGGCCGTTCGTCGGAACCCACTGCGAGCAGATTTCAGTGTAAGTACAGACTGCTTCCCAGATTTTCTGGAACCTCGATCTTGCCAGACAAGACGTAGGTAGCATCTGTGAGACGGGAGTATAAGGATGGAGTCCCCTGTGGGCGACTCCCCCAGTCACCTCCGGGACCGTGTCTGCTGGCCGAACCAAAATTCTGCTGGGGAGGTTTCGGTTTCGGCCTAGAGGGGATATTAGGGCGCTTGGCGGGCCGTGCGGTGTGGGAAGGTGACTGCCTGGGATAGCGTTAGAGTGAGAGTCCGTGTCCTGGTGTCGCAGTCAACTAGTCGCCGAACAGCAACTGCTCCTGCCCAGGGATGCACCGCAAGGCCGACTTGAGCGCCTGGGAGAGGTTGGACCGTGACAGCACAGCATCTCTCCCTGCCAAAAGGAGATTGAAATGCGTCCTGGCTGCGCTGTCCGCCGCAGCCGACAGGTGATCCGAGATCTTGTTGATCAAGATCCGCACCAATGGGTCGCCGAAAGGACGAGGTTGCGTCTCCTGGTCTGTCTCCGAGTTATCCTGGGACCCAGGGACGGCGCCGTCCTCCACCAGCCAGAGTTCTGCCATCCGCTGCAGGAGCATGTCCACAAGATGTGTCCGCCGTGGTGTGGAGCAGGCCCATCCTGACCATGCGGTCCCACTCCGCCAGGTGCTTCATGGAGATCGTGGCGGAGTGGGGATGGGCGAGGTTGGGGATCAGCCGGAGGTCATCCTGGGAGATGGCCATCTCCCTGGTCGCGGGGTTGTCCGAGAACAGGGAGGCAATAGCAGGCTTCCGGGGGTCCTTGAGCAAGGAGCCGACCGGGGCCGCATTGGGGGCCCCCTTCCCAGGTGGAGGGACGGCTTGTGTACCCTTGGCACACGTTGCCGGACCTTCCCAGAGTGAGGAAATCGTCTGAGGGGCGCGTAGGGGGACGGGGTTGCGAACGTCGGGCTGAGCGCGGCCCGGCGAAATTCGCAAGTGAAAGGACGTTGCCAGAGGGGGTTGCTCCCTCACGACAAGGTCCGGGCGCCACCGTTCCAGGGCGTCCAGGTCCCCCAATGAGGAGACCGGGACTGCTTCCTCGACGTCAGACTCCAGGTGGTCGTGTTCCTGCCGAGGTTTGAAGGAACCTTCCGCAGGCGGCAACCGCCGGGGTGTGTGAGGGTCCCGCCCTGGCTGGGGAGTGGGGGAAGGCGAGGGCGGGTCCCTCGTGGCTCTATGATCGGAGGACGGACTGAGAGGGTGAGGACCGTCCTGCCGGTCGGACAGCGCCCGAGAGGATGGGGGACCAAGGTCAAGCCAGCTGTTACAGGTTGGATACGACAGCCAACCACAAAGTAGGTCCTGGTGTAAATCAGAACATAGCCACTGACTCCTCTCGGGTGCATAGAGCCACCGGTCCCCGAGGAGGCAAGCGGGCTGTGGTGACCCTGGGGCAGAATTTCCTCAGGGGCCGGGGTATCCTGCAACACCAGGGGGGGATAGCGAGAGAGCATGTCGTGACGTACCCCCCCCCCCCCGCCCGGGAGAGTGCACTGCCCATACACTTCCCTGGTGGGATCCATGGGGTCCCCCTGTTCGACAGGGGGGAGCGGTGGAGGGCATGGCTACCGAGCCCCCTACCCGCCTGCGCGCGGATTGGAGTGGCTGCGGTGCCGTGGCCCCCCTGGTAATGATCACACAGGACACCCGTGGTCCCGCGGGTAGATCCCCCCACCCGGAGGAAGGGGACCGTGGACGTTGCCCAAGTGGGGGGCGGAATAGGTCTGGCCCCCAACATCCTGCACCCCTAGGGGAGAGTACGACAGTCGATCGGGGGTGGTCGACCGTCGGGGGTCTGGGCGACACAGGTCCTGGCGAGGCCGTGCCTGCGGCCAAGACCCGGAGTTATGAACAGTTTGGGTGTCCCAGAGACTGTCCACAACTCCGCCGCCGGAGTAAGGACGCTCCTCGTGCGCAAGTGGTGGCTGCACAGGGGCACGGTTGAGGAGAGTGTCTCAAGCATGTGAAAGCCTAGTCGGGGGAAGACTAGGATCCGACAGCCCATGGAGGCGAGTGACGGGCGGCGATTCCAGGCGCATCCCCACCTTGTAATAATGATACATGGGGTAGTAATAAATGTGCACACGTTGGTAGATCAAGAGATCGTAGAGACACCCGATCTACCAGTAGTAATGATAAATGAGGAACCGATAAATGTTACTAATGGGGTACTAATAAGTGTGCACAAGTTGGTAGATCAAGAGATCGTAAAACACTCAATCTACCTGTAATAATGATAAATAAGTTACAGGAAAATGCGTCCGGGGAAGCCACGTACCGCCAAACAAGGTGCGTGCAGTCAGGCAATATGGCGGACATGCCAACCGGCGTGGCACAATCCAAGATGGCGGATCGATTGACCGGGAAGGGATCGACCGCTGAGAGTGACGCGCAATGGCGTACGAGAGTAAAATACCCCTGGTGTAGCTTGTAATAATGCTAAGGAGGTACTAATCAACGTGCACCAGTTGGGAGATGAAGAGGTCGTAGAGGCCATCGATCTACCTGCGATAAATTAGGTACAAATAAATGTGCACCAGTAGGCAGATCAAGAGATCGTACAGTCACTCGATCTACCTGTAATAAGGATACATAGAGTGCCATATTGGGGTAAAAATAAATGAGGCCTGGGGAAATCCCCGTACCGGCAAGCATGTGCAACCGAAAATGGGCACCATGCAGTGAGGCAATATGGAGGAGATGCCGACCGTAGTGGAAAATCCAAGACGGCGGGTCGATTGACCGGTGAGGGTTCGGTCGTCGAAAGAGAAGCAATGGGCGAGAGAGCAAAATAGACTAAAGCGCTGAAGATATACGAGGGGGCCGAAAGGTGACTCAGTAGAGGGAAATTCAGGATAACAATCGCACAAATTGGTGAGAGCAATAGCGTGAAACGACAATCGCATAAATTGGCGAGAGCAATAGCGTGAAAGAAATAAAACCTCATGGGCGCGAGAGAAAAATCGACCAATGCGCAGAAGATATGCCAGGAGGCCAAAAGGCGACCGAGTAGAGGATTTCGGATAACCAATGCGTATTTATTGTCATAAATGATGGGAGATTAGCCTCTAGCTTTGAAATGACTTCATCTTTACGTCACCCAGCCTTGACGTCAAAATTTTGTAGTTCACCCAGATTTGACGCTTCCTCTTTCTTAAAACATCAGCCATCCATAAACCTCACGCGGCAATGGTACCCATGGTCTAACATAAGCCACAACAGAACAAGTAAAGAAGGCAAGCACACAAGCAGTCTCTACAAAAACCGAGTATAGGCGAGACAGAGCAAAAACCTGTCCTTGTTGGGCAGGAACGCATGTCGATGTGGTGTGGTGGCACGATGGCCGACACGACCAGCGAGGAGGAAAATGGCGGACCGATGAACGGTAAAGATAGATCGGTAACGAAAATACCGATGGAGCGCACGAGGCAAAGTCGTGAGTCCAAAGGGCCGATGGGGACGAGAATTGTATAAAGCAAGTCACCGAGGGCAAACCGATGTAGCCGTGGTGTGGGAGAGAATTTGGCAAGTGAAGACAAAGGCGCGATCACGTCCCAGCAATGGCGAACGCGCAGTCGAATACACACCGACTGCACAACTGGCGAGCAAAAGCGTGAGTGAAGTTACACCTCGCCCACCAAGGCCTTACACGGTCAGTGTACCCAGGGTATATAGTGTGAGCCACAATATGAGTAAGTAAAGCAAGCGAACACACAGCAATCTTTACATAAGGCAGAAGAAAGGCGAGACAGAGCACAAGACTTATCTTGTTTTGACGGGAGGCCGAAGAAGAATGAGGAACAGGAAGCGGACCTCGGCCTTCTGCTCATGGCAGGAGTAGGATGGGTGTCACGTGACCGTCTTATTACTGCATTAGCCACAAAAATCTTCGGCCTGGCAGAGCTGACTAACTGCTGTTGAATGCTATGGTCTGACATGGTAAAGTATATGACGCTAAATTCATACATTTGCATGGGAAACCCATACTGCCAGTGAAGTGATTAAATCAACTGATCTGATGGAACGATCTGGTTAAACCGATGATGGACCAGCAAACCAAAGCATGGCGTATCTTACACAATTATGGTAATTGCTTATGGAACTATGATGATGCCAAGGGACACACAGAATACATGTTGGATATAATTATGCTTTCGTGACCCGTCAAGCACAGACATGAATTATGGGTTTATTTGCATGCAGTATTCATGTTCAGTCATTAGTTCACCAGGAAGATGGAGGCATGATGATGAGAACATCTACATGTAGGCCGATATGGAAGAGTAGAGAACTCCCCATCCCTCAGCTCAGTCACCAGGCTCTGCCAGCATTTAAACTGTCGACATGTTACATCTTCAGGGTGGATATGCCAGCATTTAAACTGCCGACATGTTACATCTTCAGGGTGGATACATTCAACACTCTGGCCACTTGCCAACACAGTGTAACCAACTGGAAGATAAAGCTGATGGACGGCAGGAATGAAGGCAGCAGACTCTGCCCCAGCGTACTTCCCCTTGCTCAATCTCGTCTTAGAGAAGACACTATTCTTGTGACATTTCCTTGGAGTCTCTCTGTAATGCTTCCAGAAAACTTAGTCATTCATGGAAAGCATCTATATGGGGAGATAAGTCTGATGCAGATAAAAACAATGATGGTGCATTGAAAAAAAAAGGACTTTAAACAGAAAGAATCTTAGTGAAGAGCACCTTTTGGGGAGGTTATTTGTATAGGCTTATTTTCAGTTTCACACTTCTCTAAAGATGAAATGTTCTAGCTAAACCAGTGTTATCACAAATAAATCTTTTTCATTCCATTTCAACAGAAGATCTAATTTTCTGGCTGGAAAGACTGAAATATGTCATAGAGAAAACCCGAAGGAGAAGTAATACAACATGGCACACAACAGTAAGACTTATCTCCCTTTGTTCAAAGGACATACTGGAAAAGCTGGATTCCTTTCACAGTTAACCTTTTCACGACACGCCGTGTCATGGTGACGGATTCCTTTCACAACCACCACAGTTAACCTTTTCGCGACGTGCCGTGCCATGGTGACGGATTCCTTTCACAACCACCACAGTTAACCTTTTCACGACGCGCCGTGCCATGGTGACGGATTCCTTTCACAACCACCACAGTTAACCTTTTCACGAGGCGCCGTGCCATGGTGACGGATTCCTTTCACAACCACCACAGTTAACCTTTTCACAACGTGCCGTGCCATGGTGACGCCAACTCAGTCGACCTGTTCACGACAAGCTGTTCCGTGGTGACGGCAACACTGCTGTACTCCCTGGACATGCCATGCCTCTGTGATGGCACAACTATAAAAAAATCCCCTGTTCTCTCATCTATGGTTTAAGGGATGCAGCTGCCCTAAATATTTTGAACAGGGTTCTAGCCACTGGAAGGGTAAGTTTACACGCACTAGCGATGACCTTTGTGACCCCAGAGTAGTCCGAACAAAGAGACCCATCTGGCACTGGGAATTTCCTGCCTCACCAACATACCAGGCAGAAGAAGAACGACATGGGGTGGTAGAACTGGCTCAGCAAAGTGGTTCAGTGGATAAAGGGGGTAAAGGTGTAAAAGTTTATCTAAAAGAATCTGAGCTTGATTTATTTGCTCTGTGTATTTAATAGTTTTATACGTCGTTTCGTCAAAAGCCAAAACAGTGAAAAGTGTGTACAATGTGCAATGATTTAATTTCCTTTGAAAAAAAAAAAAAAAATCCTACACATATTGAATACCCCGGGCTTTCTCTGCATCTATTCAAAGTGAGAGTGAAATTTTATGCCCCTCTTCTTCCTCATTTGCTGTTGTCATACTAACCAAACAAACGTAAACAAGATTGTGTTCTCCTACGTTTTACTTAGTTGTTTCCATAACTGTAGTGCTGCTATTTTAGCCTAAATGTATTTAAGTCTATGCTCACTGCAACGTTTGCGGTTTAACCTTTTCGTTGATATATAACAATTGCTTGTTAGGTTTATATTAAGGGACGTAAAATAAAATCAAAAAGTGCAAAAATTGCGCGTCTGCAATGGTTGTATGCACGTGTGGTGCACGTGTCTGCAGGGAAGTGACGTTACTCTGCTGCGCTCGTCGTGAAAGTATGAAGTCCAGGTCTGGCCACCTTGCTTGTGACCGCTCTGCTGCGCTCGTCGTGAAAGTATGAAGTCCAGGTCTGGCCACCTTGCTTGTGACCGCTCTGCTGCATTAGGGTGGACTTGTATTTTGGAATAATTGGCATTCAACATTTGAAACAACAAAATCGTCAATTTAAGATTCCAGAAAATATTCAACACACATTGAACAAATAAAAAACACACAGCTTATTTCCAGCGAAAAAAAAGAAAGGAAAGACACTGAACCAAAATGGCGGGAGATGAAGGTAGAGGGACAGAGATGAACTAGACAGTAACAGAGATGGATGAGGGGAGAACAGGACAGGGGGCGGAATAAAGGGGCAGAAGGTGAGAGCCGAGGACAAACACTGGCTGTTGGTGTGCCCCGATTCTTTATAACCAGTCACATCTCATCCACACATGGAACATCAAGCCTACGAACATGGCAAAAGAGGGACCACCTATTAAAGCTAAATAAAGGTAAATTAATCACATTACCAAAATGGAATTAACCTTTTTGTGTTTTTATGTAATGGCAAAGGAATGCAGAAGAAACTTCACTGGTGATCTTTATTATACAAACGTTTGACACTATATGGCAGATAGGATTGAAAGCAGGGCAACATACATGCATGCACACATAAACATACACACACACATACACTTCTACCACTAAATGAACTTGCATGGTATATCTGATTCAAAAGATGCTATATTCCTCCCACCCCCACCCCACTCCTCACCCCTTCCACACACACCTGCATATATATATCCACATACGCATGGGCAAGCAACTGATACCTGATAAATACAACTTGGTGATCTCCACTGTGGCTTAGTCGACCATACAGTCGTCTTAAAAGCCAGTGGTTCACTGGTCTATGGTTTGAGTCTCTGACCAAGTTTACAATCTTATCCCCTTCTGCACTACATCTTCAGTGGTAGACGGTTCGCTAGTTGTTCCGATGAGATGATCAACGGGTGTCCCATGTTTAGCATGTACTTTGTGCACTTAAAGAAAAAAAAAACAAAAACAAAAAAAAAACCCCAACAAAACCTCAGTGCAACATGGGAGTTGTCCTTGACAACAGCATTAGAGAAAAATCCGTTTGGACGAAAAAAGAAAAAAAATCCTAAAACATACAAAATGTAGTAAAAACAAAAAACAAACAAAAAGGAACTACACATTGGCAACATGCTCTCTCCAGGGAGAGCTGCCTGAACTTCATACCAAAAAATCTGTTTTGGCCACAACCTTGTATAAGTTTTTTTTCCTGCTTCATTTCTCAGCCAGAATTCAAAGATTCATCACTGGAAATGTTTTGCATATGGGGTCATTTATAATCCATCCGTTCAGTTGCTACGTTCTGTCTTCATGGATGATGTCTAAACATGACATCAGTGTGCATGTGCTTTACTTTCATGTGATCCAAGTCACCGGTGCATGATGGCCTCCTCTTTTCTGAAAAAAGAAATGGGATACAAGTGGTGTGCAACATTTTGTTTGGGTGTGTTCAACCATGACACCACAGTTTAATGTCTCATCCAAAAGACTACAGGGGATTTGACTGAAGATGAGTCCTGAATGACATTTTCTTCCCATCTGCCTGTCTTGTGTGGGAATCCACCCCTGGAATCAGAGTCTGCCGTCTTACCCACCAACCCACGAGGCCCCAGACAAACGTGATAATGTCAGCATGGAGGATTATATGAAGGGTTTTGACGAGGACCTTTTATGTCTGCTACATATATGTGGGCACTCGCTCCACTTCTGACGTGTCAATGTCAACACCACTGCACACATACTGTTTGACTGTTTTGTTTTATATGTGATCTTCACACTACTGTTTTTATTTGTATGATACGAATGTGAATGTAAATTGTGTAGATCCCTACAGATTTGTACACACGAGGATCCTTTCAGTTGTAGAAGTAGTTATAGCACAAATAGCAGTTGTACATCTCTATTAGTAAAAATAGTTGTAACACTACATACTAATCATATTACTACTATGGCTGCTAACATTACAAATGTACATCCTTTTGAGAACTTGCTCCTAAACCAATCTGTGTATGATTTAAATACACCAAATGAATGCTCACTAAGTTCAAATCTATCCTAAGACAGCACTTCACGCTCCATTTATATCTATTTGCACTTTCACCATTATAAAGGATGGGAATACATTTCATTGAGAACTCAGAATCAAAACAGGAAACCATTCATCAGGTTTTAAATTTCTAGGCAAGGAAAATGGATTATGTTGTTCTGCATTTCACTGAAGGTGGAAGTTTTTTGTCCAAAGATCCAACAGTCCACTCAGTACAGGCAGACCTCTAACAATGTAACGCTCATAAAGAAGATGTGTGAGTGCACAGTCTCAGTTGAGGTCAGGGCATCTATATACCAACCACAAAGAAGAAAAAAACGTAGTATTCAAACGCCCATACACTTTCATTCTACACACACACACATGCACACACAAATGAACATGCACTCACCATAATTGCCCTCCATGGTCATCTCTCCACCCCCCGCCCCACACACACACACAACTCTGCAGCCTCCACACCTCATAAAAATACCTGGCAAAGTGTGATGCTGACAGGTGTCATTCCAAACAATCGCTAAAGCTACAGCCAAACCTTTCATTCAAGACTCCCTTCTAGTAACCCCAATTTTTTTCTGGTCCTTTTTTTCTCTGAGGAAACTGCAAGTTCACCTCCGATCTCAGATTCCATTTCAACGGCATCTACAGATCGGTGACAGGAGGCTCCTCAGTAGAATCCATGATCAATTTGACTCACACCACTGGTCATTAGAACTACATGAATTAACACAGACAGCACAAAACATTTACCTTCTATCACCATCATGTGGACAATCATATCATCTTAATGCTCACAATATACTTGCATTAAGACGTAGCATTAATCCAAACAAATTGTTGCATGATCCCTTCATCTACAACAGGCATTAAACGGAAAGCCAACAGCTGCAATTTCCAATGAAGCAAACCAGGCCACATAAAAGGTCCACATGCCCAGAAGACACCAATCAAGAGAGCTTCATTTCACTGCATTTTGCACACCTGAACAAATCACTGGGCAATTCTCGTTTCACCAAACGTGACATTGAGCAAATGTTGAAACGAACACGGGATCCATCCCTGTGAAAATGAAGGTTGAGACCTCTCAAGTGTAAGTCCACACACGATCACAACACAGCCAACCTACTGCATATGCTGTTCTTCAGAGTACAAGCACACAGTCTTTACAATTATCAAGACAACTCCAGGCCTATTTTTCTGAAAATCTAGGCACTCTCAGAGTGACTCTAGTCTTGAAAATGGGCAAAAGCTATTAAACCCAATGCATATTCCCTGGCTGAGCACCTGATTTTTAAACAGTCCGGCAAAAATCCACCCAGTCAGTTATGATAAACCATGAACAAGCTTTATCTCAGCTGACCATCATTCAACTCTGGGACTAGGCAGAGTCAGAGGTTTAGCAGCCACATTTTCTGTCATATCTGATCTGTGGACATCATTTTCTTTTTAAATTGATCTGTACACTAATGAACATTTTTTCTTAAACAGTGAGAAACTGTGAAGAAGAGGCAAATCTGTACGATTCTTTCTCACTCAGCTAAAACTCAAAGTTTCACTATCGGCGAGATTTTTGCACGTCCCACCCGTTTTCAATTCCACCGTTCCGGTAGCCACTGTCTGTCTTCAGGACTGATGTATAATCATGACACCAGCCTGCATGCATTTTATTTTCATGTCATCCCTCCCTCCGGCACACAGCAACTTAATGGTTTGCATAAGATAGAACTGGATTTATTGTGCATGCAAGATTTTTATGCATGTGTTCATGCAGTGGACCTCGGCTTAATTCTTACAAAAAAAAAAAAAAAAAACCTCTGCAAGTCTCTGACAGGACTGGTCACAACACAGATAACAATTCTCAACAGAAATCCCTTCCAGTCTGGCTGTCTCAAGCGGGAAATGAATTCGAACCTCAGATCAAAAGTCCTAACCCACAAGGCCAACCAGTCTCCCCATCAGTACCATTTTACCCAGAAGACCTCACTGGCTATGCAGAGAGAGACAGTTACAAACACCCAGAAGACCTCACTGGCTATGCAGAGAGACAGTTACAAACACAAGTCCACTAACAGGGGACAGACCAAAAGTGTGGGCAATCCAACACAACGCACAAACCACACAGCTGTGCAACAGAGACAAAATGGACGACACTCTAGACGATCCAACAAACAGCAGGACAGGATACATGGCTATTCAACCACAGAGAGAAACGCTACGGTCTAAACAACCCAACATTGCAGTCACACAAAACACATGTGTGTCTACACAAAGATGGCCACCAGATTTGAACGTTTGTTTTTGGCACATAGTTCGGCATTGACAGACACACTCAGAGCCATTAGCAGTATTCCGTAATTTATGTACACAATCTTCACAGCCAGTATACCATCTCGCAAAGCTGTTTTTGTCATAAATCAGTATATATCTTCCTAAACAGCATCAAATTTGAATTCAAGCAATATATCAATGTACCTAATGGAAAACTCACAAAATTCCTGGAAAAGCACACAAATCAAATCATGATGAAAAAGTTGCCCTGCTCCTCCCAGATACAAAAGACAAGCACATGGACCATTCAGTTGACATCACTCTCAATTTATCCATGCTTAACACTGGTCAGTCCATCTGCATACACGCTGTGCATATGTACATATAATTTTACACACACACACACACATACACTATCTCTGAGTTATTTTATATTTACACTTCTGAGTGATTTCATATCCACTACATTTCTGAACAATTTATCCACAATATTCTTCTGAATGGTAAATCAAATTATTTTTCTTACTTAAGCACATTTAAGTGATTTGTGCATATTTTTGTGTGATTTCTTTACGTTTCTGTCCAATCCACAATGTGTGTGAAATTTCATTGTGGTGATGACTGGCTTTCATTAACAGTCAATCAATGGACCGAATCTTCTGGAAAGAAACACACATCTGAGAACATACATATTCATCTTGATGTGTAAAACAGTACAGTATTCACAGAGCGAAGGAATGGAAATCAATGTCTCAGCACCAGAGCAAAATGCATCATATACACATAGTGTGCTAGAACAAGCTTGGACATTTCAATGAAATGTGGAAGAGTTAAGCATCAAAACTTCTATATCTTAACACGCAGAAAATAATAGGAATTCAGCACAACCACCCAAAACCTTGGAGATACTTAACTATCTACACCCCTCCCCCTTCTCCCTCACTGAAAAAAAAAAATTACAAAATTATTACAAAAAGGATAACTTCATCGGAAAACAATGACACTAAGCTATACGAAAACCTAATATTTAAGGTACACGATTACACACATTTTGAATACAGTTCAAATAAGCTATTTAAAGTCATAATCAAATCAAGACTTTATAATGACATTGTTACCATCAATTTCAATCATAATTGTGGCGAAGATTACTGGAGATCAAAAAAGAAAGAAAAAAGAAGAAAAAGAGCGAGACAGACAGATGTAACATGGAAAAACAATGGAAGGACTGCCTTCATCAGCTCTAGCAACGACTATCTCAATCACTGGGACACATGCCCTTGTTTACAGGGGAAGATGACCAACATCCAATGCAGACATCCAACAGGAGTAAACGCTGTAAATCAATCGCCTGAAAATTATTGTACTGGTCAGCCACTAGTCTCATACTAGTCTGAACTAAACTCAAGGCATTTCCAAATTTGGCATACCATTCTGACTTCACTTCACACATGTATGAGAGTATGGCATACCAACTTTACTTCATTCACACCTCCCACTATGGCAATGATCAAGATTTCCAACTTGTGTTATTATGCATAGACATGGGGCGCGTCATCACCATCCCACTTAGAAGACATAACCCCAAACAGGTACAAGCTTACACCCTTCTCACACATAACCAAGATACTGTAAGAAACAAACCACAACACACTGATCATTCATTGAGCTAATTTGTCTGAAAGAAATCAAGTTTGCATGATACTGCCCGCTATCCCAGCAAGGACAGACCATGTAAAAAGCAGTGTGTAATTCTTGGTTCAGATGACAGTCAGTCACCACTGAACATAATACGCTATCACGTCTGCCCCAGTCCCAGACAGGTCATGGTGGTCAACAAACTGACTACAGGAGTCCCTCAGACATCCCAGAGCCTGCTGCATAATTTCCTTCATTCTCCAAACCATTCTACGAGCGCTCCTCACACCCATGAAGAGCCAGCTCTAAATCCTTTTGGACTTCTTTCCATCTGAGCAAACAACAATCAGTCGTAAAGATCAGCACCTTTTAAGTCAACCTTTTCTTTTTTTTTCCATGATGAGGGGGCCTTTCTCTAGCCCAGCTTCATGGAGAACCGACTGCTGCTATCAAGAGTCCACTGTCTGTTGGAAGAACACCACACTGGTGAAAATCTTCAGGGCTGGTCCCAGCTTCACATTCAGGATTTTCACAATGTCCGCTTGGGTCATCAGCAAAAAGGAGTCCCCATCAATTTGCTGAAAAACAAACAAACATATAACAAACTACATTTAAAAACCTACATACAACATGACTGACAAAGCAGTCACCGAAGTTCAAAACTCTGGCAAACAACATGAATTCAAGCTTCATCATTCACCTTGCAGACACCAGACTAATAGTGTAACTTCATCATTCATCGTGCAGACACCAGACTAATAGTGTAACTTCATCATTCATCGTGCAGACACCAGACTAATAGTGTAACTTCATCATTCATCTTGCAGACACCAGACTAACAGTGTAACTTCATCATTCATCTTGCAGACACCAGACTAATAGTGTAACTTCATCATTCATCTTGCAGACACCAGACTAATAGTGTAACTTCATCATTCATCTTGCTGACACCAGACTAATAGTGTAATTTCATCTTTTCTGTCCCTCCAATGCTCCTGTCCTAGTGTGATGTACCTTGTATCTCCTTTTCTAGTCCTCTGCGTAACACACTGTCTACCTGCTCCATGACTGACTGCTGCTCCAAGTCCCATCAAACCTGATTATCATAACAATCTGGCAAGACTACTGACCTTTAACAGACTTCCTTTTTCAATGAGATTCAGACATAAAAATCCATTACTTTCCTAGTGTCAAGATTATCAGACACAGATTAAAAAAACCCTCTGCTCCCAATACATAGAGAACTAGATATAAAAATCTATTATCTATGGCGGTATTCTAATTATAATGAAAATGATATAAAATCCACCAAGTACAACAACGTTCAGCTTATAATGAAAACCACACATACAAATTCATGGGATAGTGTGGTAAACTGCTTATCATGGGAATGAGATGAAAAAAAATTCAAATGGCTATACAATGATTTTCTGTTGTTGGCCTGCGCTTGTTTTTTTCCCCCACTATTAGATTGTTCGTCTATGTATTTGTCTGACTTTATTCAAGTTTAAAAGGCTGTGCCAGTCTTGAATAAAAGTTACTCTGTGTTAGGTTTTCTTATGGGAGCAAAACATACCCCACTTGTTTACTGTTTATCGTTTACTGTTCCCTGCCTCATTTCATTTCCGATTTTGTTTTTCATTAAATTGAGGTTATTTGTATTTGTTTCTGTCCGTCTGTGTGTTTGTCTTTTGATCTCCCTTGCATCTTTGGGTGGATCCTCAAGCGTAGGCTCAAAGATTGTCCCCTACATTTTATACTATTTGCATAATGTCTTTAGTTTTTCAGCAACTTTTTTCCTCCCCCCACTTTCGTTTGGTTTCATTTACTACTCTTCGCTGGCTGCTTTGGGGATGCTATTGGATTCTTTTTTTGCACCCTTGGTGGTGAAAACACCACAGTATTATGGACTGTGGTGTGTCTCTATTTGACGCCAGGAGCACAGACACAACCAGCCGTGTCTCCCTGATGAGTTCCGACCCAGCGGACGAAAGGCCTCGGAGCAGGCAATACAAATATATCTGCCTTCAAAAGGGATTGCGACGGTTCCCTTATGCAGCTAGTGAAGAGTTTTCATATCTGTAACATATTTTCTTAATTTCATGTTCCCAGTTTCTCCATCTTCAAACTCCTCCCCCCCTTAAGTCCAAATCTTTGCCAAGTCATTACTATGAAGACAGTTCAGCTGTTGGCCTGCGCTTGTTTTTTTTCCCCCACTATTAGATTGTTCGTCTATGTATTTGTCTGACTTTATTCAAGTTTAAAAGGCTGTGCCAGTCTTGAATAAAAGTTACTCTGTGTTAGGTTTTCTTATGGGAGCAAAACATACCCCACTTGTTTACTGTTTAATACTATCCAGCCGAGAGCGGCACGATTCCCTGCTGCCGCATGCTCACGCACAGCGCTCATTCCCTGACCCGGGACCAGGCTGCTTCCAATTCAGTAGTGGGGCGACCATCCCCAACTCGGCGGGTCCCCGGGTGGCGGATAGGGGAATGGCCCTCAGATATGGGGGTTAGCTGCGATATAAGTCAGGCTTGCCTGGCAGAATAAGCAGTCCCGGACCAACTGGCGATGTTCCTATCAGGACGGGGTGGGTCAACAGGTGGCACTGTTGTCCTCACTGAAATACCCCATGTGTCCTATGACGGGCTCATCATGCGGTCAAGAGGCGCGGTATAACCTCTAGCCCCGGGGTGGGATCCCCGGAGAAACAATCCCCCCTGTGCTCACAGGGCAGGACGCACGGGCCATGAGCTAAGGGTGAGGCACCCCGAAAGAAAACTCCAGCTGAAGACGGAGGTATCGGGCCACTGGCGCAGCTTAAACCACGATACCACGCATATACGCTTCCATGATGATGCAGTCCACAGAATTTCGATGTGGCGCTCGACCTTCGGAGACCCGCCGGGGAGGTCGGGAGCCGGGCCCTATGCCTCAAAGGGGCCCACCCCAAGCGGTCGGTGGTCAGACAAAGAAATTCTGCATGTCAATGCGACGAAGAAGGAGACCTCATCCTCCTGCTAATGCCAAGCAAACGGTACCACCCAGAATGCTCAACATTCTCCAGTGGAATGCAGAAGGGGTGCATAAAAAGAAACTTGGCTTGGCAGAAAGGATGCATCAAGAAAATATTGATATCGCATGTGTCCAAGAGACACATTTGACCGTAAACCATCGCTTTCAAGTGAGGGGTTACGAGACCATCAGGTTGGACCGTGAGGAAAGAAACAAAGGAGGGGTGCTTATCTTGGTGCGGAATTCCATCGCCGCACAAGAACTCAAGATCAACACCAATCAACAGGCAGAGATCCAAGGTATTGATATAGTCCTTAAGGAACGCAACATCAGGATCTACAATGTCTATTGCCCTCAAGATCGTGATCTTTCCCTCACATACATGAACATCCCAGACAACAACTGCGTGGTGGTGGGTGATTTTAACAGTCACTCAGAGAGATGGGGCTATGAGGAGACGGACAAGAGAGGCGAAGAAGTTGAGGATTGGGAGATTGACACACATCTTCATCTCATCAATCAAGAAGATGATGAACCCACCTTTTACTCTAGACGCTGGATGACCACATCAACACCAGATCTAGCGTTCGCCACCAACGACCTGTTCGTCAGGACCACAAGAACAGTCCTCAACCAGCTTGGAGGAAGTGACCACAAGCCCGTCAAACTCTCTATCAACCTCAACTTACAGTGTCCACAAGCAAAGTGTTTTCCCCGCTGGAATTACAGAAAGGCGGACTGGACTCTCTTCGAGACCCTCACTGATACACACACAAAGCCAATCAACATCAGGCAGAAGGACTCAAACAAGATGGTTCGAGACTTCACAAAGGCCGTCTTGAAAGCTGCTGCAGAATCCATCCCAAGAGGAGCACGTAAAGATTACAAGCCCTACTGGACGGAGGAACTCCAGAATCTGGAAGATGCTGTTACGGAAGCCAGGGACAGAGCAGAAAAGCAGCCATCACTGGAGAATAACATAGCGCTGAAGGAAGTAACTGCCAGATACAAGCTGTCCTGCGCACAAGCTGCAAGAAAAAGCTGGCAAGAGAAAACTGAAAGCCTAAATCTCGACAGGGATGGCAGCAAGCTGTGGAAACTGGCTAGAACCCTCTGTAATGAAACAACAAGTCACACCACTATAACAATACAAGAGAATGGAAATTACCTCTCTGGAAAGAAAGCAGCAGACCACTTCATAGACGTCTATGAAAACATCAGCAATCTGGAAGTCCCTCCTGAACATAGAGCTGCAGTGCACAGGGCCCAAGGTGAACTTCATGAGGAAGAGCCCCAAGAGGAAGTCATGACCACAGCTTTCACAGAGAAAGAGCTGGAGGAAGCGTTGCAGAGCCTCAACCTGAAGAAGTCACCTGGACCAGACGGAATCACAAATGAAATGATTCTGCATCTTGGGATGAAGAGCAAGGCAGTCCTTCTAAAAATCTTTAACTCCAGCTGGAAGACAGGATCAGTACCACAGTGTTGGAGGGAAGCAGACATGATCCCCATTCACAAAAAGGGAAAGGACAAGTCGAAGGCTGACAGCTACAGACCCATCAGCCTTACAAGCTGCTTAGGGAAGCTGATGGAGAGACTTGTCAACACAAGGCTTGTCTGGCACCTTGAGGAGCATCAGCTGCTGAGCCCTGAACAGGCAGGCTTCCGCCAACACAGATCAACAGAAGACCAGATCACATTCATCACGCAAAGCATTGAGGACGCTTTCCAAGAAAAGAAGAACACGCTTGCTGTCTGGATTGACATGGAGAAGGCGTTCGACAAAGTCTGGAAGGACGGACTTAGGCTCAAACTACGGCGATGTGGTGTGTCTGGGGGGATGTACACCTGGATCAGCCAGTACCTACACAATCGCCAAGCCCGAGTCAAGATTCAGGGCCAGAAAAGCAAGAAGAAGGTGCTGAGACAGGGAGTACCACAAGGAGGAGTCCTTTCGCCAACGTTGTTCCTCATCTTCATAGATGACATCGTCAGAGAACTGCCAAAAGGGGTCAGAGGAGCGATCTACGCAGATGACCTGGTGCTTTGGTGCTCTGAAGAGTACACCACCACAGCACAGGTACGCCTCCAGACTGCGCTCAACAAGATCAGCGACTGGACCAAGGAATGGCTTGTCTCTGTCAACTCAAGCAAAACAACCTACACAGTCTTCAGCCTATCCAGCAAGAAGCAAGAGGCGAAGCTGACACTGAACAACCAAAGGCTTGCAGAGGAACCCACACCTACCTACCTGGGAGTGACCTTTGATCGCAGGCTCACTTGGAAACAGCAGATCACCAGATGCTGTAGCAAGGCCAAGTTGAGACTGGCGATCATGAGGAAACTTGCGGGGACGAACTGGGGGGCTGACGAACGTATCCTGAAGAGACTCTATACAGGGAGAGTCCGACCTGTAGTTGAGTACGGGACGTCAGCATGGGCATCAGCTGCAAAGTCTAACCTCAACCACCTCAATAAGATACAGAACCAAGCTCAGCGTGTCATAATTGGCGCCATGAGATCCACCCCAATCCTGAAGATGGAAGAGACCACTGGGCTACAGTCATTAGAGGACAGAAGGGACACAAAGATCCTCATCCAAGCAGCAAAATTCAAACGCCTTGAAAACCATCCAATGAACAACAGAATGAGCAGACCCACCAAGAGCCGGTTGAAAAGAGGCAGCTTCATCTGCCAGTCAAGACGCCTTGAAAGACAAAGCCCAGTCTTGATGGAACACGAAGCAAAGCCTATCCCGGCAAATGTCACCCACCCATCTTGGAAGAGGCAGGTGTTCCCAACAGTCGTCACCAGCATTCCCGGAGTGGAGAAGAGAGGAATACAGTCAGACACCCAAAGGAAGGCCCTGGCCATGGAGTACATCTGCAACCAATATCCCCAGGAAGACTGGACCCATGTCTTCACAGATGGCTCCGCCACAGAGGCAACGAGGGATGGTGGAGCTGGAATCTTCCTTCGATACAAAGACGGAGATGAAGAAATTGCAATTCCAACAGGAAAATACTCCACCAACTTCCGAGCTGAGCGAGAAGCCCTCTGTGAGGCAGCCACAACAGTCTTGCAGAACTCCAAAAGAACAACAGGGCAGGTGGTGGTCTTCTCTGACGCTCTCTCCGTGCTCCAAGCCCTCAAGAACTCCCGCTGCAAAGAACAGAACCATATCACTTCAGCCCTTGTTGCCCTGAGTGCCAGAGTGGAGAAAGTGGTGATACAATGGGTACCAGCACACTGTGGCATCAGAGGCAACGAAAAAGCGGACATTCTGGCAAAAGATGGTGCACAGAAGGAGCAGGCCAACAACCTGGTGTCATACGATGAAATTAAGACAATCATCAAGGCACAACAAGGAGTAAAATGGCGCCTCCTGCATCCCAAATACAACCCAGAAGACACATACCATTTGCTGGGACGACGGGAACAGGTCAAGATCTTCCGCCTGAGGACTGGACACAATCGCCTGCTCCACCACATGCACACAAAATTTGGCATTGGACAGAGTGGAGAGTGCCCTTGTAGTGAGGGACCAATGACAACTGACCACATCCTTCAAGACTGCACGACGCATGCAGCATCCAGGAGAAAGTACTGGCCAACACCGACAGCAGTGGAAGCCAAGCTGTATGGCACCCTGGAGGAGCTGCGACGGACGGCAGCCTTCATCGAGGACACCGGGCTGCTCATCTAACGGGATGGCGAACGAGGAAGAAGAAGAAGAATTCCCTGACGACGCACATATTTGACCACTTTTTAATTTATTTTTACGGTAGCTAGACAACAAGTGATAGTCTTGTGTTAGGTGTCACAGGAAAGAACAAACACTCAACTAATCGAACACAGTAATTTCAAATCTTTACTTTCAATGTGTACACACGACTGTGCGTTGAAAAACATGTCTGACAAATAGAAAAAATGCTTTGTTTGCATTCTATTCCGTTCTTTTACAACACCAAATCGGAAGATGAAGGGATGGCTGCATCTTTAAACAATTCACTTTCCTATTCTCTTTCAAAGTTTTCTATCTCTCTATCACTCCCCTCATTACCAGATCCACTTTGTAATATGATTTCAAGCGCTTCATTGAGCGAGAAATCGCTACCACCCCTTCGCCTGACCGACATTTTTTCTGGCACAGGAAATACGTGCCGCGCGCCGGTGCCGCCAGTTTCTTTGTTTCAAAGCTCCTGGGGTCAGCCAAGTTCACAATAGGCCACTGAAAGTATGGTCTACAACTCGCTCCAACATCCCCAAGACTAGTTACTTCACTTGGATCATTTCATGGAAAGTGTAGAAATTTTTCATGTTCCCGTCATCTGATGGTGGACGACACGGCAGAATGTACTGCTGTCTGTCCGTCATCCAGACTTGGATGACTCGGCTCAAGGGAGAGAAATCCTGTCCTCCACTACTGGATGACTCAGCTGGTAAAGGTTAATGATTTTCTGATTATAATGAAACTGACATCATATCCTTCTCTTTATTAGATTCAGATATACAAATCCACTAGCCACAATACAGTTCTGATTGTGATGCGACTTGGACATGAAAATCCACTGGCTAAAGAGATAAAGCGAGTATACAACAATTCTGATTAAAATGAAGCTCAGATCTACCAAACCTCCATAGGTAATAACAGCAGTCTCTTAAAACATGACACTCTTTCCTGCCATCTGAGAGGAACTGAATGAATTCCCATGGAAACACTGAACAGAAAAGAAAAGAATCCAGGACAGATATATGTTTCACCTTCAGTCAAACTCCACACTTGTCACAACACAAAATGAAAGTCAACATAATACATAATATTTTGTTGATTTGGATTTTCTCCCCTCGTTCTGCTACATTTATAGTTATTATACAGACACCAGCGTGTTTTATCAAAGAATTACACCTCCCCCCTCAATCCCTTCAAATCAGGGACTTTTATTATACCCATTCTGATCACCCAACCATATTACTTCTATTATTTTGCTAAATCAGGTGTCAGTTCTACTTTCCATTTCACTACCAAGGGTTTGGTCCATAATTCTAAGAAAGAGTGCTTTTGGTTATATTTTCCATTTTGCACCAAAGAAGTTGCAGCAACCATGGTCACCAGCTATAGTCGCATTGTTTTTTTTTACGATCCTTCTGTCGCAAAAATATGGCCAGGTCTTCAATCATCAAGAATTACATTTTAGTGTTGAGACAGTAAAGAATATCAACCAAATGTCCCTTGTCAGAAAGTTCAGTCATTTTTTCATACATAGGGCCAGACGACAAAGATACACGCTGGGATTTTTCTCCCTCATTTCTGCACTGTCATTTGCCAGAAATTCATTTTCAGAAGAGGAATAAGTCCAGCACTAGTGCTCACCTGTTCTCTGAAGTTGCTTTCCACATCTTTGCAACCTGGCAAAGAGCCAATGAAACTGGCTACCTGGTCCACCGTCCACTCCTTCACGTCGTCACCTTTGACCTCACTAACCCCAGGCAGCAGTCGCGCGTGGTAGTCCCAGAATGCCGGCCCTTCTTGGGAAGGTGCCGCAGGAACAGAAGACATAAACACAGACTGGTGGATATTCTCCATGAACGATGTGGTTGTGGATTCCAGACGTTCTGAAAACAAGACTAGATTCAATGAAATATGTGTTAGTCTGTGTAATGTAATTTCCTGGTTTTGGACTCATACTTTTCATTAAAACCTTAAGTCTCATCCCTATGGCTACTACATCAGTAGTGGCCTGTTTCTTAATTTTTCAAGAACAGAATTGAGTTTGAAATTGACTAAATTTCTTTGTCATTGCGATTTCATATTCCAAACAAAGTAGCCTCATCACAAGTTCTATAGTCAGTAACAGACAGATTTTTCTATGAGCAATCAGCTTCATTGATGTCAATGTCCAAGGTCCTTTTACCAAAAATTTTTTTGTGTGCCAAAAGTTACAATAAATTACCTCTAAACCTCGTCACTAAGTTAATTCAAATGACAGGTATCTCTGTTGATATTCTACAGATACTGCTGCAATCATTTCAAGATGAAACTTCAGCAACCTCCATACCCATTAATTTCTTTGTAAAAGCTGTCATAATTACATGTATATCTCCTACTCCAAACTTTTTACTAAAATGTTGCTGAATTATCCATATCCTGTGATAGCTAAGCGTGTGACATAGCAGAACCTTGCTTCAGTCTTGTTCACACGAACTGAGCACCATGTGTCTTCGTGCGGTTATCGATCATTCAGGCTTTCTGTGCGTTTTCCAAAGAAATCTTGTACATCATGCAGCTGCGGTTCACATCCAAAGTCCTTACAGCTCGAAGTTATGGAAACTTCACGAAACTAGTCCATAGAGAGCAAGAAAGATTACAGTCAGCGTCAATGATAAACACAAAACGGACTAAGATGCACATTCCCCTGTGGCAACATGGAACACATTACAACCTTACACATCTGATGGATTATCACATCAGGCATCTTGGTAAAAAATGATTAGCTAGTATTATTAGTAACAGACATATCAAGTACATCTCAATCAATAATCAGCCAATATTTTCATTGTGGGGTGTAGTACTGCAGTACTGAAGTGCTTCCGCATGTACAGCTGGGTAGACAACCCAAGACTGATGCGTGATAGACCTACACGACAGACCATGAACAAAGTGATATACAGACAAGACAGACCAAGACAAGGGTAATACCTTTCTTCACGTTGACCTCTTTCCTTCACATCAGAGTCCCAAAATGCTTCCTGAAATGGAATGAACACTTTACACTCCACAGACAAAAGAAATGTACTGTACTTACAGAAGAGTAGGACTGAGTGCACACAACAGATAGTAATGCACACAGAATCCTTTACACACGTTGAGTTAAGAACTGTTTACATCACGAATAAAGAATTTTACTGTGTATAAAATAAATTTTTTTTCAGTAAAAAAATAACTCACACAAACCACACTATGTCACACTACTCCAAGATAACCATAAGATACATAATACAACAGGACAAGATGACAAAAAAATGGATCCCCACACTATTTGTCACATCTTTTTCTGTAAATATTATTTTCCCTCTAATTCCTCAACTACAAAGTGACTTCAAGTGAAACAAATCTCCCATCTTCGTAAGCAAGCTTCACTGTGATTTCTTTCTCTTCCAGAATGCACCTGCCGATATTCAGCAATTATTGACATGCTGGAGGGTACTGAGCAGCTTGGAAAAAAAAAGAAAAAAAAGAAGAAATTGTTTGAGGATCTGGTCACTTCGAATGAAAGGGGGCCAGATGGGGATTGACGACTTCTGCGGACAGGTGTTCCAGTCACGATGTACGCGAGAAGGCATCTTGCGGTAGTTGTACGTAGTGATCGCTGGAATTGCAGTTGTGCTTCTTCTGCTTGTGGATGGCAGTGGGTTCAAGTCTGCATTTCCACATGCCTGACCGTTTTGAATTTTATATACATGAGATCGCACATCGGCGGCGTTCTTGGAGCGTGGTCACTGCAATCTTCAAGCATGTCGTTTAGCTGGATGTGTTCATGCCAGTGTCAGGACAAAACGCGCCGCCCTTCTCTGGTAGAACACTTAACTTGATCATTGAGCTTTTCCACTTGAGCAATCGGGAGAAGATGGGGGTGGGTAGGTGGAGGGGTGGGATGAAACTGTCGGTGTTTCACTGCTTACAATTGAGTCCTAACCACATACAGTGTATGTGATGACAATGCTTACGAGGTCCTGTATTTCACAACAAAAAGTTTCTAGGTTCACCTAGCCTGCAAAGGACTGAGAGAGACAAAGAGCTAAGAAGTTGTCTCAGTAGACGCCCAAGTGATTCATCATTCTCCCTGTGCATTCCTCACACTCTGTCATCTGACCTGAACATCATTCCCCTGTGCATCCTCACACTCTGTCATCTGACCTGGAACACTGCGAGGGATTTCATATGGCAAGGTGAAAGTGGATGGTAAAAGAGGTACAAATTTGGTAGACATGGTAACATGGGTTGGGCACCACAGGGGGGGGGGGGGGTCCAAAAAAATCCAACTTTTTTTTTTTTTTTTTATTTGGGGGGGGGGGGGGATTAAGGGCTGGTCGACTGGTGGGTGGAAGGAAAGGTGAACTATGGAACTGGCGCTTCTCCACCATATTCCTCTGGCCCACATGCCTGATGTATCACCTCCTGGTGGGCTGACTCAATATGCAAAATACTGTTAGGGCCTGTTAGTATCAACATCTATATATGCGAAAAAAAAAAAGAAACGGTGAAGAAACCCCACACAGAAATGTCAAAGAGATATTCACAGGCGCAGTGACATACCACAAAGTCAACAGAGATCCAGAAACATTGTCAAAAAGTGATCAAAACACAAAGGCACGCACAGAATGCTCCCCTTACCTGTCCATGCAGAGATCAGTGTGGACATTAACATTTCAGGTGTATTTTCCTCAGATTGGTTAAATGAAGCAACTGAGGCCACATTTTCTGTTTCTTCAGATTACACCAAGATGACACAAACAGTGAACGTACTGTCGAAGAAAGCAGACGACCTGTACCTGGCAATGCTGACGTATGAAGCAACACCACCACAGCAAGACACGAGTCCTGCCGAGCTGCTGATGGGATGGAGAATCAGGATTACACTGCCAGTGCTGCCTTCAAAGTACATCCCGAGGGCAGAAAGTGATCACTTCAAGATGAAGGATGCAGCAGCGAAACTCAAACAAAAACAGAGCTTTGACAGAACACACCGTGATCGATATGCTGCACCGCTACAAACAGGACAGTTGGTGTGGGCGACACCAGCAGG
Organism: Conus canariensis; assembly: GCA_033310375.1. NCBI lineage: Eukaryota > Metazoa > Mollusca > Gastropoda > Neogastropoda > Conidae > Conus > Conus canariensis. The sequence goes on from CM065719.1 coordinate 86,443,230, forward strand.
AACCCCAGGAACTGTGATTAAACTTCTGGCCAACAGGTCCTATGAGGTCAGCACACCAGGTGGCCTCCAGCATTGAAACCACCAACACCTGATACCACAAGATCTGCAACCCCACAGGTCAACTATCCCCTGCCCCAGGGAAAACCCCCTTCTGCTGAGATCCATCAATGATGTCCCTGATTCCTAACCTGACCCGTGTCTCTGAGTTCCAAACCAAGTAAACACACAAAGTGTGGATCATAGGAGGCCCTGACACAAAAAGACTGCCCGGCTGGAGCTTAACAGTGAGCAAAGCAGAAAAAACAGTACCATAAAAACTGACCTCTCAAGTTTCTTATCATGCATTTCAGCCCTTCCCAACTGAGCTACTTGTCTACATCAAACACTTGTTGAAGAGAAGAGAGGAAGACAATATGAGATTAAGACAGAGGGATGAGAGAGGGAGGGGATGCTACCTCTACACGCTGTTGACAAACACCTACCTTTTCCTCCCCCTTCCAGGCCGCACCATGGGTCTTGCTGCGAGTTCAGCGTTCATGCGCATCACGTTCTTCTCGTACAGAGGGCAGCCTGACAGACGATGGTGGGACGTGAATTTGCCTGTGATGTGACCCGAGCTGTCACAACCAGGGGTGGGACATTTTCTGCCACAAACAGATGGGTCCTGTCATCCTCAGTCAACTGTTCTCAAACAATTCACTGGACACCAAGACTGGTCAGTCCTGTTACCGTTAACCAGGGGTAGGACATTTCCTGCCACAAATAGATGGGTTATGTCATCCTCAGTCAACTGTTCTCAAACAATTCACTGGACACCAAGGCTGGTCAGTCCTGTTACCGTTAACTAGGGGTGGGACATTTCCTGCCACAAACAGATGGGTCATGTCACCCTCAGTCAACTGTTCTCAAACAATTCACTAGACACCAAGGCTGGTCAGTCCTGTTACTGTTAACTAATACTTCACCAACAAAACATGACAAGGCAAAAAGTAAGAGGCTGCTGGCACATAGAGTCAACAGAATGACTTCAGCCAGTTCTTTCTTTTATTAGGTCTACCCCTACATTCCCTCCCCACACAACCTAAAACATGTGAAGAATAAACATAAAAGCCACCTCCTTTGAACCTCAGCTGCTGACATTCAATGTTCTTACTTAGGGATCAGAAGGGCTTGAGGGTATAGTGGTTAGGGAGAAGGATGCAGAAATTCCTTTTCTTGAATATATAACCGATCAGTCACTAAAAACTGCGCTTCACAGATGCAAAAAAACAAAAGCTAGTGGTTCCTTTCAATAAAAACATATGAACAGCCATGACTTTTCAATTTGCATTTTCACTACAGAACATTTTCCTTGTTCATTTTTTTTTTTAATCTGAGAAGAAAATGATGTAAACAGACAAGCTGGCACTTTTCAATAAACAAAGGACTAACAAGCACCGATACCTGAGCTCTCCCCCCTCCATTTTGACGCGTACAGCCAGCGGGGCGGCAGAACCCTCTTCGCTGCGAGTTGAGCCCAGTCGGTCCTGCAGGGTGGACTCCTTGTTCATGTTCACATTGGAATAGGGACAGCCGAAGGCGCTGCACACAGTGTTTCCACTGGTAATTCTTTTTAGTTAACACTGCAGTAATGATAGAATACTGTGCTGCAAGCGACACAAACCTAAAATTAAGAAAAACAGTGATTTCATGTTCATGCTTACATTGGAATAGGGACAGCCAGAGGCACTGCACTCAGTGATTCTCACTAGTGATTCCTACCAGTTCACAGTGCAGTCATGACAGGTTACTGTGTGCAAACAAAGCCCCTCTGCACCCCCCCCCCCCCCCCCCAATTAAAAAACCCTCAACCCCAGTGATTCCATGTTCATGTTAACAATGAAGTACTGACAATCAAAGGCACTGCATACAATAATCCTCACTGATGATTCCTTAGAGTTCAAAGCGCAGTAACAATAGCATACTATGCTGCAAGCAAAATAACACTGACCGCTTATTCATGTTCACAGTGAAGAAGACAGCCGAATGATGCCTTAAAAAAAGATGAATTCCTTCATGCTCATTGGACAGTTACCTCCGAACAATTATGTTTCCCCAAAATAAAGTTATCATGTATGATGAATATACCCACACCCTCCCCCCCCCCCCCCCCCCCCCAAAATGTCCACAGTGTTGTGTTACCCTTGGTGACCAACATATTCTCCTCTGATGTGGCTCTCCTCCACCCTCCAAATGCAAATGGAGTATTGTGTTACCTGTGATGTCCAACGTGTTTGGAGTATTGTGTTACCTGTGATTCCAACATATTTGGAGTATTGTGTTACCTGTGATGTCCAACGTATTTGGCTCCTTTGATGTGACCCACTCCATTGCAGCCAGGGGTGGGACAGCTGCTCTGTTGGAAAGTTTCCTCCTCTGCACACCACAATGCAACCACTGTGGAAAACAAGGCCAGACATTCACATGAAGTGGACCCAAGGCCAGACATTCACATGAAGTGGACCCATGGCCAGACATTCACTTGAAGTGGACCCAAGGCCAGACATTCACTTGAAGTGGACCCAAGGCCAGACATTCATATGAAGTGGACCCAAAGCCAGACATTCATATGAAGTGGACCCAAAGCCAGACATTCATATGAAGTGGACCCAAAGCCAGACATTCATATGAAGTGGACCCAAGGCCAGACATTCACTTGAAGTGGACCCAAGGCCAGACATTCATATGAAGTGGACCCAAGGCCAGACATTCACATGAAGTGGACCCAAGGCCAGACATCCACATGAAGTGGACCCAAAGCCAGACATCCATATGAAGTGGACCCAAGGCCAGACATTCATATGAAGTGGACCCAAGGCCAGACATCCATATGAAGTGGACCCAAGGCCAGACATTCATATGAAGCGGACCCAAGGCCAGACATTCATATGAAGTTGACCCAAGGCCAGACATTCATATGAAGTGGACCCAAGGCCAGACATTCATATGAAGTGGACCCAAGGCCAGACATTCATATGAAGTGGACCCATGGCCAGACATTCATATGAAGTGGACCCAAGGCCAGACATTCATATGAAGTGGACCCAAAGCCAGACATTCACTTGAAGTGGACCCATGGCCAGACATTCACTTGAAGTGGACCCATGGCCAGACATTCATATGAAGTGGACCCAAAGCCAGACATTCATATGAAGTGGACCCATGGCCTCAAGGACCAACTTCATATGAAGTGGACCCTCAAAGCCAGACATTCATATGAAGTGGACCCAAGGCCAGACAATTATACCACAATTAATAGGACCCAAGAACATTCACATGAAGTGGACCCAAGGCCAGACATTCACTTGAAGTGGACCCACGGCCAGACATTCACATGAAGTGGACCCAAGACCAGACATTCACATGAAGTGGACCCAAGGCCAGATATTCCATGAAGTGGACCCAAGGCCAGACATTCACATGAAGTGGACCCAAGGCCAGCATTCATATGAAGTGGACCCAAGGCCAGACATCCATATGAAGTGGACCCAAGGCCAGGCATTCATATGAAGTGGACCCAAGGCCAGACATCCATATGAAGTGGACCCAAGGCCAGACATCCATATGAAGTGGACCCAAGGCCAGACATTCATATGAAGTGGACCCAAGGCCAGACATTCACATGAAGTGGACCCAAGGCCAGACATCCATATGAAGTGGACCCAAGGCCAGACATTCACATGAAGTGGACCCAAGGCCAGACATTCACATGAAGTGGACCCATGGCCAGGCATTCATATGAAGGGACCCATGGCCAGACATTCACTTGAAGTGGACCCATGGCCAGACATTCATATGAAGTGGACACATGGCCAGACAGTCATATGAAGTGGACCCATGGCCAGACATTCATATGAAGTGGACCCATGGCCAGGCATTCATATGAAGTGGACCCATGGCCAGCATTCATATGAAGTGGACCCAAGGCCAGACATTCATATGAAGTGTGACCCAAGGCCAGACATTCACATGAAGTGGACCCAGGCCAGACATTCATATGAAGTGGACCCAAGGCCAGACATTCATATGAAGTGGACCCAAGGCCAGACATTCACTGAAGTGGACCCAACATTCATATGAAGTGGACCCAAACCCAGACATTCATATGAAGTGGACCCAAGTCCAGACATTCATATGAAGTTGACCCAAGCCAGACATTCATATGAAATGATGGACCCAAGGCCAGACATTCATATGAAGTGGACCCAAGGCCAGACATTCACATGAAGTGAACCCAAAGCCAGACATTCATATGAAGTGGCAACCCATTCATATGAAGTGGACCCAAGGCCAGGCATTCATATGAAGTGGACCCAAGGCCAGACATTCATATGAAGTGGACCCAAGGCCAGCATTCATATGAAGTGGACCCAAGGCCAGACATTCATATGAAGTGGATCCAAGGCCAAGACATTCATATGAAGTGACCCAAGGCCAGACATTCACTTGAAGTGGACCCAAGGCCAGACATTCACATGAAGTGGACCCAAGGCCAGACATTCAATGAAGTGGACCCATTCATATGAAGTTGACCCAAGGCCAGACATTCACTGAAGTGGACCCAAGGCCAGACATTCACATGAAGTGGACCCAAGGCCAGACATTCACATGAAGTGGACCACAATGGCCAGACATTCACATGAAGTGGACCCAAGGCCAGACATTCACTATGAAGTGGACCCAGGCCAGACATTCATATGAAGTGGAACCAAAGCCAGACATTCATATGAAGTGGACCCAAGGCCAGACATTCATATGAAGTGGACTTAACATTCATATGAAGTGGACCCAACATTCATATGAAGTGGACCCAAGGCCAGGCATTCATATGAAGTGGACCCAACATTCATATGAAGTGGACCCAACGTTCATATGAAGTGGACCAAACATTCACATGAAGCGGACCCAAGGCCAGACATTCATATGAAGCGGACCCAACATTCATATGAAGTGGACCCAAGGCCAGACATTCATATGAAGTGGACCCAACGTTCATATGAAGTGGACCCAAGGCCAGACATTCATATGAAGTGGACCCAACATTCATATGAAGTGGACCCAAGGCCAGACATTCATAATGAAGTGGACCCAAGGCCAGACATTCATATGAAGCGGACCTAATTTCATATGAAGTGGATCCAACATTCATATGAAGTGGATCCAACATTCATATGAAGTGGACCCAACATTCATATGAAGTGGACCCAACATTCATATGAAGCGGACCCAAGGCCAGACATTCATATGAAGTGGACCCAACATTCATATGAAGCGGACCTAGTGCCAGACATTCATAAGAAGTGGACCCAACATTCATATGAAGCAGACCCAAGGCCAGACTTTCATATGAAGCGGACCCAACATTCATATGAAGTGGACCCAACATTCATATGAAGCGGACCCAAGGCCAGACATTCATATGAAGTGGACCCAAGGCCAGACATTTATATGAACTGACCCAAGGCCAGACATTCATATAAAGCGGACCCAAGGCCAGACATTCATATGAAGTGGACCCAACATTCATATAAGTGGACCCAAGGCCAGACATTCATATGAAGCAGACCCAAGGCCAGACATTCATATGAAGCAGACCCAAGGCCAGACATTCATATGGTGGACCCAAAGCCAAACATTCATATGAAGCGGACCCAACATTCATATGAAGTGGACCCAAGGCCAGACATTCATATGAAGCAGACTCAAGGCCAGACATTCATATGAAGTGGACCCAAAGCCAGACATTCATATGAAGCGGACCCAACATTCATATGAAGTGGACCCAAGGCCAGACATTCATATGAAGTGGACCCAACATTCATATAAAGTGGACCCAACATTCATATGAAGTGGACCCAAAGCCAGACATTCATATGAAGTGGACCCAACATTCATATGAAGTGGACCCAAGGCCAGACATTCATATAAAGTGGACCTAACATTCATATGAAGTGGACCCAACATTCATATGAAGTGGACCCAACGTTCATGTGAAGTGGACCCAACATTCATATGAAGTGGACCCAACATTCATATGAAGCGGACCCAACGTTCATATGAAGTGGACCCAAGGCCAGACATTCATATGAAGTGGACCCAACATTCATATGAAGCGGACCTAAGGCCAGACATTCAATGATTCATAAGAAGGGGACCCAACATTCATATGAAGCGGACCCAAGGCCAGACTTTCATATGAAGTGGACCCAACATTCAAATGAAGTGGACCCAACGTTCATATGAAGTGGACCCAAGGCCAGACATTCATATGAAGTGGACCCAACATTCATATGAAGTGGATCCAACATTCATATGAAGCGTACCCAAGGCCAGACTTTCATATAAGGACCAATCATGAAGTGGACCCAACATTCATTTGTAGCGGACCCAAGGCCAGACATTCACACGAAGTACAGACATGGCCAGACATTCACACAAAGTACACACATGGCCAGACATTCACACAAAGTACAGATAAGGCCAGACATTCACACAACGTGGGCACAAAGACAGACGTTCAACATAACTTTAATCTTGCACATTAGAAACAGACATGTTTTTATATCCCTAAACTTTAAAACTTTTCTAAGTTTTTAAAATTTTTCTAATTTTTCTTCTTTAACTGTTCAATATTTCGTACTTGTCCCTTGTGCATTTTAGAAACCACTGATATTTGTGAGATCTCCTTCTTAGCAATATTCCTCCTCAAAAGGACTTACTCAGCTGGGTTTTTTTTTCCCCGTCAGATTGTCAGCATTTCTTTGTTCATGAACGTTGGATGAATTTTTTGATGATCCATGTGTTGATTACAAAGTTCTGGATCAAAATCACACCCTAATCTGTAATAATATCATCAAGAACCTGTTGAGCAGTAAGCGATCCAACTTTCTGAAATATACAGGAAAACTGACCTCTATCGATTTATCAGGAAATTTTGTTCTCTTTCTGTAGATTTAAGCACATGTATGAGCTTTGAACCAGTTGGCTGTAACAGAACAGTTGTTCAGTGGCAAACCTCAGGCACAGGGTTGAAAGTGTTAGGGTTCAGGTCCCCCCCTTTCATTTTTGTGTCATAATCATTAACAGCAATTCTAAGTTGGATTACAGCACTTGTCAAGAGGATGACACTCGATCAGGTTCGCTCCCTGACAAAGCAATTTTTGTTATGAGCAGGTGGCTTAGCAGGTGGTGTTCTGCATATGTTGAATTAGACCAGGCACCACTGAGCACCAACAAAGTGCTGACAAAGGTGCAGTGTCTCCTTAGTGTGCCGGCCTCATGAAGACTTGACACTGACTCTCCCTGTGGATTCCCAGTTCCTGAGCTGAGACACAGTGAGACTGTATGGGGAGCTGGAATGAGAAGCACGGGGATAACGCAACTGGAGTGACATGAAAGATAAGACAGCTAAACAACAAACATAAAGAAGAAAAAAAAAGGATTATGGCAAACATTTGGACAGGTTTTCCTTTTTAAAAAAAAGGGGAAAAAAAACCCAGCAAAAACAAAGGAAAGAAAGGACTATAACATTTGTTTGGGCACCTAAGTATTTCTACAAAAAACACTAAAGAATGTGAAGAAAAGCCCCGATCCAGTGTAGACGACTCACTGTAGGGAGGCTCCAAGGTACAGCCAGTGCGACTGCACCATCCTGGTGGTTTGATGTCGGGGGAGTCATCGTCCAGCCAGTAGTCGTACATGTCTGGCCAGCCGTCAAAATGAACCAGCACCTGGTGCTCCTTCACCTCCTGGATGGTGGCTGCCCGCACCAGGATGGGGTTGCGACGGTCCACCACCTCCACCCTCATCCCCACTTCAAAGCCCACTGGGGCTCTCTGTCAGGGGGACAAGGCAAGAGAGGAAAAATGTGTAGCATGCAGATAAATCAATCTGCTTTATGATGAACTTTGTTTTTCACTTATACTAACACCTCCATCCCCGGAAAAACGTGTAGCATGCAGATAAATCAATCTGCTTTATGATGAACTTTGTTTTTCACTTACACTAACACCTCCATCCCCGGAAAAACGTGTAGCATGCAGATAAATCAATCTGCTTTATGATGAACTTTGTTTTTCACTTACACTAACACCTCCATCCCCGGAAAAACGTGTTAGCATGCAGATAAATCAATCTGCTTTATGATGAACTTTGTTTTTCACTTACACTAACACCTCCATCCCCTTCCCTTTCTTTAAGTTCCTTCTCCTTCCCCTCAAAACAAAGTTTCCTTGTATTCTATGTGGACATATAAAGAAATCATCGTGTATTGTGTATCACTCTTTTCTCCCACCCTGCCCTTCCCGACCTTTCCCCTAAAAATCTGTTGACTTGCTACAGCAAGAGCTGGCACAGCTCAGGATTCTTGTCTTGTTCCAAAGGCAAGTCCAAACAGGACAAAGACACTGCACATCTCGAATTAACTTTGGAAGTACTTGAAAGTAGGAACCTGACGTAGCAGGAATGTAGGAACATGTATTAACAACAGCAGCCTCCTTTAGCGGTTGCTTTCATATCACTGTCCAGATCAGATCCATCTTTAGTTCTTTTGTTCCAGAGTGTACATCTGCAATCTCTTTACTACAGGGACATGTTTTGAACAAATGAGGAAGTTTGTGAGCCATCACAGAACAATAACAGGTGATTGAGGTATAATTTCCTGTAGATCCACAAACCACAAGTCATACCTATGAGACAACAGTTAATCAGTCAGTCCAAGGCATCCATTAATACTGATAACAATTTTTAAAAAGTTTCAACTTCTATCATGAAGCTGAAACTAGTTAGGTAGTCTTTGGTGATAAGCCATTTTCCGCTTTAAGAGAAAATATTTAAGAAACAACATGTTCACATGATGAACTGAAGTTCAGTCTCCATATCCTCTGAACACCTGAGGTTTGATTTTACAATCTAGTTAGCCAAAGACAGACAGAGCAGCAAGCCACTTGCAACTCACAGGTTTGAAGGCACGGGCTGGCACCGCCTGGCACTTGGTCTGCGTCAGATAGTCCTCCCACGTGAAGGACTCCACATCCGTCCAGTCTGCAACCAGAGCCACAAGTCATCAAAGCCTGTCAAGTTTCCTGGTGGAACATGTTTCTGCAGACATTTTTCACAGGATGCTTGGAACACATTTCCTGAAAGAACTGTGCGAGTGATGTTCATTGCATCCTGACAGACCTCGTTGCAGAGCCCTATCTTTGTGCATTTGGGATCAAGTTTTGTGTCATCCACTTTGGGGTCAAACCATGACCAGGACTACTTGTTTAAACAGCTTTTGTCAATCTTTTTTCAGTTTTGCAGTGACTTATCAATGTATGATGTCACAGCCTGACAATTTTGCTTTCAACCCAGCAGACAAAATGACCACTGTTGCAAAATTTGCACATGGTCTCATGATGTCCGTGTCATCAGCCAGCAAACTGAAAATGCAACAAACACTATGTGGATTCCACTCTCCCCCTACTCCACTCCCTCTCCACCCCCACTGCCCTCCTCCTCTGCGTAACATTGCTGGCTTTGAAAGGCCTACCAGTGTGGGTGGGCATGACCAACAATTTACTGCTTTAAAAGGCCTACCAGTGTGGGTGGACATGACCAACAACTTACTACTTTAAAAGGCCTACCAGTGTGGGTGGACATGACCAACAATTTACTACTTTTAAAGGCCTACCAGTGTGGGTGGGCATGACCAACAACTTACTACTTTAAAAGGCCTACCAGTGTGGGTGGACATGACCAACAACTTACTACTTTAAAAGGCCTACCAGTGTGGGTGGACATGACCAACAACTTACTACTTTAAAAGGCCTACCAGTGTGGGTGGGCATGACCAACAATTTACTACTTTAAAAGGCCTACCAGTGTGGGTGGACATGACCAACAACTTACTACTTTAAAAGGCCTACCAGTGTGGGTGGACATGACCAACAATTTACTACTTTAAAAGGCCTACCAGTGTGGGTGGGCATGACCAACAACTTACTACTTTTAAAGGCCTACCAGTGTGGGTGGGCATGACCAACAATTTACTACTTTAAAAGGCCTACCAGTGTGGGTGGGCATGACCAACAACTTACTACTTTAAAAGGCCTACCAGTGTGGGTGGACATGACCAACAACTTACTACTTTAAAAGGCCTATCAGTGTGGGTGGGCATGACCAACAATTCACTATGTCTACATCAATCCCCGACACAATTGAACAGGTGTTCACCCAATGCAGTGCCAACACTGACAGAAGTACATATGGCTAATTATACAAACTAAGAGTTACTTCAAAGGAAATGGTATTTACAAACCAGAGAGACAACATCCATGTCCTCCAGTGCTTGTCAACTATAAATGGTCTCTTGGAGCTCCCGCACTATACCGAACATGACTTGCCCTGGTCTATATCCATCTCACTACTTTTGAGTAAAATCTGACTCTGGTTGACGATACCCTGATCCCTGTCACTTTCCGATGTTGTGACCTTGAAGCAACTTGGCACAGCCACAGCCCAGCATTGCAAAGGTAAGGTCTTCCAGGAGAGGTGGGGGAAAATAAACAGTAAAAAGCCTCCCCATCTGTCTCTCCTCCTAATTCAACATCCAGAGAACTTCTGTATCTCCAACCCTTGTGTGCTCTTTCAACACAGACTTGAACAGACAGACCTCAGATTACTACTGCAGACAATGACACCAACGTAACGGTGTTGTTCAAGACCTGAGTGCATTCAGTGGGTGATGTGAGGTTCAACACAAACCTGAACAGACAGACCTCAGATAACTACTGCAGACAATGACACCAACGTAACGGTGTTGTTCAAGACCTGAGTGCTTTCAACACAAACCTGAACAGACAGACCTCAGATAACTACTGCAGACAATGACACCAACGTAACAGTGTTGTTCAAGACTTGAGTGCATTCACCACAAACTTACAGACAGACCTCAGGTAACTACTGCAAACAATGACACCAACGTAACGGCGTTGTTCAAGACCTGAGTGCATTCAACACAAACTTGGACAGACCTCAGATAACTACTGCAGACAGTGACACCAACGTAACGGCGTTGTTCAAGACCTGAGTGCATTCAACACAAACTTACAGACAGACCTCAGATAACTACTGCAGACAATGACACCAACGTAATGGTGTTGTTCAAGACCTGAGTGCATTCAACACAAACTTGAACAGACAGACCTCAGATAACTACTGCAGACAATGACACCAACGTAACGGTGTTGTTCAAGACCCGAGTGCTTTCAACACAAACTTGAACAGACAGACCTCAGATAACTACTGCAGACAATGACACTAACGTAACGGTGTTGTTCAAGACTTGAGTGCATTCAACACAAACTTACAGACAGACCTCAGATAACTACTGCAGACAACGACACCAACGTAACAGCGTTGTTCAAGACCTGAGTGCATTCAACACAAACTTGAACAGACAGACCTCAGATAACTACTGCAGACAATGTCACCAACGTAACAGCGTTGTTCAAGACTTGAGTGCATTCAGTGGGTGATGTGAGGTTCATCACAAACTTGGACAGACCTCAGATAACTACTGCAGACAATGACACCAACATGGGGAGTTTGTGTTATACTCCCTGTTTGGCTAGTATACTTACCATGTCAGACCATAGCATTCAACGGCAGTTAGCCAGCTCTGTCAGGCCGAATTTTTTCCGTGGCCAATGCAGTCATAAGACAGTCACGTGATGTCACCCCACTTCCGGCCCCGGAAGAAGCCAGTGTCAACTTCCTATAAGTCATTCAGCGAGGCCTGGTGTATGGTGACCCCGAGAACCTTGGCGCCAGAGGGGAAGGTAGGGAGGGAATTAGAGTCTGACATGGTAAGTATACTAGCCAAACAGGGAGTATAACACAAACTCCCCATTTTGGCGTCATATACTTTACCATGTCAGACCATAGCAGAATTTAAAGGAATCGGAGGAGGGCGAGCGCCCTAGTGGTTCTTGGGGTTGACCGATATGGCTGCATTGGCCGCCACAAAGGAAATCCCCTTAGACCCATCAGCTCTGGTCATGCGGATATCCCTCAGGTAAAAATTAATGAAGGGATTTTCCGAACGCCAGTAGGCTGCCTCCAGCAGGTGGCGCACGGGGACAGAGTACTGGAACGCTGTGGAAGTGGCCAGTGCTCTGACCTCGTGGGCCCTGGGTGATAGGACAGGGAGATCCTTGTACGCCTGAGCGTAGGTAGATCTCACCGTCTTGGAGAGCCACCTGGAGATAGTTCCCGCCGAGATATCTCTAGTATTGTTGGGGTTGAGGGAGATAAGGAGTCGTCTCTGGGAGGAGCGCCTGGGGCGTGTGCGTTCCCAGTAGTACCTGAGACACCTGGAGGGGCAAAGGTCCATGTCTCCATCTTTTTCTCCCTTTCCCAAGATGTCAGAACTCCGGAAGGAACTTGAGAGAGACTGAGCCGTCCCTGTGGAAGGCGATATCTGTGGGGTCACCGCTGAGGGCGTGAATCTCACTTCGTCTTCTGGCCGAGGCCAGGGCGAGGAGAAAGGTGGTCTTAAAGGAGAGGAGGTCAAAAGGAATAGAAGCAATGGGTTCAAAAGGGGTTTTTCTGAGGGCATCGAGGACCGTAAAAAGGTCCCAGAGGGGAATGCGCCTAGGGGACTGAGCTTCCTGTAGAGCAACTCCTCTAGACACCTCTCTGAGGAGAAAGTCATTGTCAAAAGAAGGGCCCCCCAGTTGACGAATGGTAGTGCAGATAGCTGATCTGTAGCCCCGAATGGAGCCAGCCGACAGCTTAAGGGAAGAGGATAGGTGGGAGAGGAAATTTCCTATTTGGATGTTGGAGGGGCAGTAATGGGGAACAGAGTTATCTGAGCACCAGGTTATCCATCTCTCCCAACGGTAGTTGTAGAGGGATTCGGTGCTGGCTCTGCGAGATGCCGAGGCGAAGTCCCGTAATCCCTGAGAGGCCCCTGCCCCGGCTAGTGTGTCTAGGACGGACTGGGGTCTCTCCGAGTGGGGGGTAGATGCAGATGTTCGCAGTTGGGCTGGCATAGAAGCCACGCGTGTAGGCGAAGCATCTTGGGATTGGAGTGAGGAAGACCTGACCGGGGTTGTCTCAGCATGTCCCAGCGAGGGCTGAGCCGGGGGGGGGGAACGTGGGTGAGGGACTTGGGGTCCGGGAACCAAGACTGGGTCGGCCACCATGGCGTTACGAGGATCAGCCTGGGTCTTTCCAGCCTTGCCTTCCTGATCACCTTGTGTAGGATGGGGAAGGGGGGAAAGGCATACGCCAGTAGGCCCGTCCCGGGGAGGGATAGTGCGTCGACTGCATCCGCCTGGGGATCTGGAACGGGAGAGACGTACAGGGGCAGGTGATGGTTGAAGCTGGTGGCAAACAGGTCGATCATGGGCACAAACCAATGGTTGCGCGACACCAGCGAAGGAGGGCCTCTGTTCTGAGGGAGAGGCCTATGGAGCGGGCCTCTCCCCCTTTGTTGACATAGCAAGCTACCGACGTATTGTCCGTGAGGAGGAGAACAAGTCGGTGCGCGACCTTGTGCTGGAGTTGGAGAAGGGCTAGCCTGACCGCTTCCAGCTCCCACTCCCCGAGGCGTGACTGTCCTCCACGTGGGCCCCCCAGCCCAAGTTGGAGGCGTCTGTATAAAGTTCCAGTGGTTGGGTTGGGTTGGGAGGGAGATGGGGACCCCGGTGGAGAGAGTGGCTGGAGTGAGCCGCTCCTCCGTCGCCGAAATGAACCAGTGTCCGAGGGGAATGACCTGGTCCCAGCGGTCGGAGGTCTGTGACAAACGTCGGCGGAACTCCCTCTGAAGTTGGCGTTTGGGGACCCGCCGCAGGGGAATGAGGGGAGACAGGGACTCCATCATTCCTAGGAGGGAGGACAGGGTTCTGGCCGAGGTGTGGGGTGCCTGTGACAGGCAGGAGATGAGGTCCACTATGCGTGCAGGCCTCTCCGGGGTCTGCCAGACGAACCGTAGGAATCGTCTGTGGGCCGGGTGAATCAGGATCTGAAAAATAGGCGTCCTTCAGGTCTACGGATGTGGCCCAGTCGCGATGATGGATGGAGTCTCGGATCTGGGTGGGGGTCTCCATCTTGAACTTGGTGGGCCTGAGGAACTTGTTGAGGGGCGAAAGATCTAGAATGGGCCTCCATCCTCCCGAGGCTTTTGGGATCACAAAGAGTAGAAGCCGGGGTTTGGGTGGGAAATCTCCGAGATGGCCCCTCTTTTGAGGAGGTCTTGGACTTCCGTGCGAAGAGCTTCTGCTTTGGCGGGGGAGGGTTCGTTGGGGGAGGGAGGGGGAGATAGCATGAGGGGGGGGACGCTCGTGGGCCCAAGGAAGGCGAAACCCTTCCTGTAGCACCGCCACTATCCAGGGGTGAGGCGTATGCGTCTCCACTGGTGGGCATGCCGGGAGAGGCTGCCCGCCAGGGGGGGCGAGGGTCTGGGCTGGTGGGTGGGGGATAGGGCGAGGGGGGGTGCTACCTGATCTAAGTCCCCCTCGGGCTGTCTCCCTAGTCAGCTCCGGGAGCGTGACTGTTGGCCTAACCGAAAATTTTGCTGATGGGGTTTTGGCTTAGGCCTTGGGAGAAGATTAGGTCGCTTGGCGGGCCGTGCGGTGCGGGAAGGCGATTGTCTGGGATAGGGTCTGTGCCTGGGGAAGGAACGAAGTGGGGGTCTAGCAGGGCGTGGCGGTGGCCTGGGCGCAAAGGACACAGCCTGCTTGCGTTCCTCAACTGCTTGTGCTATGACGTCAGCCGAGTAGTCGCCAAAGAGCGACTGGACCTGGCCCGGGATGCATCGCAGGGCTGCCTTAAGCGTCGGGGAGAGAGAGGTCCGCGCCAGCACGGCCTCTCTCGCGACCAACAAGCAGTTGAAGTGGCTTCTGGCTGCGCTGTCCGCCGCAGCCGAAAGGTGATGCGAAATCCTGTTAACTAGGTGTCGCATGAAAGGATCGCTGAACAAGCGAGGGTCAGGCTCTTGGTGCGCCTCAGAGCCCGGGTCCCCCGGTACTGGGATGGCACCATCGTCCTCCGGCCATAGAGCCTCCGCTCGCTGAAGGGGCATGTCCAAGTAGGTGTGTCCCGCCGTGGTGTGGAGGATGCCCATCCTGGCTACTCGGACCCATTCCTTTAGGTTCTTAAAGGAGATGGCGCCGGAAGTAGGGGGGGGCAGGTGGGGGATCAACCGACGGTCCGACTGGGAAATGCCCATCTCCCTGGTCACGGGATTGTCCGTAAACAAGGAGGCGACTAAGGGGTTCTTGGGTAGATTGGTCTAGATCTCTGGGCCGGGGGAGAGGGAGAGAAATTCGTCAGCGGGTGCGGCCTCCCTCCTAACGAGGTCTGGTCGCCACCGTTCTATCGTGCGGACATCGTACAATGAGGTGGGGGCTAGCTCCTCGTCATCGTCCGCCTCAGGGAGGTACTGGTCCTGAGAGGGTTCATAGCACCCGTCTTCAGGAGGTAAGTCGAGGGGTGCCTGTAGTGTGTCCCCGGTGGCCCTATAATCGGCGGCCGGGACATCGTCCTGCCGATAGGACAGCGCCCGAGGAGGGAGACCAAGGTCGACCCAGGTAAGTGAGGCCGGGTGCCACATTCGACCATGTAGCTGGTCGTGCTGGGTGTTGGCGTTAAGCCACTGGTCTCTCTCGGGGGCATAGAGCCACCGGTCCCCGGGGAGGTAAACGGGCTGTGGCGGCCCTGGGGAAAAACCATGGTAGGTAGGCCGCACTCAAGGTCTGACCAGCGCGTTGGGCGAATGCGTAGGTCAGACATCCGCCGAGTCGTAGCCACGAGACCCTCTTCTTCTTGTAGGCAGAAAGTCCCCGGGGACCCGGGTAACCTGAATCACTGTTGGGGGGGGGCTTGAGAGGCCGTGGCCTGTCGTCCCCGTCCAGGTCCGTGCACTGCACCATACACGTCCTTGGAATGGGCCTGGGAGGGCCATAATGGTATGGAGGAGGATGCGGAAGTCGAGCCCCCAACCCGCGAAAGTGCGGATTGGTCAGGATGCGGTCCCGTGTTCCTCCCCCTGGAGGAATATGTCAGGTTACCCTTGGTCCCGCTGGTAGATCCTCCCCCCGGAGGAGCGGGACCGCGGACGTTGCCCAAATGGGGATCCGAAAGGTCGGTTCCCCAACGTCCAATACCCCTAGGGAAGAAGGTGACGTTCGATCGGGGTAGGTCGACCGTCCTTGTGCATGGGCACGGCCGGGCCCATGGCGCGGCGTGCCCGCACGCCCAGGATTATGGACACCACCGAGGTCGTGCGTCGGGGTGACCATAAGGCTGCTTCCGGAGTCGAAGCGCTCCTCGAGCTCAGGTGTTGGCTGCACCTGTGCCCGGTGGGGCCGAGCGCTATGAGTGCACGTATCAATTTGGGGGGAAAAAGAGATACGTGACTCATCAAGGCGAGTGACGGATGGTGATTCCATCCCAGATCCGTCACCCGTGCTGGTCCGCGGCTCGGCAAGGTGCCCCGGGGGCCGAGATTCGCGTGACTCAGCATGATAGTTAGAAGTCTCCGAGCGAGTCCGTAGGCTAGAGGGCAAGCTGGCCGATGGAGAAGGGGTGGGGGAGGGCGAATTCCGTTGGCTAGTCTTTGCTCGGCCGGGCCCCTTGAGGGGAGCCTTGCCATTAGACTTTCTGGGCAGCACCTTGAGGGGAGCTTTGCCCTTAGACTAGCAGGCAGATCAAATGAAAGGCATTTTGAAATGGTGGCCGCTTGCCTATCAGCCTTGGGACGCCGCGGTCGTGCGTCCGTCGGTTTGGTAGACGAGGAAGATCACGCGTCCCTTCCGCGGAGAAGTCGTCTCTGTCTACCCGAACCGTACGTTCATCAGTGCGAACGGATTGCTCCGAGATGGAATCGACCCGCGGGTTCTCCGGGAAATTGAGCGAACTCCGAGCAGTGGAGTGGCTCGACCCGGCGGTGTCCTTCACCATGTTGGGCACAGGTGGATAGAGCAAACCCGGAACACACGACCGCAAAGAGGAGACAAGGTGGCCGATCGAGAAAATCAATTAATCTCGATCGTCCGTGTGGTGTCGTGCAAAGTGCTCGAGAGATCGACTGAAAACTCGAACTACCCGTACACGCCACCGGTCGTGTGACTGGTATGGCTATTAATAGCAATCTCTACACGTGGAGTATCACTGTGTATAGGTGTGATAGTTCTTGGGCACTAAATCTTAATAAGCAGATCAGTGTCACACACCCTTACTCGAACACGTTCTACCTGTGAAGGGTAAAGAGTACAGGTGTGATAGTTATTGAGCCCTAAACCTTAATAAGCGGAACCAGCACAAAATGCGTGCTGAACCCGAGGCTCGGCAATATGGTGGGGGAACACGACCGGCGAGCGGTGCCGACGATCGCGAGTAACAAAGTCGCGAGAGTGCCGGTAAAAGAGACAAATCTTTAATAAATACGCTCCCGAGAGTGCCGGTAAAAGAGACAAATCTTTTAATAAATACGCTCCCACCAAGAGCCTCACACGGCAAAAATACTCAGGGTCTAGTGCAAGCCGGAACCAGCACAAAATGCGTGCTGAACCCGAGGCTCGGCAATATGGTGGGGGAACACGACCGGCGAGCGGTGCCGACGATCGCGAGTAACAAAGTCGCGGGAGTGCCGGTAAAAGAGACAAATCTTTTAATAAATACGCTCCCGAGAGTGCCGGTAAAAGAGACAAATCTTTTGATAAATACGCTCCCACCAAGAGCCTCACATTTGCAAGCCACAACTGAATCAAGTATAGAACAAAACACAGCAAAGTTAACACAAAGGCAAGTATAGGCGAGACAGAGCACAAGACTTATCTTGCTTTGACGGCAGGCCGAAGATGAATGACTTATAGGAAGTTGACACTGGCTTCTTCCGGGGCCGGAAGTGGGGTGACATCACGTGACTGTCTTATGACTGCATTGGCCACGGAAAAAATTCGGCCTGACAGAGCTGGCTAACTGCCGTTGAATGCTATGGTCTGACATGGTAAAGTATATGACGCCAAAGTAACGGTGTTGTTCAAGACCTGAGTGCATTCAACACAAACTTGGACAGACCTCAGATAACTACTGCAGACAGTGACACCAACGTAACGGTGTTGTTCAAGACTCGAGTGCTTTCAACACAAACTTAACAGACAGACCTCAGATAACTACTGTAGACAGTGACACCAACGTAACGGCGTTGTTCAAGACTTGAGTGCATTCAACACAAACTTACAGACAGACCTCAGATAACTACTGCAGACAATGACACCAACGTAACGGTGTTGTTCAAGACCTGAGTGCATTCAACACAAATTTACAGACAGACCTCAGATAACTACTGCAGACAGTGACACCAACGTAACAGCGTTGTTCAAGACCTGAGTGCATTCAACACAAACTTGAATAGACCGACCTCAGATAACTACTGCAGACAGTGACACCAACGTAACGGTGTTGTTCAAGACTTGAGTGCATTCAACACAAACTTGAACAGACAGACCTCAGATAACTACTGCAGACAATGACACCAACGTAACGGCGTTGTTCAAGACCTGAGTGCATTCAACACAAACTGGAACAAAACAGACCTCAGATAACTACTGCAGACAGTCACACCAACGTAACGGTGTTGTTCAAGACCTGAGTGCATTCAACACAAACTTACAGACAGACCTCAGATAACTACTGCAGACAGTGACACCAACGTAACAGCGTTGTTCAAGACCTGAGTGCATTCAACACAAACTTACAGACAGACCTCAGATAACTACTGCAGACAACGACACCAACGTAACGGTGTTGTTCAAGACTTGAGTGCATTCAACACAAACTTACAGGCAGACCTCAGATAACTACTGCAGACAACGACACCAAACGTAACAGTGTTGTTCAAGACCTGAGTGCATTCAACACAAACTTACAGACCGACCTCAGATAACTACTGCAGACAGTGACACCAACGTAACAGTGTTGTTCAAGACCTGAGTGCTTTCAACACAAACTTACAGACCGACCTCAGATAACTACTGCAGACAGTGACACCAACGTAACGGTGTTGTTCAAGACCTGAGTGCTTTCACCACAAACTTACAGACCGACCTCAGATAACTACTGCAGACAGTGACACCAACGTAACGGTGTTGTTCAAGACTCGAGTGCTTTCAACACAAACTTAACAGACAGACCTCAGATAACTACTGTAGACAGTGACACCAACGTAACGGCGTTGTTCAAGAGTTGAGGGGTGCATTCAACACAAATTACAGACAGACCTCAGATAACTACTGCAGACAATGACCAACGTACACGTGTTGTTCAAGACCTGAGTGCATTCAACACAAATTTACAACAGAAACCTCAGAAACTACTGCAACGACGGATCCAAGATAGAGGTGCATTCAACACAAACTTCAGACAGACCTCAGATAACTTATGCAGACAAGACCAAGTAACGGCTGTGTCAAGACTGAGTGCATTCAACAACGATTTACAAGACACTCAGATAACACAAACTTACAGCGACCCAATAACTACGTGTCAAGACCTGATCTAACTTAACAAACTTACAGACGACCAGAACTGCAGCAGTGACCAAGTAACGTTCAAGACTGAGTGCTCACACAATTACGACGACCTAATATGCAGACAGACACAACGTACGGGTTGTTAGACTGAGTGATTCACACAATAACACTCAGTAACTCTGCGACACACCAGTACGTGTGTTCAAGACGAGCATTAACAACTAACCTATGCAACAGACACAACTAACTTTTCAGACTGGTGCTCAACAACTTAGACGACTAGATACTGCAGACGCCAACTAACGGTTGTTCAACTGGTGCTACACAATTACACTCGATACACTGCAGACACACAACGACGTGTGTCAGCGAGGTCAACACAACTAACACCTCAGTATACTAGCATGACCAACTAACGGTGTTCAGACTGAGTGCTCAACAAAACTTGACTCAGACTGCAATGACACAACGTAACGTGTTGTCAGCAGCTACACAATACAGACTCAGATAATACTGCGACAGTGCAACGTACGGTTGTCAAGACCTGAGTGCATTCAACACAAACTTACAGACAGACCTCAGATAACTACTGCAGACAGTGACACCAACGTAACGTGTTGTTCAAGACCTGAGTGCATTCAACACAAACTTACAGACAGACCTCAGATAACTACTGCAGACAGTGACACCAACGTAACGGTGTTGTTCAAGACCTGAGTGCATTCAACACAAACTTACAGACCGACCTCAGATAACTACTGCAGACAGTGACACCAACGTAACGGTGTTGTTCAAGACCTGAGTGCATTCAACACAAACTTGAACAGACCTCAGATAACTACTGCAGACAGTGACACCAACGTAACGGTGTTGTTCAAGACCTGAGTGCATTCAACACAAACTTAGACAGACCTCAGTACTACTGCAGACAACGACACCAACGTAACGGTGTTGTTCAAGACCTGAGTGCATTCAACACAAACTTACAGACCGACCTCAGATAACTACTGCAGACAGTGACACCAACGTAACGGTGTTGTTCAAGACCTGAGTGCATTCAACACAAACTTACAGACGACCTCAGATAACTACTGCAGACAATGACACCAACGTAACGGTGTTGTTCAAGACCTGAGTGCATTCAACACAAACTTACAGACCGACCTCAGATAACTACTGCAGACAGTGACACCAACGTAACGGTGTTGTTCAAGACCTGAGTGCATTCAACACAAACTTGACAGACCTTTACTCAGACAATGACACCAACTAACTGTTCAAGACATGTCCAATTGACACTCCACTGCAGACAGTGACACAGTAACGGTGTTGTTCAAGACCTGAGTGCATTCAACACAAACTTACAGACAGACCTCAGATAACTACTGCAGACAGTGACACCAACGTAACGGTGTTGTTCAAGACCTGAGTGCATTCAACACAAACTTACAGACAGACCTCAGATAACTACTGCAGACAGTGACACCAACGTAACGGTGTTGTTCAAGACCTGAGTGCATTCAACACAAACTTACAGACAGACCTCAGATAACTACTGCAGACAGTGACACCAACGTAACGGTGTTGTTCAAGACCTGAGTGCATTCAACACAAACTTGAACTCAGTACTCTCAGAGTACAACGTAACTGCAAGACTGAGATTATGAGACACCAGACGTAACAACGGTACGGTTGTTCAAGACCTGAGTGCATTCACGCACAAACTTGAACAGACCTCAGTGTAACTACTGCCAAGACAGTGGACACCAACGTAACAGTGCGTTGTTCAAGACCTGAGTGCATTCACCACAAACTTGAACAGACCTCAGGTAACTACTGCACAGTGCACACGTAACGGTTGTCAGACCTGAGTGATCACCACAACTTGAACAGCTCAGGTATCTGCAGACGTGCTACCAACGTACGTGTTGTTCAAGACCTGATGCATTCACCACAAACTTGAACAGACCTCAGGTAACTGCTGCAGACAGTGACACCAACGTAACGGTGTTGTTCAAGACCTGAGTGCATTCAGTGAGTGGTGGAGATCAAACTGAAGGATCTTGCTTGCTCTGTACATTCCTTTGATCATGTTACAATGGGTATGGCGGGTTAAGGTTGTGGCTTAGTTTTTTATACAAAAAAAAGCTCATTGATAAAGCTTGCTTCTTTCACCCACTTGTCACTTGGCCATCCTCCAACTGAGGCTGGCTGGTGTCAATGACATTTAAGTCTCCACTGCTTTGTTATCAGGCTTTCTACCAGCAACAAAAACACACATATATAATGTTCTTACATTCATTTCCCAAACTGCTTGAATACTAATGATTTGCACAGTAAATTGATTCTAGAAGGGGACTACTTGTTCATTTTCGTTACGTGGATGACCATAGTACTAAGAGATTGTCTAATTTTAATGAAATATTCAGTTCCAACCAGTCCAGGGTTTCTCTGACAATGTGACTGACAAATAGTTATCAAAGTAATTGGTGACAGCAGATCTCATAGCGTGGACAAGAGAAATGGTCATTCATCAGAGAGGTGAGATGCTTCTGGGTCACAGGTCTGTCTGAATCCTAAAATGACCCATTGTCTCTCTCTCTCCCTCTAACCCCAACTGTTGCCTTATGCGATGGACTGCCTCAGAGGACATTCAAGAAAATAGGTTTATGATCTGCAATACTGTCTCAATTCAAGGTTTATGATCTGCAATATTGTCTCAATTCAACCCAAGATCTTCAAATCCAAAGGTAGCACCTGTTGTCATTATAATTGTTATGACAACAAATGAAAAATGCAATCAAATGCCAACAGTCCCATACGATGCACACCCTGGCACATACCCTTCCATGCAGGGCAGGGAAGAAAATGACCAGTATAGGAAACCAAACCCAACTGAAAAATCCAGGAAAGAAAGCAGGTATGAGCAAACACTTGACAATTCCAAGGCCAGAAATTCCTAAATAATTTTCAGTTGTCCTGGGGATGAACTGATAAAAAAAAGTGTTTATGTCATATTTCTATCTGTCCTCCCTAACTAACGAGGTTGTTAACGGAAGTTACCACTAAACTGTACCTGGAAATGAAAGGGAAAGATAAATGGAGTTAATGTATTAGTGTCTTGCTGACCAGGCACAATGTGTGCAAGCTGCTCACAGAGTTTACTTACAGAACGTATCTTGCCTCGCAGAGACAGCACTCTGCCGTGGTTCCATTCTAAGAACAACAAAGAGATGGGGGAAACAGGAGGAGGAAGGGGGAAGATGGAAGTAACAGAGGGAAAGGGGTAGTGGGGAGGAAGGAGGGGTGGTGATGGTGGTGGAAGTATGAAGGTGAAAAAGGGAGGATGAAGTATGACTGGTCAGCACTGAAGCCGACTCCTAGCTGCCTATCAAAAACACAATTAAAGGGGAAAATAGGAAAAAAAACCCTGGTTACCCGCTGACAGTGACAACTAAAAAGACAGTATTACTATGTGTCCACAACATTCACTTGTCCCATAGGCAGATACTTTGGTCCCTGACTTCCATTCTTACCACATGGTGGTGACAGCACGCGCGCATTCTCCTGGCACCATCCCATGGGGTGGATGTAGGGGGAGGTGATGTCGCACCAGTAGTCGTAGATGTCCTCCCAGCCATCGAAGTGCACCAGGATTTTGTCTCCCAGGATGTCCGCCACTGTGGCCACACAAATCAGAGCCGTGTTCTTCCTGTCCACCGCCTCCAGCTTCATCCCCACTCGAAATGCACTGGGAGTCACCATCTGTAGGCCACAACACAGTGACTGTTAACAAGAACAAAGGTAAAATAAATTTGAACAATAACAACAAAGTGGCCATTGACAGAAACAAAGTAATATCACTGTGAGCAGGAGCAAAGTGGTTTTGACAGGAACAAAGTGAAATCTTTGTGGATAGTGACGGACTGTTGACAGGAACAAAGTGAAATCTTTGTGGATAGTAAGTGACTGACTGTTAACAGGAACAAAGTGAAATCTTTGTGGACAGTGACTGACGGTTGACAGGAACAAAGTGAAATCTTTGTGGATAGTAAGTGACTGACTGTTGACAGGAACAAAGTGAAATCTTTGTGGATAGGAAGTGACTGACTGTTGACAGGAACAAAGTGAAATCTTAATGGACAGTAAGTGACTGACTGTTGACAGGACAGGTGGGACATCTCTGAACAGGGTTTTCATGGAGTCTGCTGTAAAGTGTTTATGTCTCACATCGTGCAAGTCCCAACAATCTAAAAGATCATGTTTCACTGTGAGTGGAACATGACATGGAATGCACCACGGAGCTTCTTCACCTTTTAAAAGATAAGAATGGGTGTAAAATGAGTGGCTGTATGCAAACGGCACAAGACTGTTTCATCTTTACGGCTGCCTCGGGAACATGGTAAAAACTCTTTCAGGTTTGTACAGATTTTAGTTTTTTATTCCATCTGCAAGGTCCATTCCTCTTGCCAGAGGTCTCTGACATAGGCCTGTGTTTTGGGTTTCAGATCAGTGTGAGGAATAGACAACCTGCTCAACTTTTCCTCTGTGGCATTCTTGGCAAGCTGATCAACCATCTCATTGCCTCGAATGCCCACATGGCTGGGAACCCAAGCAAAAACTATGATGTATCTGTTTGTTTTTAAAGAGGTGTACAGTTAAAAAAAACTTTCAGCAGCTGAGGGTGCTTGAGATTACGGCTGGCAATGGCCTCCAAAGCAGAAAGGGAGTCTGATAAAACGAGGAAATCTTTATGTTTGGATTTATGGACCATTTTCAGAGCTAGGACCAAGGCTGTCAGCTCAGCAGTGTAGATGGAGCTGTCGGTGGGAATGTGCTCGGTACATCTCTGAGGGGTATCTACTGCACAAAACACGACAGAGACAACTTCCTCCTCAGATCTGGAACCGTCAGTGAAAATTCTTTGGAAGGATGGACAATTGGAACACAGTTCAGCAAAAAGTGACTTGTATGCCAAGGAACTAGTGGAATCTTTCCGGTACGAGGCCAAATCAAACCGGATCTCTGGGGTGAAGAAAGTCCATGGAGGGTCATCAGGAAACTTGGAGAAATCACAAACTACTCCAACGTCTATACCTGCTTTGTTCAGATGGGGAAGAAGACAAATCCCCAAGGGTGGAATGGAACTGGGGTGTTCATCAAATTTCTTTTGGAACTTGGGGTCAAAAACACAGTCATATGCAGGGTTTTGAGGTTCAGAAGAGAGACTCAGACAGTAGTTCAAGGTAAGTTTCAAACGGCGATTTGAGAGGGATGCTTCTCCTGCCTCGGCATAAAGCTATAAACAGGGGTGGTGCGGAACGCACCCAGACACAATCGAAGCCCTTGATGGTGGATAGGATGGTGGATAGGGTCTAGACTTTTCAGGTAGGATGGTCTGGCTGAGCCATACACTACACACCCATAGTCCAGTTTGGAGCGCGTCGGAGCCCTGTAAAGATGGAGGAGGGTTTTTCTGTCAGTGCCCCAATCTGTGTGTGCCACAACTTGCAGAATGTTCAACGCTTTCTGACATGCAGTTTTAAAGTGTTGGATATGACTATTAAAGTTCAGTTTTTGATCAAAAATAACACCTAGAAATTTGGCTTCTTTTACAGCTGGAATGGTGGACTTATCCAGACGAATCTCAGGATCAGCAAAAAATGACAAAAATTGTGGAAATGGATTAACTGAGTTTTGGTACTGGAAAAGGTAAACCCGCTTTCTTCGGCCTACTGTTGAATCTTATTAGCAATAAGTTGGAGTCGACAAAAAAATGTCAGTTTAAACAGGAACAAACTAAAATCACCATCTGTTGATAGGACAAAAAAGAATATCAACAGGAACAATCCATGGACAAGAAAACTTACAATCTGTGAAGACAGAGTGAAAAAAACTTGACAGGAACAAAGTGAAGTCACCATTGGTTGATAGGTACAAAAGGAATTGTTCACAGGGACAAAATGACTACTAACAAAGTTACCATCTGTGAACACAGAATGACATTGGCTATTAACAGGAATAAAGTGAAGTCTCCACTGGCTGACAGGAAAAAAGTGATTGTTCAAAGGAACAAAATGGCTGTTGACAGGAACAAAGTGAAGTCATCACTGGCTGACAGGAAAAAAAAAAAAAAGCCACAGTTGACAGAAACAAAGTGACTCAACAGGAACACAGTGAGATCGCCATTTGCGGTGGTCTATGTTCAATAAGAATGATACTGGATCTGCCCTAAGACCCTCTTTCCAAATGTTTTCTTTTGCATTGGATCAATTCCCCATTTACCTACACATCATGGGTCAGCAGTGGTCATGGTCCATGTAAAAAACTAGCTGTACCTTGTGAAACATCCTCGACATTGAAACACTAGTCAAGCTGAAAATCATTCATCTGTGTTTGTTTCTTCTCACATTCATTAAAAATTCATAAACTTTATTACTGCTTTCATATTCTTTGCATGCAACACTGTCTATTCTTCTTTCACATACACATCCATTAGGACAGAGCTCACACAATTTAGGAATAAACACACATTTATTTCACTAGATCATATCATGCACCTTTGTCGCTGGCATTATTTGCTCTAAATTAATTTAAACCATTTCACAGTGCTGCAGGACGTACATCAATGCCAAAGCTGAAGTCCCAAATGTATTTCACTAACAATTTACACATATCTTTTCTCCCTAGAATTGTTTGGTCTACTTTCATTGAAATCTTGAGCTGACGCATCCTCTGAGAGTCCATATCACCTCTGAGGTGAGCTGTGAATGGTGAAATTAACATCCTACAAATTCAATCTGTGGCTCTAACCTGTTCCTGACTATCCCACACACCCAACCTTGGGAGCCTGGGCTGCCTTGAAAAAAACGAACACAAACCTGTATCTGCAATGAAAATACTGATCCCAACATTCCAGTGCAGTGACAACGCACGCTGGACGCTCTGATGGAAGTAGCAATGAGGATATAACCTTGAAAATTTGGTCCTATCTGAAAATAACTGAACATATGTAATGATTTGGATCAAACTTTTCTGGGTTATCTCCCCTTAAGTCAGCTACAGTGGTGGCTGTTACACAATGTGTTACAGAAAAGTTATTTTCAGACTGAAGCCCTGTGTGGGATTGTTTAAGTGGCTAACTGTGATTAATATTTACGCAGATTCACTCACAACTGATAAACCAACCAGCTGAGGTGAAAATTAAAGGCAAATCATTTTTCAAGATATAAAAAAGTAGCAAAAAAGAAAAAAAGCTTACTGTTGCTGGTTGGTTGACAAACAGGTTTTTTTGAGCTGCAATGGATTTTGTTGTCCTCAAGTAAGTCGCCCAATTGAAATTCTGCTTTGGAACATCTGAAACATATCCTAATCACATTACATACAATTAAATTCAAATCATGAAGTCCTTCAAATATGTTGCAACTTGTGCAGAGAGAATACAGATAATCTTGAAATAAAAATAAAGTAACACACTTTTTCACATTTCAAACACGTGTTCACTTGTAACGAGTCATGTAAAATAGAATGCACTCTGCATGAATGAAAATAATATATCTGATCAGAATCTTATCTTCATTTCATAATTCCTGTACACCGGTTCTTTATTTATTTGAATCAAACTTAAAGCACACTTTATGCTAAACTTCAAAATTTCTACAACCACAGATCTATATTTCATATTCAGTACCATCCAAGTCCTCTGTACATAACACAATACCTTTTCAGTCAAAGTATCCATCATTTTCTGTCTGTATCTCACGTACGTTTGGGAGGCTGGAGGGATCATTCAAAGTATCCATCAATTTCTGTCTGTATTCACTACGTTTGGGGCTGAGTGGAATTCAAAGTATCTTCAATTTCTGTCTGTATCTCACTTACGTTTGGGAGGCTGGAGTGGTTAAATTCAAAGTATCTATTCAATTTCTGTCTGTATCTCACGTACGTTTGGGAGGCTGGAGTGGATCATTCAAAGTATCCATCAATTTCTGTCTGTATCTCACGTACGTTTGGGAGGCTGGAGTGGTTAATTCAAAGTATCTATTTCAATTTTCTGTCTGTATCTCACTTACTTTGGGAGGCTGGAGTGGTTAATTCAAAGTATCTATTTCATTTTCTGTCTGTATCTCACTTACGTTTGGGAGGCTGGAGTGGTTAATTCAAAGTATCTATTTCATTTTCTGTCTGTATCTCACTTACGTTTGGGAGGCTGGAGTGGTTAATTCAAAGTATCTAGTTCAATTTCTGTCTGTATCTCACTTACGTTTGGGAGGCTGGAGTGGTTAATTCAAAGTATCTAGTTCAATTTCTGTCTGTATCTCACTTACGTTTGGGAGGCTGGAGTGGTTAATTCAAAGTATCTATTTCAATTTCTGTCTGTATCTCACTTACGTTTGGGAGGCTGGAGTGGTTAATTCAAAGTATCTATTTCAATTTCTGTCTGTATCTCACTTACGTTTGGGAGGCTGGAGTGGTAACCCGTTCGCTGCTTGAAAATGTTACAAACAAAGGCTTTCCCAGTGCCAGGGAAATCTAATGATTTGGGGGTAATAATTAACAAAAAATTCTAGCTCAGAAACTACAAAAGATATAACAATGAAATATATATGATTTTTGAAGGAAATTGAATGAAGATTTTGAATCTGGGCTTCTTTTGTTTTAATTTTGATAATAAAAAAGTATTTAGGCAATTAGATTTGGATAGATTTTTTTGCACGATCAAAAGCATATGTATTTACCACTACATCTTCACATCCAAACAAGAACACAAAGCAAAAAAGTTGAAAATAAAGTTTGTATTGTCACACTACACCTGTAAATGAAAGTAAAACAGTTTAGAAGTCTATCAAGACGCTCACACTCTATGCAGACAGGTCAGTCCACGACCACGCCCCCCTCTCCCCACCACGCCCCCTTGCTGGACTTCAACCCTCTCTTTCACTGCTCCTCTTCCCCTACCTTTCCCTCTGCCCCGTGCCACGCCGCGAGCAGGCCGCGCTCCCCTCTTGCGCTGACTATCACGTCACTGACCACTGGCACGCAGTGCAGAGTACACACTAGGCGAGCTCGTTCGACGCTGGCAAACCAGTCAGCTGAACACACACTGAGGTCACACAGCCCGACACAATAACTGACGAATACGGTCGGCAATTCCATCACTATCATCATCTCACCTTCATGCTCGAGTGAGTCGTTGAATAAAAGATTATTGTCTTTGTCAAAAATCATTAGCAGAGCCTGCTCAGCTGTGTAAATACGTTGATTTGGTCGCTGCGCTTGTCGAAGGTTGTGCCGCCATCTTTGCAAGCGAGACGAAGTGCTGGCTGGTCATCCAGTCAGTGATGAGAATAAATGGGCTTTCCCCTCACGTGTGGTCATTTACATATCATTTTAATACTACAGACATATAAGGCTTACTACACACACTCTATTTAAGTCCGTTGATGGAAATAGTAACGAATGAAAATTCAAGAAAAATGCATGACGTCAGTGGACGGCCCATAGGCACTGGGAAAGCATTTTTAATGCGGCGTCAGCTGACGGCTTAAAGGCACTCTACGGGTTAATTCAAAGTATCTATTTCAATTTCTGTCTGTATCTCACTTACGTTTGGGAGGCTGGAGTGGTTAATTCAAAGTATCTAGTTCAATTTCTGTCTGTATCTCACTTATGTTTGGGAGGCTGGAGTGGTTAATTCAAAGTATCTATTTCAATTTCTGTCTGTATCTCACTTACGTTTGGGAGGCTGGAGTAGTTAATTCAAAGTATCTAGTTCAATTTCTGTCTGTATCTCACTTACGTTTGGGAGGCTGGAGTGGTTAATTCAAAGTATCTATTTCAATTTCTGTCTGTATCTCACTTACGTTTGGGAGGCTGGAGAGGTTTGTTCTTTTTCTCACACCACTTGATTCAAAGTATCTAGTTCATTTTCTGTCTGTATCTCACTTGTGTTTGGGAGGCTGGAGTGGTTTGTTGTTTTTCTCACTACCTTTTCATTCTAAGTATCTATTTCATTTTCTGTCTGTATCTCACGTACGTTTGGGAGGCTGGAGTGGATCATTCTAAGTATCTATTTCATTTTCTGTCTGTATCTCACGTACGTTTGGGAGGCTGGAGTGGATCATTCGAAGTATCTATTTCATTTTCTGTCTGTATCTCACGTTTGGGAGGCTGGAGTGGATCATTCTAAGTATCTATTTCATTTTCTGTCTGTATCTCACTTACGTTTGGGAGGCTGGAGTGGATCATTCTAAGTATCTATTTCATTTTCTGTCTGTATCTCACTTACGTTTGGGAGGCTGGAGAGGTTTGTTGTTTTTCTCACACCACCCCACAGGGAAGATGAACGGGGAGTCGGCATTGCACCAAAAGTCGTAGCACTCGGAGTACCCGTCAAAATGGAGGCGCAGTCGGTAGCCCAGAATTTCCGCCACACTCAGCACACAGAACAAATTCTGATGCTTCGGGTCTACACCTTCCAGCCTCATCCCAGGTTTGAAGCCGTTCTTCTGGGTCGGGAATGGCTGTCATTGAAGATGAATAATAATCTGACATTTAAAGTATAGACTTCGAGAAACAGGTTATGGAGGAATAAATACATATACACAAGCCAAAATACAAACACACCAAGTGCAGATACTGAACAGACAAGTACATCTTTGACAAATGTGTCACCCTCAGGCGTTAAAAACACGACAGGGAAAAAAATGCACACACCTACACTCCCCAGTAGTACCAGTAATACTTTCATTTTGCATTTTTTTCACAAAATAAAGTGACATTAGAGGAAATAATTCCCAGATCACAATAAACATGAAAATCAATTGCCAAGAAAGCATACGAGTCTGTTCTCGACTGTTCACTAAAATATGCATTACTTGCATTTTTCATTTTCGTGCATTTGCATTTTGGCTAGTTTTCAGCAACACTGGGGTCTGCAAGTCACACATATACAAACCAGGCCTAAAAAATAGGAAGTAACCCCCACCCAAAAGGTTAAAGAGTTAGTGACAGGAGATTCAAGGGAGCTGCAGATGCAAGACTGGTGTGTCAAGGGACAGCATCCCAATGGACATTCAGGGGCAACAACTTACGGAAATTGAAAATTTGAGCATTTTATCACTCGAAACACATTTAGCATTTTATCACTCGAAAGTGGCATTTCCAGGAGCTTATAATTGAAATCCACTGAAATAAGATAAACATTCACAAATGAAACAATCTTTCTTTTCATTTTTGGCACACAATTTTTCAAAACTTAAATTATGAATTAAAAAAAATTAAAATTTTGAAGACCTGACAAACACGTAACTATGAAGACACAATAAAAAATGTGAAGGGTAGAATATCATACTTGAAACTTGACAGTCTAGAAGTCTTGGAAACTGGCTGATTTAAAAAGTAACACTCTTGCAATTTCATACCTAGTATCTGTACACTGAAAAGTGATGACTACATGCAAGCCACCACACATCAATTCCTGCTTCCACTATTAAAACACTATTAAATTTCAGTCCACAGCTTACATCTTTGAAGAGTCGAGCTGGGGCACCCACAGCTTTCACTTCATCCAAATAGGCCTGCCAGTCAAATCCTTTAGGCTTCCGACCTGAAATCAATCCGTGGCTACTGTCAATGAAAACACTTCATCCAAACAGGCTGCAGTCAAATCCTTTAGGCTTCCGACTGAAATCAATCTGTGGCAATTGTCAATGAAAACACTTCATCCAAATGGGCCTGCCAGTCAAATCCTTTAGGCTTCGACCTGAAATCAATCTGTGGCAATTGTCAATGAAAACACTTCATCCAAATGGGCCTGCCAGTCAAATCCTTTAGGCTTCTGACCTGAAATCAGTCCGTGGCAATTGTCAATGAAAACACTTCATCCAAATAGGCCTGCCAGTCAAATCCTTTAGGCTTCTGACCTGATATCAGTGCGTGGCTATTGTCAATGAAAACACTTCATCCAAATAGGCCTGCCACTCAAATCCTTTAGGCTTCTGACCTGAAATCAATCCGTGGCAATTGTCAATGAAAACACTTCATCCAAATGGGCCTGCCAGTCAAATCCTCTAGGCTTCCGACCTGAAATCAGTCCGTGGCAATTGTCAATGAAAACACTTCATCCAAATGGGCCTGCCACTCAAATCTTCTAGGCTTCCGACCTGAAATCAGTCCGTGGCTATTGTCAATGAAAACACTGCAAAGGAAACTGCAATTTCCATATGAAGCAGAAAATATGAACACC
Source organism: Conus canariensis (assembly GCA_033310375.1). Taxonomy (NCBI): domain Eukaryota; kingdom Metazoa; phylum Mollusca; class Gastropoda; order Neogastropoda; family Conidae; genus Conus; species Conus canariensis. The sequence goes on from CM065719.1 coordinate 86,475,039, forward strand.
ATCATCACCTGTGGCATTTGTTGTGAAACTCAGACATACATAAATGATCTGTTGAAAGTCAAATCTGTGCAGTGAATATCCAATACTTTACCTTGATTTCAGTTTACAGAAAAAATAAAATGGTTTTACTTCCCAACCTGTTTTACATTATAGTATTACAGAATCTGTTTGAAATCCACAAATGAAAAAAAAAACGCAAAGTGAAATGTTCCCTCTTTGCAATAATGACAATTTTCTTAAAGATCACTACCAATATCAAAATTACTGTCTATTTTCCTAAATGACACAAACAGTATTATGAAAAACTTTAACCCCCTGCCCCCCCTCCCCTCCCCCCCCCCCCCCCAATACTTTGTAGCTGGACTGAAAACAGCAAACTCAAACATGTGTTGAAAATGTCCAGGTCACCACACAAATAAAACACTGACTGGATGTTGGGGCTTGGGTCTTGTCCTTCTCTGGCAACACCGCCTCTGATTCTGAGGCAGGGGTGACCACTGTGATGTGGTTTTCGTCAGACACCTTCTTCTGCTTCTTCTTCAGGTTCAGCATCATCTTGCTGCTCAGCAAGCTTTGTCCCAGAGGCTGTTTGTTTTTCCTGTGAAAAATAGCACACATGGTCCCTGTGTGAACCCATGCATAACACCTTGCACACACATAACATTCCAAATCCCCATCACTCTGTTGGTATGAATGACATACATGTATATACACTGCATGCATCCTCCATGAAAAATTGAAGGAATGAATGAAAAACTAAGTGACTGTTGTCTGAGTGAATGACATGGGAAACAAATGATTAGCACACGCAGGCAGCTGTCTGAGTGAATGACATGGGAAACAAATGATTAGCACATGCAGGCAGCTCTTCAGTCAGCTCCACCCAGGCAGGCAGCCTGTTGTGTGACAAGAGGTTGGAATGTAAAGAGCTCACAACTTGGGTCTCTTTCCAAGGATAAGCCCTATGTAAGAACTCTCAATAATATTAATATGTATGTAACTGTTGATTACAAATATTATTGGATAATGCAAGATTTCATCTAAAAGACACAGCTGCCTTCATCATGAATTGATTCATAACAGAAGTAAACAGATTTCACACACTTTTGCCTCTTGGCCATGAGCTTTAAGTTCCATGGCATGCCACTGAAGCAGCTGTTTTTGCAGGAGGTTCCCAGTCTGCCAATGTCATGACTAATATTGAAGCAATGTCATCAACAGTTGATTTCATTTCCATACAAATATGACATGCAAGATTCAACTCAAGCCAATCTGTCACAATGTCTGAATGAATTTTATTGTTGTTGTTGTCATTCCCTAGCTACCTTCTAAACAGACCTTCAAACCATCTGTAACTATGTCTTCACACATACACACCTATGCAGGATGTAAGCGAAAACACCACAGCCAAACAGGACAAGCAAAACTAGCTGTAGCTTGCTAAGAGTTTGACACAGCAGAGTCAGTGATATTACATGGCTGATTACACTTCAACTGTTCAGTCACAATGTCTGACCAACTATCGCTAAATATCATAGTTACCCATATCCCTGCAAAACATAGATTACACTTCAAGCCATCAAAAGACTATCTTAACAAAGCTGTTTACACTTCAAATCATTTATCTTAACAAACATTTTCGCTTTTACACCAGTTACATGTTTCTCTGAAAAAAGGAAAGTTCACACGTCAAGTCATCCAGTCACAATGGTACCTTCCAGCAAAAGCGCCAACACAGGTCTGAGAACAGAAGCGTCCTGTTTTGCAGAAATCTCGCTGGTAGCCATACTTGCCACAGTTTTCACATTTCTTCAATGGCTCTTTCTCCTTCTTTGGAATTTCAGTCTGGGAGTCTGACACACCTGGAAGAAGAAATAACACTTAAAAGGTAATGGCAAGCAAAGTCATCAGAAAACAATGCAAAAGTCTGATATAGTATATCTAAGAAAAAAAGGCACACAAGACCAGGAGCTGAATACAGAAGGTACACTGAAGAATTACCAGAAAACTTAAGATCACCTGTAAAAGTAGGCATAAACAGCAACGGAGCAACACATCAACAATACACCTCCTTCAATTAAAACACCATCAGCGGACAATACACCTCCTTCAATTAAAACATGATCAGCGGACAATACACCTCCTTCAATTAAAACACCATCAGCAGACAATACACCTCCTTCAATTAAAACACCATCAGCGGACAATACACCTCCTTCAATTAAAACATGATCAGCAGACAATACACCTCCTTCAATTAAAACACCATCAGCAGACAATACACCTCCTTCAATTAAAACATGATCAGTGGACAATACACCTCCTTCAATTAAAACATGATCAGCGGACAATACACCTCCTTCAATTAAACATGATCAGCAGACAATACACCTCCTTCAATTAAAACATGATCAACAGACAATACACCTCCTTCAATTAAAACATGATCAGCGGACAATACACCTCCTTCAATTAAAACATGATCAACAGACAATACACCTCCTTCAATTAAAACATGATCAGCGGACAATACACCTCCTTCAATTAAAACACTATCAGCGGACAATACACCTCCTTCAATTAACCTTCATTGTCCTGTATTTCGTATGACAGAAGTCGCCTAGACTACTAAGTTTATATTGGAATTCGCTGCCCAAATTGGGGTACTGACTTTAAAAAATTGTAAAAAATAAACTAATGGATATAAAGACTTCAAATTTTCAGTAAAAATCTATGGAAAGCTGAACTTTGGTTTGCACTTGTTATTTCAGGGGGATGTGAAAATATTTTTATGACTCAACACTCACACACCTGATTTTACCTGGGAAACACACCTACGTCAGTGAAATAGGTGATAGACAGGCAATACAACACCCATCAACTTTATAACACCTACCTTTTTGGTGGCAAGTGGTCAGGTTCACCATCTGAAAAGAACTGATGGGTGTTGTGAGGTGTTAGTAGTTACACAGGTAGCTAGGAATATACGTGAAATTTTTGTGACGCTTTTAAGTCACCTAGCAGTTACATAGCAGGAAAAAAATAATTAAAAAAAAATAACAGGTCAAAATCATACCATACTTACTGAAAATGTATTGGAGTGCATGCTTTTTGATCTGCATGAGTTAGTTTGTGTTTGTGAGAAAAAGAATTCCTATGACTGATAATATTTCTAACTATATGCAGGTGTTAGTAGGAAGGAAGAGAGGCAGGCATCACAACACAAAACAACACTCAAATATTTTTGTTGTACTCACCATATGGTTCCAGATGTAATGAATTATATAATCCAAATGTGATCACACACAAACAACACAGTCACTGGAAATGTTCTTGCTTTTGATCACTTTTGTCACACAGATCACTGACATGAAATTTTCTTTCCGTTGTGCACTTTTCTTACATGCACAAACTCCAGTACGTTTGTATGTGGCACTTTCAATATTTAGTCAACCCCAAAACAGTCTGTACAAAACAAAAATGACAAAGTTCAGTCCTTGATTTAGTCAAGTATCAGGTGTACTGCTAAGAATGAGTGTGTAGGAACCTACTCACTGCTGGTGAAAAAAAAAAAAGCAGCCACGATCCTTGCACAAAGCCACCTTACACATCACACACTCATGTGTTGACTGGATGGCATTGCCTGCTGGGGTTTTCCTGCCTTCCTTCTTGCAACAGACACAGTCCTTCTTGCCTCTGGCAGACTGGATTTTGGAAGGAGTGTGTTTGTGCTTGTCTGGATTGTCGTGAACGACGGGACGGCCGATCCGTTTTCGACCCTTGAAACCATTCACCATGCCCATGACAATCTCAGTGTGAAAATCCACATGCAGTTTCAGTGGGGCATCTGCAGAGTTTTTGTAGATAACAAAGGCATTTACTGCAGCAGTGTCCAGGCAGAAGAAGAACACATATTTCCACCACTTCATGAATTTCTGCTTGGAACAATAATATGATCGCAATTGATCATGCTTGTCAACACCGTTGTAGTTCTTGGTGTAATCAGCCACAGCCAGGGGCCTAGAATACCTGGCTTTTTCAACACCCCCTGCACCTTTTCTGACAAGCTCTCCATCGGTTCCATCATGGACAGAAGTAAGAAGGGTGACCTTACGACGGTCAAACCAAGCAACAGCCTGAAGCTTGCCCTTCAAATCATCATAGCCAATCTCACGAAACCAGCGCTTTGTGTCCCCAGACTTTTTGACACATTTTGCTGGCTTCATATCCTGTGGCAGACCCTTCCTGTTGTTTCGCACAGTCCCACATGCCAAGGTTTTCTTCTGAAACAGATACTGAATGAGGGGGACTGACGTGAAATAATTATCAAAGTAGACGGTGTGCCACTTGAAATAATGGGGTTCTGCCAAGTGTTTGACGACACGATCCCCTAGGGCATCACCTGTCCCAGCAGGCACATCATTGGACTTCCCAGTATATACTGAATAATTCAGCATATAAAAAGAATCGGCATCACACAAAGCCCACACCTTGAGGCCCCACTTTGTTGGTTTTGCAGGCACGTACTGCAGAAAACCACAACGACCCTTGAACTTGATCATTGCCTCATCTACTGTGATGTTTTGCCCAGGTAGAAACTGCATAGCAAAACATTCTTGAGTCATGGAAATGAGAGGTCTGACTTTGAACAGGGGGTCATACCCAGCCTGACCTCTGGGAACAAACTGAGTGGTATCAGCGAGGTGAAAATACTGGTTCAGCTGTTCAAACCTGTTCTTCGACATGACACTCGACACCCAGGGATTGAAGAAAGGAGAAGAGTCTTTCCAATAAAAATCACGATGAGGAACAGGGGCCATGTTCATAAACATGAGAAGACCAACAAAAGCTCTGATTTCATCCACAGTGGTTGGCTGAAACTTATCCTCAGGAAGACCAGCAGCCATGAGCGTTTGTCTTGCATACAGGTTGGTTTCCCTGACCATGAGATGGAATGCGTCCGAAGGAAAAACAAGTGAAAAATAATCAAATGGTGTTCGAAGATTCACTTGTGGACGTGGGGGGCCCCTGTATGCATCAAACACACGAACTTCAGTCCGAAAGTCGTCGTTTGACCACTGCGATGACTGTGCACATCCACCGACATCAGTAGCACCTGCGTCACCTGCGTCGCCTATGTCCGAGTCACTGTCACTACTCGCATTCACTCCTTCTGCAACTTCATAGTCACTGTCGCTGTCTACAGAGTCAAGATCAATGTCCGATTGATTCCAGTCATCATTTTCGGTCGGCAACACATTCATATTGAACATTTGGTCCACAGTCAAGCTCATGTCACTGTCACTGTCAGAGTGCGACATTTTGATCGTAGTCGGAAGTCGATGGGATGACAAAAAAAATCGATTAAAAATCAAAAAAGCCACAAACCGCTTTCACAAATGGCGCTGAGAAAGGTAGGAAAGACCCGGATAACGACCGGTTTGTCTTATTACTGTGGTCAACCCAAATAAGGGAGGCACACCGAGACAATCAGCCTACTGAGGAACGGGCGGTACAGGGCGGATCAGGAGCCTGACGGGTCGGGCGGAATAGGGCGGAACGGGGATAGAAAGGTTAAAACATGATCAGCGGACAATACACCTCCTTCAATTAAAACATCATCAGCGGACAATACACCTCCTTCAATTAAAACACCATCAGCGGACAATACACCTCCTTCAATTAAAACACCATCAGCAGACAATACACCTCCTTCAATTAAAACACCATCAGCAGACAATACACCTCCTTCAATTAAAACACCATCAGCGGACAATACACCTCCTTCAATTAAAACACCATCAGCGGACAATACACCTCCTTCAATTAAAACATGATCAGCGGACAATACACCTCCTTCAATTAAAACATCATCAGCGGACAATACACCTCCTTCAATTAAAACACCATCAGCGGACAATACACCTCCTTCAATTAAAACACCATCAGCAGACAATACACCTTCAATTAAAACACCATCAGCAGACAATACACCTCCTTCAATTAAAACACCATCAGCAGACAATACACCTCCTTCAATTAAAACACCATCAACGGACAATACACCTCCTTCAATTAAAACACCATCAGCGGACAATACACCTTCAATTAAAACACCATCAGCAGACAATACACCTCCTTCAATTAAAACACCATCAGCAGACAATACACCTCCTTCAATAAAACACCATCAGCAGACAATACCCTCCTTCAATTAAAACATGATCAGCGGACAATACACCTCCTTCAATTAAAACACCATCAGCAGACAATACACCTCCTTCAATTAAAACATGATCAGCGGACAATACACCTCCTTCAATTAAAACATGATCAGCGGACAATACACCTCCTTCAATTAAAACATGATCAGCGGACAATACACCTCCTTCAATTAAAACACCATCAGCGGACAATACACCTTCAATTAAAACACCATCAGCAGACAATACACCTCCTTCAATTAAAACATGATCAGCAGACAATACACCTTCAATTAAAACATCATCAGCGGACAATACACCTCCTTCAATTAAAACATGATCAGCAGACAATACACCTCCTTCAATTAAAACATGATCAGCGGACAACACACCTCCTTCAATTAAAACATGATCAGCGGACAATACACCTCCTTCAATTAAAACACCATCAGCAGACAATACACCTCCTTCAATTAAAACACCATCAGCAGACAATACACCTCCTTCAATTAAAACATGATCAGCGGACAATACACCTCCTTCAATTAAAACATGATCAGCAGACAATACACCTCCTTCAATTAAAACATCATCAGCGGACAATACACCTCCTTCAATTAAAACATGATCAGCAGACAATACACCTCCTTCAATTAAAACACCATCAGCGGACAATACACCTCCTTCAATTAAAACATGATCAGCAGACAATACACCTCCTTCAATTAAAACACCATCAGCGGACAATACACCTCCTTCAATTAAAACATCATCAGCGGACAATACACCTCCTTCAATTAAAACACCATCAGCGGACAATACACCTCCTTCAATTAAAACACCATCAGCAGACAATACACCTCCTTCAATTAAAACACCATCAGCAGACAATACACCTCCTTCAATTAAAACACCATCATCGGACAATACACCTCCTTCAATTAAAACACCATCAGCAGACAATACACCTCCTTCAATTAAAACATGATCAGCGGGAATGAAGGCAGCATGGACATTTTCAGTATGCTGCAAGTTAAAGCTTTGGTAATATCTAAGGGAGATTACACATGTTTCTGCATATGCCCGTAGGAACACTCCTGCTCCCAATAATGGTACATAAAAGCAAATGACCTGTTACACACTATCAGTGATCATTCCAGGAAATGTGCAAACCGATGCTGACAATCCTGCACTGTCATTCAACAACCACACTAAGAACTGGTCCAAGGAAAACAGAAACCACAGACATCCAATAGATCACAGAAATGGGGCTCCAGGGTTAGTCTACATTTCATCTACGCCTATTCAAATTGATGGGAGAGCTGAACCTTGCAATATATATTCCACACTTTCAGAATCAGGTTTGCTCATTTGTTCAAGGAGAAAATACTGATCTTCAATGGATTTTCTCCATAGTAGCAGGCACAAATCTAGGACCAGAAGAGACTTATCAACAGTGGACTGCAGTCCTGTCGTTGCAAAGATGAGGAGTGTGCATCTTTGGCCAAGTGTCTCAACAAAACAAGTATGACACAGAACTATTGTGACTTACAGTGGGCCCTCCCACTAAAAATTGCCACTATTCACAATGCAATGGATTTAACATTGGTTAGACCATGATGCACGCACTACCTTTCCCCAATGTGTTTTCCACAACACTGAACAGGAATGTCTATCGCTTACTTTCGTCTGATATCAAATTATATCATGAAACTAAGCTCTGTTACACGATCTGAAACCAAACGGATCTCAGGGGCTTGTTATCCTCATTTTCATTCTAAATGAAAATAAAATCATCCTCAATTCTGTGGTTCTTTATGGCTGCACGAAGAAGAAGAAAGATGTAACATTTCAAACAGAAAACAAACAACAAAAAAAACACTGTCTGGGGACAGGGCATAAATACAGTGCATCGTCATAACACTGTACCCCTACACAGTTAAACTGCTCAATGATTTTTAATATCTTTTTTCAATCAGCATTTTGCCAATGTTGCACCTGAAGTTGTTAAAATTCCATTGGTTTTAGACACTGACATCATAAACCAGGTTGTAAATCAGATGAAGACCTGCCCATCTGTTTTCAAGTTCCTTTTTAACAGTCAGTCTTAAAGTCTCCAAACAATAGCCAGCTCCACAGAGTTCCAGTCAGTCTTAACCCGTAGAGTGCCTTTAAGCCGTCAGCTGACGCCACATTAAAAATGCTTTCCCAGTGCCTATGGGCCGTCCACTGACGTCATGCATTTTTCTTGAATTTTCATTCGTTACTATTTCTATTAACGGACTTAAATAGAGTGTGCGTAGTAAGCCTTATATGTCTGTAGTATTAAAATGATATGTAAATGACCACACGTGAGGGGAAAGCCCATTTATTCTCATCACTGACTGGATGACCAGCCAGCACTTCGTCTCGCTTGCAAAGATGGCGGCGCAACCTTCGACAAGCGTAGCGACCAAATCAATGTATTTACACAGCTGAGCAGGCTCTGCTAATGATTTTTGACAAAGACAATAATCTTTTATTCAACGACTCACTCGAGCATGAAGGTGAGATGATGATAGTGATGGAATTGCCGACCATATTTGTCAGTTATTGAGTCGGGCTGTGTGACCTCAGTGTGTGTTCAGCTGACGGCTCGCCAGCGTCGAACGAGCTCGCCTAGTGTGTACTCTGCACTGTGTGCCAGTGGTCAGTGACGTGATAGTCAGCGCGAGAGGGGAGCGTGGCCTGCTCGCGGCGTGGCACGGGGCAGAGGGAAAGGTAGGAGAAGAGGAGCAGTGAAAGAGAGGGTTGAAGTCCAGCAAGGGGGCGTGGTGGGGAGAGGGGGGCGTGGTCGTGGACTGACCTGTCTGCTTAGAGTGTGAGCGTCTTGATAGACTTCTAAACTGTTTTACTTTCATTTACAGGTGTAGTGTGACAATACAAACTTTATTTTCAACTTTTTTGCTTTGTGTTCTTGTTTGGATGTGAAGATGTAGTGGTAAATACATATGTTTTTGATCGTGCAAAAAAATCTATCCAAATCTAAATGCCTAAATACTTTTTTATTATCAAAATTAAAACAAAAGAAGCCCAGATTCAAAACCTTCATTCAATTTCCTTCAAAAATTATATATATTTCATTTTTATATCTTTTGTAGTTTCTGAGCTAGAATTTTTTGTTAATTATTACCCCCAAATCATTAGATTTCCCTGGTACTGGGAAAGCCTTTGTTTGTAATATTTTCAGGCAGCGAACGGGTTAAACAAAGTCAAACAAAGTCTCCAAACAATAGTCTGCTCCACAGAGTTCCGGTCAGTCTTAAACAAAGTCTCCAAACAATAGCCAGCTCCACAGAGTTCCAGTCAATCTTAAACAAAGTCAAACAAAGTCTCCAAACAATAGTCTGCTCCACAAAGTTCCAGTCAGTCTTAAACAAAGTCAAACAAAGTCTCCAAACAATAGTCTGCTCCACAGAGTTCTAGTCAGTCTTAAACAAAGTCAAACAAAGTCTCCAAACAATAGCCAGCTCCACAGAGTTCTAGTCAGTCTTAAACATGTCAAACAAAGTCTCCAAACAATAGCCAGCTCCACAGAGTTCTAGTCAGTCTCAAACAAAGCCAAACAAAGTCTCCAAACAATAGCCAGCTCCACAGAGTTCTAGTCAGTCTCAAACAAAGCCAAACAAAGTCTCCAAACAATAGCCAGCTCCACAGAGTTCTAGTCAGTCTCAAACAAAGTCTCCAAACAACAGCCAGCTCCACAGAGTTCTAGTCAGTCTTAAACAAAGTCAAACAAAGTCTCCAAACAATAGCCAGCTCCACAGAGTTCCAGTCAGTCTTAAACAAAGTCAAACAAAGTCTCCAAACAATAGCCAGCTCCATCGAGTTGAGCTAGCAAAACGGGAATCAACAACAACTATGACCACAATGACTTAAACCACAGCAAAAAAAAAAAAAGATGCGAAGCATATAAACGTACTCCCAGTTTTCCAAACCGCTTATAAATCAGCCAAGTGCTTTGTGAGATAAGAAATAAAGGCAAAATAACGGTTTTAACGGTTATTTAACCTTCTTGACAAGCATGCACCCGCTAGCGCCCGACCGGAAATCACACTGCCAAAAGGCTGAGCGCCTGCCAGCGCCTGGTAAAACACATGGCAACAATGGGCGCCGCCATGTTTCTCCTAGAAAAGGAAGTCTCGCGAGAACGTGACTTCCTTCTTCCTGTAGCCATTCACTTCCGTTTGCAAAAACCGCGAGTCAATACGTTCCTTAGTTCTCGAGTTACGAATTTTTTTAAAGTTTTGTGGTCGAAATGCTGTTTTTCACCATGGCTAACCTTGATTTCTGCCATTCTATAATGAGATTTAGTAATGAAGATACTGTGATTTGTGGGATTTACGGCATAAGACTTAGTGAAAGTGCTGGGTGATGAAGCTTACAGTGACCTAGATTTCGAGTGGGATGAGGTTCCAGATATGATAGACAACAATTCGGAAGAAGTTCTGAAGATGAAGACTTTTTTTTCCCCCCGAGTAAACGGCTCATGTGACATTCTTCAAACTTATGATATAGCAACATATATATTCGCAGGAATTTTTAAAATGATTTTCATTTCATTATTTCCTTTCCTCTCTTTTAAATAAATTTTTAAATGGGTAACCATGTTCAAATTACGGAGTTACTTATCTTGCCGATGGTTTTCGGCGTAACTAAGCTCAGGTAAGTGCATACTGAAGAGGGTTAACCGATGTACACTTTTGAAACTGGTATTTTAGTCCTCACTGGGCTAAAGCCTGTGTACATACCAAATTTAATCCAAATCGGACAATATGTCAAGAATAACGTTTTTTAACGGTCACATTTTGAAACACTACATGGAAGTGCCATTTGTGTGTGATAACCATTCTATATACAAAATTTCATTAAAACCCACCAATGTATAAAAAAAAATAACGGCAAAATAACGGTTTAACGGTTATATAACCGATATACACTTCTGAAACCGGTATTTTAGTCCTCACTGGGCTAAAGCCTGTGTACATACCAAATTTCATCCAAATTGGACAATATGTCAAGAATAACGGTTTTTAAATGAACAGTCAAATTTTGAAGCACTATATAGAATTGCCATTTGTGTGCAATAACCTTTCTATACACCAAATTTCATTAAAATCCACCTATATATAAGAAATAACGGCAGAGTAACAGTTTTTAATGGTTGTTTAATCCATTTTCAGCATTACATCACTTACATATGGACAGAGGCTCCGATCTGTCACAAGATCATCCAAACCGCTTATAAATTGGCCAAGTACTTTCTGAGATGTTCCATAAAGAAGAAAAACTGTTATAGGCCGTTACAGCTGTTAGTAACGGCTATAGCGGTAAACTAAAACATCGGGCATCATCCGTGGCCCATAATGAACATACCTACAAATTTTTCAGAAAGATCGGCCCAGTAGTTTTGTCTGGAGCGAGTGGAACACATTTTGACCACGGACACACAGACAGACACACACACAGACAGCATTTCTTCGTTCCCATTCTAAAGTACTCCCTGTTCTATAAGAACTGGGAGTACAAAAAGCAGTGGTCCAGTCTCACCAGCATCAGAAGGAAGAGTGGCTGTGTTCGTGAAGTTTGTGGTGTTGACACCTACAGCAGAGTCCACCACAGTCTTCACAACCTGAGGCGAGTCGTCAGCCACCATCTCCATCAGGCCAAACTCATTCAACTTGAACTGTAAAAAAAAAAAAAAAAAAAAAAAAATCAATCAGAAAACACACCTCAATCAGAACTTTCAACATGTCTTTAAAGTCACTATGAAACTACCAACTTCACTTTATGTTCTTACATTTAATTTCACTTTATGTTCTTACATTTACAAAGTTTTAAACTTTTAGATTTCCAAGTATTGTTAATTTGAACAGAACATATTCTCAATAATTTGAACGAGAACATATTCTCAATAATTCTTCCTCATGGGGAGAATGATTCATCACCTTGGGCCAGAAGCCGGACAATAAGTCAAAGCTGTCTACCAAGGGGTATCAAAGATCTTTGCATAGTTAGCTATTAACTTTTAAAAAAAAAAAAAGAAAGAAACAAAGCAAAATCAAGCATAAAAAAAGAAAGAAAAAAAGGTAGTTTTCAAGAGAGAGGCATTCCTGATGACACACCTTCAAATTGCTTCCAGGCAGGCTGGCGATCCCATCCGACCAGTTCAGGGCATCTAACTCCGATGACGCTGCTGAAATAACTGGATCCCCTCCTTCCCCTTTCTTCCCCTCCACTGACGACCCTTGCCCTGCCACCTTCGGGGAAACATCTTTCCCTGCCGGAGACTTGGGCACCAGCTGCGGGGCCAACATCTGCAATGATGTCACCACCTCTTGATTGGTCACAGCTGTCTGCAGCGAGGGCACTACTTTTTTCACCGGTGTTTCAGACGTGTTCTCCGCCTTCTTCTTCTCTGGAGTCTGTGCCTTGTTGTCCATCTTGGACTGGGCGTGGGTGCCTGTCATGCTGTTGTCGGCAGCAGTCTGAGTGGCATTAAGTCCAGCGTTGCTAGTCAGCACCGAGTTGGACAATGTACTGATGGTGATTGGTCCGCCAGGTCGAGTTAATCGGTTCAATGGAACTGAGGTCCGCAATCTTGTGTCCGCAAGTTTCTGTGGACGCTCCAATATCTTCGCTGCCGGGGTGCCGGGTCGGAAATTGATATGAGTCATGCCTGGTGCATGCATATTTGCTGCTGCCACCACCTGCAAGAGAAACAAACTCTGCTGTTGTACCAGTGCACAATCAAAATCTCAGTGTAATTATTACTTTCCAACTGAAGTTAAAAAATTGGACTCAATGCATTTTTCATTTCACTGTGCATTTCATCTCATTAGTGATCAGGTTTGAAAAGAAAGAATTTCAGCCATGATTTTTGTTACCCTTGGTCCAGACAGGAGACATCCTCGTTTGTTCTATGTCCTCTGTGTTGGCATTCCTGCAAGATGATTTGCTGTCATAAGCAGCATTCGTTTTGATTTTGTAATTGGATTTGTAATTATTTCATCATGAGAGGAAGAGTTACCCTACTTGTTTGTTACTTACTAGTTCTTTCAGACCTCATAATTGTGGATTTTGAAACCGAGTGTAAAATCTGACAACCTTCTTTTGTTTGCAGATGGGTTGTTATGCTTTCAAATGAACATTACTGAAAGTGTACAACAACAAAAAAAGAAAAAAAAAAGAGGAAAGATGCACTCTGAAACTATTTCTCACCAAACTGAAAAAATGCATTGCAAATGACAGCATACATTTCACTGCATTCTTCCTCTCTTCACTCCCACCTTTCTCTGCTCCATCCTTTCCTCACATATCACTTCCACTCCTGCTCCTCCATTATTTTCCCCTCCTGTTTCTTTTCACTGCTCCATCCCTTCCTCATATATCACTTCCACTCCTGCTCCTCCATTATTTTCCCTCCTGTTTCTTTCACTGCTCCATCCCTTCCTCATATATCACTTCCACTCCTGCTCCTCCATTATTTTCCCCTCCTGTTTCTTTTCACTGCTCCATCCCTTCCTCATATATCACTTCCACTCCTGCTCCTCCATTATTTTCCCCTCCTGTTTCTTTTCACTGCTCCATCCCTTCCTCATATATCACTTCCACTCCTGCTCCTCCATTATTTTCCTCTCCTGTTTCTTTTCATATCCCTCTGTTCAATATGTGACCAGTTTTATTCAATACTGTGTCCGATAAACTTATGCTGTATTTGCCCGTTATGAGCATGAGATGGCACAAATAACTTTACTTGCAAATTAACAATGTTTTCTTGTTTGGCGTCATATACTGTACCATGTCAGACCATAGCATTCCACGGCAGTTAGTCAGCTCTGCCAGGCCGAAGATTTTGTGTGGCTAATGCAGTAATAAGACAGTCACGTGATGCCCACCCTACTTCCGCCGAAGGAAGAAGCCGGTGTAAACTTCCTGTACCCCATTCTCTCTCGGCCTGCCGTCCAAGCAAGATAAGTCTTGTGCCCTGTCTCGCCTTTTCTTTGCTGTTGTGTTAAGATAGCCTTGTGTTTGCTTCTTTACTTGTTTTGTTGTGGCTTGCGCGCTGAACCCTTACCCTTGCCGGTGAGGCTTTGGTTTGGCGTGTTTTATTGATTTTTTATTAACCACACGCTTCTCGCGTTCGTGCCTTCTTCTCGGCACTCGCGACTTTGCTTTCCGTGCATCTCGCAGTTCGGAATTTCAGAACTACATCGCCGGTTCCACATCTCCTCGCTTTAATTAGCCTTTACAGCCCTTTGTCTGCGAGTCCCATTTCGCTTCTCCTTCCATTCGGATACATGATTCGACGACCTTCCCCGTCGTTTCACTCAGTTTCCATTCCTTTTGCCGGTCTTTCAGCCATTTTGTTTCGACCAGCCAATACCGGCGGCACATACGATCGAGCTTCTTCGATCGAACAGCGCGATTTCAGTGCATTTATCGCACTACCAGTGCCCCTCCTGAGGTTGTTCGAGCTCTTTCTATCCCTCGATCCACCTCTTTGTCTCCCCTTTGCGATTGTGCGTTCCGTGTTTGTCTCGCCACCAGTGCCCAACATGGTGAAGGACACTAATGGGTCGAGCCGTTCCTTCGTTCAGGAGTCGCTCTCTGCCCCGGAGGACCCGAGTGTCGATTCCAGGGGACAAACTGCTCACACCTATGAGTGTACGGTTGGTGTGGAGGAGGGTTCCGCGCAGGGGACGCGCGACCATCGTTACGATTCCTCCTCTACCCGATCGGCGGACACACGATCGTTGCGATCGAAGTCGAACAGGCAATCGGTCGAGTTGAACTGGCAATCGGCTGTCATTGCTGACTGTTTTTCTTTCGATACTGCCTCTAAATCTAAATCCAAAGGCAAGGCCCCCATGAAAGGACCTGCCCATTCAAAATCTTCCCATTCTTCGGCCAAATCGCCTGTTCACCTTTGATCGCACAAGGAGACTCTCGCCTATCATGCTGCGTCTGGCGATCATCGGCCCCTGGGGACCCTTGCCGAGACCCGGACCGGCACGGGTGACGACTTGCGGCCGGAATCACTGCCCGTCACCCGATCAGATGAGACTCGTGACGCAAGCTACCTCCCCACTAACGTCACGCAGTCGAATCACGCTCTCCCCAACCATGTCCGGGTTCAGCCACGACTCGGACACGAGGAGCGTCATCACTCCGGTGGAGGGGTTGTGGGCAGTCTTCGGTGGGACACCTCCCACTGACCACAACCCCGGGTCAGGCACGCAGGCATCGACCAGGTCGGATCTGCGCCCTCACCCCCGACGGTCAAACCACCCCGATCGACCGTTGAACTCTCCCCTAGGGGTACAGGACGATGGGGAGCGGACTTCTTTCGCTCCCCTGTTGGGCAACGTCCGCGGTCCCGTTCCTCCGGGGGAGGATCGACCAGCGGGACCAGGGGTAACCCTTCGTCCTTTGAGGTGGACTTGTCGCCGCAGCCATCCCAGTCCACTTCCACACGGCCAGGAGGCTCGGCTACCGTACCACCCACTGGCCACCCTGCCATGCAGGGGGCTGGCATGGACCGCACCCGGGAGATGCAGGAGGCAGTGCTCTCCCTGGGGCAGGTGCGAGACAGCTTGCCTTCTCGCTACCCTCCCCTTGGTGCCCAAGGTTACCCGGGTCCCCAAGGAGACTCTGCCCCAGGGCCGCCACAGCCCGTCGTACTCCCCGGGGACCGGTGGCTCTATTCCCCTGAGAGGAATCAGTGGCTTAGGGCTGACACCCATTCCGACTCCATCTCCGGTCGCACGTGGCAACCAGCCTCCAAGAGCTGGATCGACCTGGGCCCCCCTTCCTCTCGGGCGCTGTCAAATCGGCAATCCCCTAGTCTGCCCACAGAGTATGGAGCCACCAGGGACCCGTCCTCGTTTTTCCACACTACCCAATGAGGGCGGGACTCCCACGCACCCCTGCCCTGGCCCTCCGAAGGTGGATCTGAACGTCCCCTTCAGGAATACTCTGACCCACAACTTGAGGACGGGGTCGAGGACCCCCTCCCCCAGTCTGGTGACCTTTCCATCTTGGAGAGCTGGCGCCCAGATCTTGTTGTTAGGGAATCCCCTCCCTCTGACAACATTTTCTCCTTTAGCCGTTTCACTGGGTCCCCCCCTGCCCAGCGATCACGGCCAAGGATAGTCGCCCCCCAGACCCTCACTCCCTTGTGGGACAGATCGGCATCTTTCGCCAGGGGTGCACATGCCGTCCCTCCACCGGGGGTTGACTTCTTGTCAGCCCCTAACGCAGCTCCAGTAGGAGTTTTCCTCAAGGACCCGCGTCATGGCCCCCATGTCCTTTCCCTCTTCTCTGCCAATCTGGCCACCAGGGATATTGCCATTTCCCCTGCAGACCTCAGGCTCACGCCCAACCTCGCCCCTCCCACTTCCACCTCTGTTTCTATCAAGAACTTGATGGAGTGGGACAGAATTGCCAGGACTGGCATTCTTCACACCACCGCGGGACATGCCTTCATTGACATGTTCCTGCAGCGAGCGGAGGAGCTCTGGGCAAAGGAGGGCGGCACTGCCTCTGTGTCTTCGGACCCTGACGACACTGAGACGGACCCTAGCCTGTTTGGCGACCCCCTGATGCGCTTTCTTGTCAACAAGATATCGCATCACCTTTGGGCTGCGGCGGACAGCGCAGCCAGGAGTCACTTTAACTGCCTGTTGGCAGTGAGAGATGCTGTGTTATCACAGGCCAATCTCTCCCCGGCGCTCAAGGCGGCCTTAGGGTGCATCCCGGGTCAGGAGCAGTCGCTTTTCGGCGACTATTCTACTGCTGTCATCACCCATGCTGTCGAGGAACGCAAACAGGCCGCGTCTTTTGCGGTCAAGCCCCCTCGCCAGCATCGCCCTTCTGGACCCTTCTCCCGTCCGGCCCTGCCCTCCGCCAGACCCCAGCCCTACCCCGAACAGGTCCCCCCTCGCACCTCAAGGCCCGCCAGACGCCCTACTTCCGCCGCGCCTAGGTCGAAACCGAAAACCCCTCAACAGAATTTTCGGTTCGGCCAACAGGCCCGGCCTCGGAGGTGGCTAGCAGACTCACCTTCGGAGGAGCGAGAACTGGCAGACTTCTCGCCCCTCCCTGGCCCCTCTGGCAGGCAGTCTGTCCCGACATGCCCACCAGTGGCGGCGTATGGGACTCAACCCCTGGATAGTGTCAGTGTTACAGGAGGGGTCCCGTCTGCCCTGGGCACACGAACGCCCCCCCTCCCCCCCTGCTATCCTCTCCTCCTCCTTCCCTCAGCGATCCCCCTCCCGCCCAGGTGGAGGCCCTTCGCCTGGAAGTCGAAGAACTTCTCTGGAAGGGCGCCATCACCGAGATATCCCACCCCAACCCCAGGTTTTACTCTCACCTGTTTGTGGTTCCCAAGCCCTCGGGAGGCTGGAGGCCCATCCTCAACCTTTCCCCACTCAACAAGTTCCTCAGACCAACCAAATTCAAGATGGAGACCCCGGCCCAGATCAGAGACTCCATCCACCATCTGGACTGGGCCACTTCTATAGATCTGAAGGACGCTTACTTTCAGATCCTCATTCCAACCCCGCCAAATGAGAGCTCTAGCCCAGTCAGAGATTCTCCTTCCTGGGCATGAGTTTCGACACCACCTCCATGCTAGTCTCCCCGACCCCGGAGAGGTCCACCCGCCTGATGGACCTCATCTCCCACCTTTGCCTCTCTCCCCGCACGTCGGCAAGGACACTTTCCTCCCTTCTGGGGATGATGGAGTCCCTGTCGCCTCTCATTCCCCTAGGCAGGGTTCCCAAGCGACAGCTTCAAAGGGAGTTCCGCCGTCGTTGGTCGCAGACCACCGACCGCTGGGACCAGACCATTCCCCTCGGGCCTTGGTTCTTTTGGGCCACGGAGGAGTGGCTCAGCCCCTCCACCCTGAGCCCCGGAGTTCCCATCTCCCTCCCATCCCAGGCCCTAGGACTTTACACAGACGCCTCCAACTCGGGCTGGGGGCCCACTTGGAGAGCAGTCACGCCTCGGGGGTGTGGGACCCATCGACTGCCCGTCTCCACATCAATATCCTGGAACTGGAGGCGGTCAGTCTAGCCCTCCTCCACTTCTAGACCCTGGTCTCGCACCGATTTGTTCTCCTTCTCACGGACAACACCTCGGTAGCCTGTTACATCAACAAGGGGGGGGGGGGGGGGGGGGGGGGCACGCTCCATCAGCCTCTCCCTCCGGACAGAGGTCCTGCTCCACTGGTGTCACACACAAGGAATCACCCTTCGCGCGAGGCACATAGCGGGGACGCACAACATCCTGGCAGACTCTCTCAGCCGCTCCAGGTCCATCCTCCACATGGAATGGACCCTCAGCAGGCATACACTAACCTCGGTGTGGACACAGGTTCAGACCCATGATCGACCTGTTCGCCACCCGATTCAATCATCGTCTGCCAGTGTATGTGTCTCCCGTCCCGGATCCTCAGGCGTACGTGATCGACGCCCTCTCCCTCCCCTGGTCCGGCCTTATAGCTTACGCCTTTCCCCCCTTCCCGATCCTCCACAAAGTGATCAGGAAGGCGAGACTCGAGGGACCCAGGCTCATCCTCATAGCCCCATGGTGGCCCACTCAGTCCTGGTTTCCGGACCTCAAGTCCCTCACTCACGTACCCCCTCTCCAGTTAAACGCCCGGTGGGACATGCTCGGGTAACCCCGCTCGGGTCGCCCCCACTCCAATCCCCAGACGCTTCGCCTCCACGCCTGGCTTCTGTGCCAGCCCGACTGCGAGCATCTAACCCCACCTCCCAAGCGGACAGGTCCCAGTCCATCCTCAACATCCTCTCCGACGCCGGGGCCTCTCAGGACCTCCGAGACCTAGCCATGGCCTCTCGCAGAGCTAGCACTGAGTCCCTTTACGATTACAGATGGAGGAAATGGATCTCATGGTGCAAAGAAAACTCTGTTCCACACAATCGCCCCTCCAATATCCAGATAGGAAATTTTCTGTCCCACCTTAAGCTCTCATTTCCAGCTCCATACAGGGCTACAGGTTGGCCATCTGCACAACCATCCGCCAACTGGGCGGACCTTCCTTTGAGAATGACTTCCTTCGCAGAGAGATCTCTAGAGGGGTGGCCCTTCGTGAGGCCCAATCCCCAAGGCGTGTTCCCCTTTGGGACCTCTTCACTGTACTTGACGTTCTCAGGAAACCACCTTTCGAGCCTATCTCCTCCCTTCCCTTTGATCTCCTCTCTATGAAGACCACCTTTCTCCTCGCCCTGGCTTCGGCCAGGAGGCAAAGCGAGATCCACGCTCTCAGCGGGGACCCCAGAGACATTGCCTTCCACAGGGACGGCTCTGTCTCCCTTAAGTTCCTTCCCGAATTCCTAGCTAAGAACCAGGAACCCGGTAGTCCCTCCCCCTACCTCGTCATCCGCTCATTGGCGGATATCCTAGGCGGAGAGAGCGGTGGTCACATGGCTCTGTGCCCTTCCAGGTGTCTAAGACACTACTGGGAACGTTCGCGCCCCAGGCGCGCTTCTCAGAGACGTCTCCTTATTTCCATCAATCCCAATAATAAGAAAGACATCTCAGCTGGCACTATCTCTAGGTGGCTGTCCTAGACGGTCAAATCGGCCTATGCCCAGGCATCCAAGGCTCTCCCCGTCTTGTCCCCCCGAGCCCATGAGGTCAGAGCACTGGCGCTTCTGCAGCTTTCCAGCACTCTGTCCCCTGCGCCAACTCCTGGAGGCAGCCTACTGGCGTTCGGAAAATCCCTTAATAAACTTTTATTTAAGGGACATCCGCATGACCAGGGCTGACGGTTCTAAAGGGATCTCCTTTGTGGCGGCTAATGCAGCCATATCGGTTAACCCCAAGAACCACTAGGGCACTCGCCCTCCTCCTTTTGCGATAAATTCTGCTATGGTCTGACATGGTGCAGTATATGACGCCAAAATGGGGAGTTTGTATTATACTCCCTGTTTGGCTAGTATACTTACCATGTCAGACTCTAGTGCCCGCCCTACCTTCCCCACTAGCGCCAAGGTCCTTGGGGTTACCTGGCGTACAGGCCTCGACGAATGAGGTACAGGAAGTTTACACGGGCTTCTTCCTTCGGCGGAAGTAGGGTGGGCGTCACGTGACTGTCTTATTACTGCATTAGCCACACAAAATCTTCGGCCTGGCAGAGCTGACTAACTGCTGTGGAATGCTATGGTCTGACATGGTAAGTATACTAGCCAAACAGGGAGTATAATACAAACTCTCCATATTTGGAGTGAATTAACCTGATGTATTCTTGATTTGAACTGAATTAACCTCTCTGCCCTTCCAGCAGTGCCGGTTTTCACCATCCTCTGTCTGTCTAGCTCTCTCCATAGCTGCTAATCAGTTCTTTTTCTGCTTCTCCTCTCTTTCTGCACCCCACCCTGTCATTTCCTTTCTTCCTTTTCTCCTTCAATGAAATGCAGTCTGTTTTCCCCTCCTCTTTTGTGACCACTTTTCAGCATTTGACAATCTCTGCTCTCAGCACTGTCATGTGGGCAAACACAACCGACTGAAAAACATTAATACAATCCAAGGTTACTGGATGTTGTGCAGCTTCCTTTCCATCCTGCTGCTTTACCTGGTTGACAAACTGTGGCTGCTGGGCCTGAGCCTGGACACTGATGGCCGAATTGGACACTATGGACCCCGTCACTCCCACAGGCTTGGCTGTCTGGGTGGGGCGGAACAAGGGCATGATGGCTGTTCCCGACACAGGCTGTTGGCCTGCCACTTGCAGCGCCACCTGTGTTCCCATCTGACGGGGAGCCAGGCGAGTTGGCTGTGCCGTGATCAACTGGGGACGACCTGAAATATCAGGACCAGTTGTTCAGGTGTGAAAGGCATATAGCTCTCTCTCTCTTTCTCTCTCTTTCTCTCACACACACACATACACAAAGAACATTAGACAGATAGATAGATGGACAGAGGGAGCGAGGGAATTACAATATAAATGTTACAAGTGTTTAAATTCATTTTTCTACCTCCACCCACTACTACATCAAAAGTGAATCAATAACAGAAACAAAAATAATCCAAAAGTGTGTAAAATATGCTTCTGATCCATCAAAGAAAATGCCTCTCAATCACAACGATCCTGAAACTTTCAAAAAATAAACTAACTTTGGGACCTGCATCTAACACCACCAGTTATAAGACGGGAGCTCCTACAGCCTCTAAAATACAGCCATCCCACTTAGTTCTCAAAGGAGCAAGTCATACTAATTTCTCCTTTATGATCACTTAAATCAAAACTAGAAAATATCACAGCATTCAACACTGACCTGTGAAAGCAATGGGTCGATTCAGTAGCAACGGAAAAGCAGTTGCTGGCGCTGAACGGATTGACATCTGTTGTGCCTGTCCGGGCTGCTGCTGCCCCGGATGCGACCCTGTTGCTATAGTAACAGCATTTCCACGGAGCGGGGCCATGGTCTGGAACTGAACCTGTGGGGACAGAACGGAGGTGGCAGGAGGCACCGTTCCCGGGGCCAAAGAGCGCAGAGTGCCGATGGAGGTGGGCACGGTCAGCGTCTGACCCCCGGTGGCCTGGAAGGGCAGCGAGAGGCGATTCTGCATCACCATGGCGATGTTGTTGCTCTGCAGTGTGTTGTAGACCTGAGGCCGCACTTGAATGGTGGTGGGGTTGGGCACCTTGAGCTGGGTATGGGTCTGGGTCACCTGGGTGTTGCTGAGCAGTGAGGCAGAAGGGGTAGCCAAGGCCACCGTGGAAGCCGGGGCTGACACAACCGGCACAGTGCCTGGTAAAAGAACAAACCACACATTTATAACACATGATAGTGTACAGAAGGCTATTTCAGTTATACATACAATTTTCATGATCTGAAATGGTCATTACTTGATGCTGCACAAATGGGACTCAAATCAACAGGCACATCTGTTAATAGTTCAGTTTTCATGACCTAGAAGTTCACTGAAGTAAAATAAATAACAGATCAGCTCAACAGACGACAGCAAAGGAAGACTGTTTCTACTGTTTTTAAATTCAGTGCAAAACCTTACACAGACAAAGACAGAGAACAGGTAGGTGTGATTATGCAGGACAGCATCGTAGTCCCGCATCATAACTGAACGCATATCGAAAGATCGGCATAGATCTGAATACCTGGGTTTATGTATGCAAGTGAATGTGTGCGTGTGCGTGTATGTGTGTGAGTGTGTGCGCATGCATGCGCATGTGTGCATGTTTTCACATGTAGATGTTTTTAACTATAAAATTTATGAACTGAAATCAGAAATGTACATACAAACGCATACACAGTCATAATATGCGTGCACGCGAACACACACACACACACACACAGACTAAAGACTACATCCATTGTCTCGCAGAATCTTCAAGTTTCTCATTTCAAAAGTTGCCACCTTTAATCTTAGCCATCTAGAAACAACATAATCTGTTTTTCCTTTTGGAGAAATGGCAGAAATCAGTTTTGAAACTCTTTGGAACCACATACAAAAAACCTTTGTCTCTCCACTCCTTCATGCACTCAGGAATGTTTTGTAATCACATAATATTCCACGAACAAGCTGTTGAAATTCATTAGTTCAAACAAATGTCTCAGGCCAATATGTATGGCAACGATCACCCTGTTAAAACCATTCTGATCACTATAGGGTTAATTCACACACTTTTGCATGCACATTTATGCAGGAGTATGTAAATAACATTGTATGCATACACAGACAAAAACAAACACCACTTAACATGCACATGTATGTGTGAGCGCGTGCTCGCGCACACACTCACACACACACACACACACACTCTCTCTTTCACATCCAACGCACGCACACACACATACACACACCATCATTATAACATAAATATGTATATTCCGACATAATGCTACAACATTCAAACAGAAACAGTTCACAGATCATACAAATATACAGAAGTGTCAACATCAACTGAGGAGGAAAAAAAGGGAAGTTTACACACCAAAATGAAGAACTTCAACCATGCATTAAGTGAGGCAGGTTTCAAGCAGAAGAGTACGGTTAGAACAGCACCACAGTACATGCAGACAAACCAGCACTACAAATCCAGACACAGCTCAGTGTGGGGTTCAGTCCCATACGTAATAAGCCCACATTGCCATGACACAGTTAATTTGATAATGCAAATATGAAATGTTCACTTCTCAAACCATAAACTGAGTATTTCTTATGAGAACTATCAACAGAAAGAAAAGTAGTTCTAACTGTACATTTTTCTTAAAAGATCTGCAGCATGTGCTTCTAGCACACAGGACTGGGCTATGACACATGGAGTGCATGTATCTTACAACAAAAACCACAACATCGACAACAAAAGTCTACACTTTGGGCTAGTACTCCACCAATACTCAGAACACAAGAAAAATTAATATCATGAGGTAGGACATACATAGGACCCTGTGCAGTGGCATACTGAGTATTGCAGACAAAAACCCAGTTCACACTTTGGTTTGGTATTCTATTAAGAAACTGAAGAGAAATTAGCAGCATGGGTTAAATTTCTACTGATGAAATTTAACACAACTTCATATTAACTACACAATGCCAACAGAAAAAAGCAGTACCCCTGTCCAAAATAATGGATTTTGATGAACTGAGCTTTACATAGTGCAGTATAAAGGTGTTAGAACTTCAGTGTGTCATACATCAACAGGACACATACATCAGGGATAGCAGACATCTAAGTGGATACATATACACTACTAAAAACAATTGAAGTACCACCCCTAATTTTTGTATGCAATTTTTAAAAAGCTCGGATAAACCAATTAATATTGATAATTGAATAAACTCTGCTGGATAAGCTTACCCGGTTCTCAAATACTACTCCTCGTGCATTTTTGTTATGTTAAAGTCGGTCAGCAGTTATCTACCGCGTCGCATCTGAGGCAAAAAAATCCCCGAGAAATTATCGAACTTGTGTCGCTCTCAGATTTTGACACAGACACAGCAAGAAAAGAAAATGTGATGCACGTGAAAGCAAGGTCTTTTCTGAGCAGAATTGCAATCAGTTAGCACATTTGACGGGTATAAAAAGTCGCGAAATTTAGGAAGATTTAACCATGCCTGCGAGACAACGACTAAGCAACACCGACAGAGGAAGAGCGATAGCATGGTACCAAGAAGGTATTGGCTTGAGGGAGATTGGTCGACGGTTTGGAGTGAGTCACCCAGTCATTCTGAGGCTCAGAGACCGTTGGCTTAACACTGGAAGTGTTGAAGAACAGCAGGACGTGGACGGACGAGAAGCACCTCCAGACAGCAGGATCGGTTCATTGTTATCGCTTGTCTGAGAGACCGTTCAGCCAGTGCCACAGTACTCCGAGACCAGCTACGACAAGCCAGCAACGTCAACGTCAGTACCCAGACAGTTCGGAACCGGCTCCACGACGCCAACTTGAGGTCAAGGTCCCCAGCAGTGAGATCAATACTGACCCCAGCGCATCGAGCTCATCGTCGGGCCTGGGCAGCATGTCATAGAAGGTGGACAAGAGCTGAATGGGCAACAGTACTCTTCACAGACGAGTCAAGGTTCACCCTCAGGTTCAACGACGGGCGGGTTCGCGTCTGGCGACGTCCTGGAGAACGCTACGTTGACGCTGCCGTCAGGGAGCATGACCGCTATGGAGGTGGGTCCGTGATGGTGTGGGGTGGGTTCAGCCTACGTCACAGGACCCCCCTACACCGTGTTGAAGGCCGCCTGACCGGTGCCACCTACCGCGACACCATCATCCGCCCCCTTGTGATGCCCGCCCTGAGGGCAGTTGGCCAGGGCGCCCAGTTCCAGGACGACAACGCGCCGTGCCACCGCGCCGCCATCGTGAATCAGTTCCTACAAGGGCAGCAGGTGACAAGAATGGACTGGCCTGCCAGGTCACCAGATTTGAACCCCATAGAGCATCTGTGGGACGTGCTGGGGAGGCGAGTGCGGGCCCACAACCCTCCAGCAGACACCGTGGACCAGCTGTTTCAGTTGCTGGAGCAGGAGTGGCAGGCGATCCCCCAGGACACTCTCCGCCGCCTGGTGCACTCCATGAGACGTCGATGTGACGCTTGTTTGAACGCGAACGGTGGTCATACCCGTTATTAACATCATGACATCTACCATAGACTCTTGTTACTTTTCATTTTGGGGGTATGCCTCTTTAATCAAGTGTAAAACAAAGATAATTTTTTGTCACGGTGTTTGAATAAATTTGAATGGATTGAGGAATAATAAAAATAAAATATTCAATCATTAAATTATGTTCAGCTTTGTTTTCTTTCGAATGACAGCAGTTTTCCTAAGTGGTACTTCAATTGTTTTGAGTAGTATATATATATATATAAATAATGCTGAACAATTAAGTAGTGGAGGAAAACAAGTGCAGGCTAACAATTCTTCCGTCATTATAGTAATGAATTGGCAAAGATTTGAACTTTTTAAAAAAAGTGGGGGTTTGAACATGAAGAAAATCGGAGGAACATGAAATTAAGAAAATGAATTATAAATATGAAAGCCCTTCACTAGCTGCATGAGGGAACCATCGTAATCCCTCTCGATAGCAGATCTATTTATATATATATATATATCTCTGTCTCTCTCTCTCTCAAAAACAGACAGACAAGCTTTGGAACTACTAATAATTTCAAAACATGTGCTAAGCATGCCATCCTTTTACTACTACTATCTATTTGAATTCATGTCATCTATCCACTTCTGCCACCTCCATCCCTGACCCTCCAGCTAAGATTGACAGCAAATGAGCTTCTGTTGTCATAACATGAATGCCACTTGGTCTCCTTAGAAACTATGGAGTTGAGGAATGACAGCAAATGAGCATCTACTGTCATAATATGAATGCCACTTGGTCTCCTTAGCAACTATGGAGTTGAGGACTGGCAGCAAATGAGCATCTATTGTCATCATATGAATGCCACTTGGTCTCCTTAGCAACTATGGAGTTGAGGACTGGCAGCAAATGAGCATCTTTTGTCATCATATGAATGCCACTTGGTCTCCTTAGCAACTATGGAGTTGAGGAATGACAGCAAATGAGCATCTACTGTCATCATATGAATGCCACTTGGTCTCCTTAGCAACTATGGAGTTGAGGGCTGACAGCAAATGAGCATCTATTGTCATCATATGAATGCCACTTGGTCTCCTTAGCAACTATGGAGTTGAGGGCTGACAGCAAATGAACATCTACTGTCATAATATGAATGCCACTTGGTCTCCTTAGCAACTATGGAGTTGAGGGCTGAAAACTGTCACGAGGGGGTCTTACCCTCTGAAGACCTAATGTCCAGCTCTCGCTACAGTTTCTGCCAGCTAACAACAGTTTCTACCAATATGTCTATTTCAAAATTGCAACAACAAAAAAAGTCTCTGATAATGAATAAGCACTATTCTATTTCTGTGTACCCCTAGTGGACCACTGTTTTCAATGTCCTGTCAGATCTGATGAACAAGGGCACAGGGCCTCTTGTTACCCCCCACATGCACGCCCCTGACCCCGCACAACATCCACACACAGAGAAGCACAACACGAGCAGCAAGGAAAAGCCATGAGTTTACCCTTCACCATGGTGATGGGAATGGGTGCTGATGCACTGCTACAGATACTGGAAGTGGACAAACTAGTTGTGGGAGCAACAAGCAGAGTGCTCTCCCCTCCATTAGGATTCTTCACGTTTATGATGCCTGAGAAGAGTGAGATGAAGGAAAATGATAATGATTATGTACAATGCTGGCAAAACACTTGCACTGATCAAACACAAAATCACTGCATGACTGGAATTTATCGAATGCAGAGCTTAAGCATACATTCGTTAAAAACAAAACCAAACTTAAAATGCATTATTACATTTTACAAAATATGCACACATGAGGCAGAGAGAGTAAGAGACAAAGAAGGAGAAAGAGAGAGAGGGGGGGTGGGGGGGGGGGAGTCAGTCTTCTTTAAAGATCAACTAGCTCAGAGAGAGAGAGAGAGAGAGAGAGAGAGAGAGAGAGAGAGAGAGTCTTCTTTAAAAGGTCACCAACTAGTTCATAAACTGAAATGTCTTTTTCCATCTTACGCATCTACCCAACAAAACAAATGCTTTCATCTGACCAGGTATGGAACGCAAGAGCAGTGAAAATGTGGGTCTTTTCATGAACATATGAGGAGTATGAGCAATCAAAGATGGAAAATAATTTTCAGATGTAAAAATAAGCAACTGGGAAGATGAAAATAATGACCATGCAAATGGGAAGTGGCCACTTCTTCTTTAAAACTATTTCAAAGATCATGCACCAGTGTTTCTGTGGTTAACTTGCCGAGGCCTGTCTAACATCATCACCAACCCCACCCCTTCCGTCCAAAGCTGCGCAAGCTGTTGCCAATTACTGGAAACTGGTTCTGGGTTCACATTTTTTTTCTGTATTTGTTTAATGCCACAACAAGCAGGGAAAAAAAGACAAACAGATCCTGGTGTCCGCACTTGATACAGAAAACTAAAAATATGTTTCTTTGCTGAAGTTGAAAGCTTTCTATGCAAAAAATAAATCTCACATGTTCAAATAAAACCTCCAGCACATGATACTTTCGCAGCATTTGACAAATCAATCTCACTGATCTCATCCCTCATCGAATCTAGAAATCAAAAGTAAACTTATGAACAAACCTCAAAAGATACAATTTTCAACATCAACCATGGAGCACATTAAAATGCACCTTCCTACACACAAAAGCATTGATAGCACAGAGTATGAAGAGTGTTCTTTGTAAACTGGGATACAAACTGCTGTGACAAAATTTCACTGAAATGGTCTACGTCATCAACACTGGGGACTACAGATTATAATTAACTGTAGTAAAAGTGTGTCAGATGCAAGATAAATATTTCACAGCAGGAGCAGAAATCATCAGCTGAATGAAATGGAAGCACTTTAAACAGGCACACAACCAACGAGTTTAAATGGTGTCAATTTTCTATTTTTCTTAAGAGGCAGCAGCATAAAAACTAAATAAATGCATCACAGCTAAGAACTGTTTATTCATGCACAATAAAGTTACTGGTGACAAATTTGGCAAAAGGCAAGATTTGTTCTCTTGGTCTTCATTCTATGTTGTCTTTGGAGGCAATGTTAAAGGCACTAAAAGAAAATACATTTTATCTAATTATTACTTTTGTCAGAAATATTTAAACTGTACACAGCCAACTGCTCTTGCCTTGTCAGCTGACAGGACATGCACTCTGCATGCTGAACAAAACCAGACAATACTTCAGAGGCAAGTGAAGCTTTGAGGCAAGCACCCCCACCCCTCAATGGGGACCAAAAGCTAGCTTGTGCACAATTCTTTTTGTACTAGATGCTAGTCTTTTCCTGTCTCTCTTTTTTTCCCCAGATGTTTCACAATGAACTATAAAAAAGCTACCAGAGGCACTTCTACGGCAATCTGCTACCATCAATAAAGGAGATAAAATTATCACAACCTTGATGTTTACATGGACAGGTTTGGAAATCACTGTCAAAAAAAAAAACAGATCTGAGTGCAAGTTACACAGGTCTTCAACTCTACTTTTTCATACAAAAACACAAAGTCTAAATCAATTTGTTTGGTATCCTTTCAACTTATTCCATACGGATCTACTGATCACTTAATCCATATCCTTTGTTGGTAGCAAAAAGAATATGGACAAAGTCTACAATGCTACAAAATACAAAAAGACCATGTGTAACATTACAATTTTGTGGTGTCTGCCTGAGTTAAAGGTTTTGATCATATGGGCGAAGTCCAGCTGATCACCCTGCCTCCATTTTCTACAGAGGAACCTGTCAAAATTAACCTCCAGAATTTCTTATAAATTGGATAATGAATAGAAGGTAGTCTTAGCCATGTGGAAAATCTGGAAACTATACAAATATAATTCAAAGAAGATAATGGGAAGGTCTTTACAGGAAGGCTTTGCTGCATTAACATTGGCTTTAGCATGATACAATGCTTAGCATGATACAACGCACAAGCACTGAAAGTATATTAATTAACAAAAAAATATCAATGTGAATTATTGGAGAGGGAGGAGTTGGTGGAGGGGGGATGAAGTGTAAAAGTCAAATCATGACACCTTAAATTCAAATTATATAAAAGTAAAATAAAAAGATCCCCAAACCATCATTACAAATTGAAAGTTTGTGCACCCTGAGGTAATCAGTATCAGTGAGAAAAAAAAAAAACACACACAAAAAGTAGACCCACTCAGTCATCTTCATGCACATAAACATACACACATACAGATTCATAAACACACACACACACAGAATCATACTCAGAAAATGTTCTTTTTTTTTTCAAATTGCAGCACTTGACATTGACATTCTCTCTTCTGCCTAATATTAAAAAACAAAACAAATGAGCCCCTAATTAAACCATAGAGAGTTCTCTTTACAACAGACCAACTTTACCATTGCTGATGGTGAGGTTCATGCCAGAAGGAAAGCCCACAATGCTCGGGGCCGAGGACACTTGGGACAAGGACATGGACGTGCCCAAGGCGGCGGGGGTAGCAACCAGGGAGACGGTGCCATCATTCATGCTGCCAACGGCTGGCGGGGGTGCGCAGACCAGTCCTTTGCTGTTGTTTTCGTTGACATCAGAGGTCGTTCCTAACAGAGGCGCAGCGTTGTCTGGACAAGGGTTGGTTAAGACGTTGTCAGTGTTGGGTGTAGTCATCATACCAAGGATACACTCTGGAAGCACAAAGGATCCCAGGACATCAGCTTTGAACTGCAAGTTTACCTGTCAATGTCCTGTTTTTTTTCACTCTGTGCTTTTCCTCACCATACCATTTGTCATGTGGATTAAAAAAAACAAAATATTAATGATAAAACCTTTTCAATATTGACTGGGGAATCCATCTGAAGAAATGACGAACGAGACAACAACAACTGACTGTTAGAACAGAACAAATATGTTATTGTTTTCTTTTCTCCAGAGCACTTACTTTTTCATATATCCCATGAATAAGGCTGATCTTGACAAAATAAGAAAAAATGAGCAAACACAAACATATCTGGCTTTTTTCCCCCTATGTGTCTGTTGCAATCTATGAGTTCATTACTGATGAGGACTTACATATGACCAGGCTTTTCTTTTTTCTTTTTGTTAGGTGCTAGTATTGTCTCTTGAATTTTTCTATACAGAATTTTTCTACACTAGTCAATGAAGTTCACTTTTGTTCTCCTCAATCAGATCCAGTTGGAACTGTTTTCAGCTGCCTCTCCCTGTGCACCAAGGATTCTGGTTCATTCCTTATCAGACAGAAATTCAGAGCTGTTTCATGAGATCATAGGCTGATGAGCCTACAACACAACCCCCTTGCTCCAACCTCTTTGGCAAGGCTTTGGCTTGGAGCCCACATTCCCTCAAGCTGCTGGCTACACTGGCATACTTCTGTCTTATCTATATTGTGAGCTTGCTCCATTCTGCTTGTGTATGGCACAGTAATTTCAATTATAATCAATTGTTTCAATGAACCTGAGTTGAGTACACTATGTGATCTCATGACAGTGTTCCTGATGATCTACAATTTTCTCATTCTGTAAGGTCTGCTGTGCACTTCCAGTCATCTATCACCCTGTCCAGTAAGTCCCAATTCCATGCTCTTGATGTACATTTGTTCCAGACCATGATTTGTAGCCTCCAGCCATGTAGAATGTCGTTGCTGGAGCTTCTGGGGGAGCAACGTTTCTTCTAGCAGTGCAAATTGCACTTGAGATCTCCTTAAGCACTTAGCTGTGCCTTTTTACGTACTTTACTTGGGTTAGATCCGCTTTGCATGTACTCAGGGAATGTTTTCTTTAGGGTAAATGGATAAGCTTACTGCTTCCCTACACTGGACTAGTTAAAAAAAAGACACATACACAAATAAATTAGAACACGACTGTCAACAGCCCTTCCAGTAAATGTGTCGTATGAAAATTGAAATGATGATGATTTTTTTTTCAAATAATCCATGGAGTAATTCCTTGAGTTTATCATCCAAATACATAAAAGCAGACAAGAAAAGGCTCTAAGATGGGGGGAATGAGTATGTAAGGTAATGTCGCTTATAGCCCAGCCGATCGCAAAGTGCCATATCAGGGTTGTCACTCTGTTAAGTCAACTCGCAAGTCATATATATGGGAAAAAAAAGAAAAAAAAACTCATTCACACAACTCATTAAAACACACACACAACTTCTAAAAACACACATGATATTTTGTTAAAAATCTTTCCTCCGTAAAATCTCAGATCTCATGAAAAAAGAAATACTAATTTCTTTCAGAAATTCAAAGATCACATCAGGTCGGGCATCTCTGAACAAGATTTTCATAGAGTCTGCTGTAAAATGTTTATGTCTCACATCATGCAAGTCCCATAACTCTAAAAGAATATGATTCACTGTGAGTAGTACATGACATAGAATGCACCACAGAGCTTCTTCACCTTTTAAACAATAAGAATAGGTGTAGAAGGAGTGGTCTGTATGCAAACCGCACAAGACTGTTTCTTCTTTACAGCTGCTTAGGGAACATGTTAAAAACTCTTTCAGGTTTGGACAGATTTTAAATAGTTTGTTATCTATCTCCAGTTCCATTCCTCTTGCCAGAGCACTTTGACGTAAGCCTGGGCTTTGGGTTTCAGGTCAGTGTGAGGGATAGACAATCTGTTCAACTCCTTCCTTGTGGCACTCTTAGCAAGTTGATCAACCAACTCGTTGCCTTGAATGCCCACATGACTGGGAACCCAAGCAAAAACTATGATGTATTCATCTGATTTCAGGGAGATGTACAGTTCAAATAATTTCAGCAGTTGAGGGTGTTTGAGATTACGGCTGGCAATGGCCCCTAAAGGAGGAAGTGAGTCTGACAAAATGAGGAAATCTTTTTACCATATGTTTCTAGCAAAAAATGTTCGTCAGAAATTTGGCAGGACTAGGATATGAAGCGTTGTGATTCATGATTTTATATGCAATGGCATCTGTGTTGAAGTATGTTTCAGACTGAATGGGCAAATGTTAAGTTCACTACATACCAGTACCTTGCACACAGGAAGATTAAGGAGTGTAAGACAAACAGACCATCTTCACATGCTTTCCACTTGTTTCATTTCAAGCAGCACTGGCAAGCCAAGTCCAAACAAACTGAGTTTTATCAATATCAGATTGGATATTTGACTGAAGAAATATTTTCCCAAGTAAATGTCCAACTCTGTTCAGTTGATTTTTTTTTTTTTTTTAATCTTGCAACACAAAATAAAAACAGAATTAGACCAAAAAGATTACCATCAATAGTGAGACCAAGTAGTTCACAAGAATCAATTCCTTACAAACTTTATTGCTAAATTTCAATTCCAACAATGAGTTTTCATGTTTCTGTCTGGTTAAAAGCAACATATATTAGGATTTTAGATGATGAAGGACCCTTTAAGTTCTGACTGTTTGACAAACTTGTCTATTGATATCTATTTGCAAGTCACTGCACACTCCATTTTTATCTTTTTCAGGAGTGATTATCCACAAATTAACATGAGAGAGACTCAGAGAGAGACAGTGAGAAACAGAGAGAGAAGACAGAGAGACACAGTGAGACAAAACAGAGAGAGAAGACAGAGAGACACAGTGAGACAGACACAGAGAGGAGAGACAGGGAGAGAGAGAGAGAGGTGTTACATTTTTATGGAATCAATATCAGATTAGATATATCATTACATGCACAGAAAAATACTTTTGTAGTGTGCTGATAATTGAAATACAAGTTGTACGTTGTTGCCTGATAATAACATCCATAACTTTCAACTTCCTTGACAAGAATCTATGGGTTTTTTTACTTCCTCAAGTAATGTTCTTTTATTTCATGCTAGTACTCTGAGGCATACTTTCACCTGCTCTGGCTCGTACATCTTACCTGCAAGAAAGTAAAGTCAAGCAGGTGAAACTATAGTTTCAGTTGGTGTGTCCTCTGTAATCCCATGATCATTCTCTCATTACACCAATCTGTATCCCTTGTAACTTCAGCTGGTTTCTCTGGGATAGCGTTTTACGCTCTAATGCTTAATCAATCAAGTGAGGACAGCTGCCTGCCACAGCCAATGGAGACAGCACTGTTCAATACCTTGAGTTGCCATTGCTTATATCATGGACAGGCCCATTCTTCTTCTGGTAGCAACATTCTCATCATGTTTGCTGAAGGTCAGTATTCAAGCAAAGCCTACACCCAAGTACTGAAGTAGTCTATGTTGCCAGTTTTCTCCGTTTGTGTTCAGCTGAAGGAAACTGGTAATGATAATTTGCTTGCTGCCTTGTTTTGGCGAGTACTGACTGGACTTTTGTAGAGTTGATGAAAGACTTATTTTGGGGGGCTCCCTTCAAATATGCTGTTGATATTGTTTCTGGAATGACTGACATTCATTCTTGAACACTCTTTGACATTTTTCCTCTTTTTAATCAAATCATTCTCTGTTAGTGTCAACACCTGACAATTCAATTTTCAATGAGATCTGCCATCCCTTATTTAAGCAAAAAATACTTTTAGAAAAATGGGTGAGCAGAAGACCTTGGGACCCCAGAACAGTTTATGAAATTCACCTATTTATTCTCCCGAAACTGTCAGATGATAGTTTGCTCCTTAAATGCTACTCTGATTCATTTTTTCAGTATCACGCTCACTCCAAAGTAGTTCTAAGCAGAATGATATGCTTCATCTGGGTCTATTAGAACTGCCAGTGTTTCTTCCTTTCTTTGAATTCCTCATAACATTCTTTATTTTCCTTTCATTCAACATTTCTAAGTTTTGATACATTTGTGACTTGTTCATTTGTGGGCTGATTTCATGATTTGCCAAGTATTACACAACTAGTTTAAATGCTAGTAAATGCAGAATTCAGTATAAAACTATTTGCATGTTGTTAAAAAAAAATTAGCTGTGAACTGTTCCTGATTTGCATCCATGCACGCCTCCTTTGTTCTTCTGCTGATAATTGCAACTTTGAAATTCCTTCCTTTGACTGTAGTCCATACAACCAGAATAAAGTTTGCAATTCAGCAACTAAATTCTTGAGTCTATATTTCTTTTAAATTCAACCTTTTAAAAAATCTCTTTCTCAACAAACCTTCAGATATTCTCCTCTGGTTATATACACCTGCCCAGTGGCAGGCAAACAATGGAAAAACCTCTTGTAATCATAAGGATGTTCAAGGTGACCTAAACTCACTAAACTCTTTTCTCATAAATTAAATGATATGTAAAACTTACAACAACAACCTGCAGACATCCTTGAAAACTGTTCAGGACCCTTTATGTGATAACCTTAACAGAGGTAAACTGAAGCTGTACAGTTCAGGCCCTGGGGAACACCACATTACTTAAGAATTTGATTACCTGAAAGCTGTTTTAGTCTTATCCTCTGCTTGTCCAAGTTCCTGAATAATCATTATAAGGAAAGATAAACACAAGCTGTAAGTTGAAAAAAAAAA
The DNA here is from genome assembly GCA_033310375.1 of Conus canariensis. NCBI lineage: Eukaryota > Metazoa > Mollusca > Gastropoda > Neogastropoda > Conidae > Conus > Conus canariensis. The sequence continues at coordinate 86,509,808 of CM065719.1, forward strand.
ACAACAAAAAACCAACAAAAAACTGCTAAACAATAAGGCATGATTTGATATTTGAAAATATATCAAATTTGTCTGAGCTGTGCAAGATTTCACCTTGCAACTTATGACAAATGTCATAATTTTCAAAATGTTCAATTGTTAAACCATTTCTCTTCTACCACAATTTAACAAATACTACGAATTTTCTGTTTGGTAAAGGTTATTTGAATCCAGCTCACTCTGAAAAAAAAGTATATGAATCATGAACAAGCTGCATGTTCAGAAAGCATTTCCTAATCTACACAAAACTTTTCTAAGAAAAAGAAAAAAAAGAAAAAAGAAAGATCTATACAAAGAATGAAAAAAAGCTAACTCATAGACTAAGTCAACTTTTCTGATACAAATCATCACTAGATCACACTAAATCACATATATTTAAGTGCAGTAACATCTAGATAACTCCAAGTCATTTTAATTGTATAAAATAAATGTCTAATAGTAGAACATATTTCCCCTTGTTTCAGAACTTTGTTGTTGTAATTGTGTGTTCTGCAAGTATTCCCAAATCTATAGTTTAAAAAACAAAAACAAAAAAAACTTTGAAGGTGAAAGCAAACGGGCTGGGGGAAAAAACAAACAGGAAAGCAAATTTGGTCGACTATCTCTTTCTAAACACACACACACACAAAAAGCACCATAAATCGCAAGAACACATGAGCAGTGGTGCACAGACATCTCTTCCATTACATTACATTTAAAATCAAGCCTACTGTTTACACAAATGTAAAACATACGATTTTGCCCTTTTTCCCATTTTTTCTTCTTCTTGTTTGCGAGTTGTTTGTTTGTTTGTTTAATTCCTTTTTTTTTTTTCAAACTCTTGCGTGAACCATGTGACACCCTTCTAATGGCGGACATAACTGGTTTAATAAATGATAAAACAAGAATGCGGACACCGGTGCAGTACTTGTAACAAAGTCAAAATAACTTCAGTTTACTTCAAATGAACACAAGTTAAACAAATAAAATGGGAGACACGTTTTCACTTCACAAATTAAAATCATTTTGTCAAAGCGGAACCCGGGAAAGTGTACACGGACGCAGCCTCGTTTTCGATTGCCTGATCATTCTACACATTACTTCAGTGTGACACTTTCTTTTAACTAAACTTTACGATAGATAACAAGAAAAGACAAGAAACTATAATCAAATATTAGTTAAGCTTTCACAGATAAATAATTTGGCAGTGAACAGAACCAATCACTCTCAAAAACGAAAATAAACGAAATCAAATTTGTCAAACTTGAGCGACGAAAAAGCCGAAAACAAAACTTTCCTTCGAAGGAGTAGCATTTTTTCTATTTTCATAACAAAACAACACTTTTTATGCATCCTGCAATATTCAAAAGTGTAAAACAAGGTCCTACAAAGTTATTTACAATTGTTTTATAATACATACACAATTATATTTCACAAAAATAAGCATTTCTCACAGCTGAATTATTCCGATACCTCAGCCATTTGCCGCGGGTGTAATAAGGAACAGCGGAGATATTGACGCTGTTCCATGAAGTGCACAAGAAGAGCTAAAGTTTTTTTTTTTTAATGTGAATTCACTTTTTATTTCATACTATGATAAACGTTGGCGCTTTCTGTGAATTACAACAAAATACAAATGCGTATATTAAAAAAAAAGGAAAACAATCTATTGTCTATGTTAATACGTGACGTCATGGTCAATGTTGTTGTTTTGATCCAAGCCAGCTGGGTGACTGGTACTTCGAGGAAGGTGATCCTAGCTTGGAAGTCTACTTTACATTGTTAATACACTTTTCTTGGTATGGAGACTGCTGAAACATTATATTAAGATATTGAATAAGTTGCGTATTTAATCAAATACACTTTGTCTTTTCCCTGTAAGCGAATTTTGCATGCTGCTCCCGACCTCGGTCAGGATTTTTTTTCTTTTTTTTTTGTTGTATCAGAAGTCAAGGCTATTTTGTTTCGGGATTTGTGTGGTGTCGAGTAAATTAGGTCTGCGCTTTGTTTCTAAATATTTGAATGTGCTGTGTTCATTTTTGATTTGTAGACGAATGTCTTGCTTGGTAATTCGTTGGTTTTGAGTTCGACAAATTTTCACCTCGTTTTGATGGAAATGGAAGGAAACTGAGAAAGTGGGTCAGCTTGTTCAACTGATAAACTCAACTGTTGGTGTTAGGTATCATTTGTGACAAAACGGTCTTTTCCATCAACTTGATCATCAAATCTTTGCTGTTTGTCGTTTTGCCCAATGTGCTAGCTATCAGAAGTATTTTTCCGGAGCAAATGATATTAGAATGCGTTTCGACATCTGCGCACTCAAAGTGGATCAGAACAATGTCTGCTGAAATAAACGCTTGCACCGTACATCAGCTGTTTAGCTATGGTCTCGCAATATTGACTTAGCCTTGTCAGCAACGCAGGTCTGCCTGAAACAGGATGAGAAATTCAGATGTACCCCAGATAACAGCAGTGTAAAGCTGACATGGCCATTTGAGAATGTTCAAAGGCGTACAACCATGACATATGTGATTACTTTGTGAGGAAAGGTTGAATTCTTACATTTATCTTCACGAAAGTCATGAAGGGTCAGGTGTGATTTGATCCAAGCTTAGAGATTTTTATTAGTGTAAATTGTTTTATTAATAATGTAACCATGAAAAAAAAGTTTTGGGAAAATAAAACAAAAATATTGCAAGAGTAAAGATGAAAATAGAAAAACGTAATTTCACTGTGTAAAAAGCACAGAATTTGCATCAACAAAACAAAAAGGAAGCATAAGTGCAAAAATAGGATTACTGAGCTGCCAGATGAAGGATCAGACAAATGACAAAACAGAGTTACAATGTGTTTCAACCAACTGCTTTTCTTCAGGCAGGACAAACTTTCATTCAAAATAATGGAAAGAAATGATGAACAAATAGTTACTTATCTCTGCATTCTGGGTGCAAAATGTGGCTTTACTGAAAAAGGAAAAGTAAGAACTGTAACAGAAGAGAATAGGGAACAGGTTAAAGGAGAGAAGATGGAGATTAAAATGAAGATGATGATGATAAGAATGATGATAATCGTAATCATGATAATGATTGTATTATAATTGTATAGTATTGGGAAAAGTAACAGTAATACTAATAGGAAATTATAATGATAATGATGTAGGAAGAAGAAGAACAATAGCTGCAAATTTGATTGGATAGCAACGGTAATAATAACAATAATAAAATGATAATAACCAGACAGAAAATGGGAAAGATAGATAAAATCTGTTAAATATATAATAATTCTGTTACTATTAATGATACTGATAATAATCATAAAAAATCCAAAATGACAATTATGACGTAGAAAATGGGAAAGATAATAAAGTGAAATCTAAGAAATATTTATGCGTAAAAACCTAAAAGATACAAAGAGAATAACATTGACCATGAAGTATGAACAATAAAAATGACGATGTTGATAATGAAAGTAATAATAATAGCAATAATAAGAATAATGATTACAAAGGTAGCGATCACTGTATTTCAACTACTACTACTACTACTACTTCTACAGAAATTAATAATGGCAATATAAAATGATAATAAGTAGATGGAAAGAAATTAAACTGATCAATGAGTGAAAAAGCTGAGAGACAGAAAAAGGAGAATGTGTGTGTGTGTGTGCGTGTGTGCTTGCTTGCGTGCGTGTGTGTAGAAGGAAAATCTGTGTAAAGAAATCTATACATTTGAAAGAAAATCAGTTAGAAAAGGGGGTGAATAGGTAAGCAAGTAAAGAATAGAATGATAAAGAAAATGAATTATAATAAAGGAAGGAGAGAAAAGAGAACAGCTGTAAAATGTACATGAGGTAAATAGAGTTGTATGGTACTATGCCGTTGGAGAGAACTGTGGGCTCATGTTAGGGGATGGGAGGATGGCGGGGGGAGGTGGGGGGTGTTGCAAAAGGAGAGAGACCTGTACATATGCTATTTTTGGGTGTTGATGCCCATGGGACACAGGGTCCTTAGTCTTTTTTATCATCATCATCATCAGCTGTTCAGTTTTTCAGTCTTTTTTTATCATCATCATCATCATCATCAGCCATTCAGTTTTTCAGTCTTTTTCATCATCATCATCATCATCATCATCAGCCGTTCAGTTTTTCAGTCTTTTTTATCATCATCATCATCAACCGTTCAGTTTTTCAGTCTTTTTTATCATCATCATCATCAGCCATTCAGTTTTTCAGTCTTTTTTAACATCATCATCATCAGCCATTCAGTTTTTCAGTCTTTTTTATCATCATCATTATCATCAGCCGTTCAGTTTTTCAGTCTTTTTTTATCATCATCATCAGCCGTTCAGTTTTTCAGTCTTTTTTTTATCATCATCATCATCAGGCGTTCAGTTTTTCACCCAGATTGTTGGGATAAGTGACTGTTCATCTTTTGTTTCCATGTTTAAGAATTTGTTTGGCCGACCTCAAGAAGATCAGTAGGTCAAAACACGTTGTGTCTTTTTAAAAATCTGTTTGCTCCTTCTTAATTTTTGCAGCTAAGTAATTCTATTTTTGTTCTTATGTTTCCAATTTTGCCAGTGCCATCCCATGGTGAAACAAATGGTAGGGCATATACAAAGCCAAAGGTTAAGATTATTTATGTCATTACCCCTAACTTTACCCTGAATCTGAACTTACCTAATAATAATTTAATAAAAGAAAAAAAAGGGCAAAACTAATTGCCAGTCTACATTTGCAAGATCTGCAAGCTAGTACAGATACTGACCTTTAATATTGAATGTTTGAAATGTCATGTGTGTGTGTTTGTGTCACTGTGTGTGTGGGTCACTCTGTGTGTGTGTGTGTGTGTGTGTGTGTGAGTGTGTGTGTGTGTGTGTGTGTGTGTGTGTGTGTGTGTGTGTGTGTGTGATTAGATTGTGTGCTTTATTTTTTTTTGTTTTGTTTTTGTGATGATAACTACATTGGTGTTGAATGGGAACATGTGATAGGACAGGAAGCAAGATGTGATGGATAGCATCCCACCTTGAGTTTCACATCCATTGGGCCTGAGGCAGGAAAGATAAGTAGTCATTTTTTTCAGGAAAGAAGACAAAAAAATGGAGATAAAAGATGACAAGACAAGTGACGGTTTGTGGGGATTTGTTTGGTAATTGTAAAAAATAAAAACTGGCAGTTGTCTGCAATAGACCATCAGTCTGGCTTTTACATCCTTTCCTTACAGATGGGATCATGTAAGAACATTTCATGCACTGCTGTGTAATATTGTTAATGACTAATGTATAAGTTTTACACACACAAACACACACACACACACACACACACACACACACACACACACACACACACACACACAAAAACACACACAGAGGTTTTTTTTTTTAATCTATGTCCAGTGGAGCTCTAAAAGTGTGCTTGCATGCATTTTTATTAAATTTTGCGCTCATAAGGAAATGATTTCCAATTTTGAGCAACTCTGTTAATATTTAGAGGATGCATAGAATTGACCATAGTCAAATGGTTAGAGCATTTGCCTGTGGAGTTGATGGTTTGGAGTTTCAGCCACTTGTCAAGTCAATTTTTTTTAGCTTGAAAACCCTCTCTGTGCACCCAGGTACCTGATTCAGAACAGGAAAGGTTTAAGGCAGCAGAAGGAGAGGGATGGGCACTGGTTTCTATCACGCTGTAACCTACACACTGTGAACTTCTGACAGTTCATTGCCCCTAGGGACAGCAGGCTATAAGAACTTTAACCTTAACCTGTGTGTTTTTCTTTTGTATTTTTTGAGTCTGTGAATGTAGGAAAATGACCTTTTAAGTTTTTTTTTTTTTTGGTATTAATGCAAGTAGCTGGCAATCATGCATATGACCTGTGTGTGAGTGTGTGGTGTGTGTGTGTGTGTGTGTGTGTGTGTGTGTGTGTGTGTGTGTTTTAAATAAGAGAGAGAGAGAGAAGGGGGCGGACAGAGAGAGGTAGTACTGTAATAATGTCCTCTTTATCTTTCTACTTTAGTGTATATTCCTTTTGGTAGATGTGTGATATGTATTCATTTGTTAATTGAGTGGTGTTTATTAATGTGTATTATATTTATTACGCTCTTTGAGCTCCCTGAGAGGTGTTCTAGATATGCCCATTATTATTGTTATTCTTAAATATGGTGCTAGGGTCAATATCAATCATCTAATCCACTGAAGATTTTATGAGTCATTATTAAGTCGCCCCTTGCTCATGTCTTTTAAGTGACTGTAAGTGTAGGATTAAAGTAGTTAAAAACAAACAAACAAACAAAAAACCCACAACATTCCTGCAATCTTAAGAGCTGTTCTCAGAGATTTTTCATCTGTAGTTATTTGTCTTGTTCAAAACGGATGCCAGGTTATGTTTCCACAAGTATAATGCAGTTTTACAAGTGTTTCGTCATCTCTTTCAAGCGCTAAGAAGAATTTTTTTTTTTTTAATCACGATCACCACTTTGAAGTTTGATGTTATTAATGTGATGTGAGGGTCAAAACATAAGAATTCATGAAGTGTAACTGCAAACTCTGTTCTTTAACACTTTGTGTTTCATAATTGTTTAAAACCGGATGCCCTTTATGTGTGGATGTGTTTGCATTTGAATGAAAAAAAAGGAGTATGCTATGCAAGTCAGGGTGCCTGAATTCTTTTATTCATACATGTATGCTAATCTAAATCCTTTGACTGTAAGCGCTCTGGGCTTAGTTGAGAGATGATGTAAGAAATTCCTGTTTTCGTTATTCCGTTATTAACAAATCGCTGATTGCTTTCCCCAATCTGCGGGACATTGTTTTTTGATACATTGAAAGTTCTGTAACATGATCACTATTCTTAGAGGATTACAACATCATTGTTGTCAGTGATTCACTTTTGTGTGTGTTGAATGGTTGATGTGGGGATGGTGGCTAATTTAGGCTCATGAGTACTTTGGGTATTTTGAACCATTCGCTGGATCTCCAGGTTACACAGTTTTGAGAGTGGCATTGGAAGGCAGGCTGGAGAACTTTGATTAGTTGACAAATTGATGTCTTTGGAAATTAAGTGTGAAGGATAGTGGACTAAATGCAATATAGACTGGAGTATTAAAAGTCTTTTATAGGTTTGATGAATTGAAAATGGGATTCTTGTTAGTAATGTTACTTTAGCAAAGTTGAAATTTTTACTACTTCAGTACTTGCTGAAAAGAAAATTATTTGGATTTAAATATTTCAAAACAAAGAAATGATCATTGAATTTCCAAAAGATCTTGCCATGTTCAAGGTTTTTTTCCAACTATGTAAAGATTGAAAGAGTGAACGAGTGTAAATTTCTAGAGACCATTTGATCATAAACTGAATGTTACACCCACCGCAAATTTTACCTGCAAGAGTTCTTGCCTTGTATCTGTCTCAGAAGCATTTAGGTTTATCCCAGTTTCCTAAGGTTTTGTTGATGTTTTATTTTATTCATTATAATGTTCTTTATTTATATATATATGTTGACATGGATACCAAAGTATCAAATAAAAGAGAAGTACATAAAACTACGATGAACAGGGTGATGCTTGTGTAACATGGTTGAGGATTCAAAGCAGCAGGGTCTGAATGAACTGTTAGTACTAAGAATGTGATTTACAGAAAGCCGTCAATGGCGGCTCCTTTTTTTTTTTTTTTTTTTTTTAAAGATTTCTTTTATTTGCTCATTCGCCTAAGGCAAACATGCATTATTTAAATTATAAAACGCTTGAGCAGTCTTGTCTCCTAAAATTACTCCATCTCTTAGCTGTAACTTGCTTATCTACAGTATTCATACTTAATCTATAAACATATCTGTAGTATTCATACCTAAACCTTTTTTTTTTTTTTTTAACCCCATTTCTAATACTTGTCATGTGTTTCTTCTTACACATTTTTTTTTAACAATTTTTTTGAATGCAGCATTCCTATCTAAAGTATACAAATGTGCATTCCTATGTAAAGTATACAACATACTGTATGTGTGTGTGTGCGTGAGAGAGAGAGAAAGAGAGAGGTTAAATGTTTAAGTGTTAACTTACTTATAAAGATGGTAGTGTAATTGGTTCTATGTGTTACTGAACTGTTGTATCCTTTGCTTGTGATTTTTACTGTGATATTGGTTATGCTTTTAGGAAGTCAAACAAAAAAGCTCTTTCGTTTTGTTGTCTCTTGTTATTTTGTTTCATATGTAGAGAGTAACTGTTATTGTGGTGCACTTTTACATTTTCTAAGACCACACACAAATGTACCTGCTTGTGCTTATGGGATGATAGATGATGTGTTCTGTACTTACGACTGAAATTGAGAATAAGTCACCTTTTGTAAGTTGACACAAGTGGCATTGGAACTAGTGGTGAGAGAGGGGCGGGGCAGGGCAGGGGGCAGTAGAAAAATGTAGAAAAGGAAGAGATGAAAGAACAACCTGTTGAAAAACTCAGAAAATGAGAGCCTTTGCCCCTAACACATTTCAAAATATTTTGGACCACCCTCCCCCCACCCCCACATTAACTTGAGGCTTAGGAGCATGCTCCTTTTCTTGTCTATTCTGTCTTTCATCACGCACTCCATTTAGTCAGGTTATCATTTGAAAATGGTCCTCATCATCAGTGATATGGTCACTGTCATATGTGATAGATGTCAGTCTTTTTTCATTAAAATTGATTTTTGTCAATCTTTTTTCATTAAGATGAATTTTGAAAATTGGACATTTTTTTCAAAATTTGTAATGTTTGATATCATTGGTATTATTTAAAGGACAAATTATTTTCAGTGTTTACTACATTTGATTGCTATCAAGATCTACAGTTTGAATTTTTCTGTCTGTTTCATCCTTTTAATGAGTTTGGTTTGCAGTCCAAATACTGATTTTTTAGTTGTTAGTGTCTGTTCGTCATGTGATTGTTGACAGACTTTTCCATTGAAAATAAAAATGTTCTAGATTACCTCTTATCTTGTTCATGGAGTGCTTTACTTCAAAAAGATAAACCTACAGCATAGGTTTGTGTGTTCAGTTTCAGCCAAGAAAACGCCACAATGGGAGGTGCTGTGAGTACTGGTGATGACAATGACGAACTGGTGGACAACTTGGTGGATGCTGACTATATCAAAACGCTGAAGATTGAACGCATCTTTCGTGCTGTGGATCGTGCCAACTACTTCCTTCCAGATCATGTGGAGAGTGCGTACAAAGATCTGGCCTGGAAGCATGGACATCTGCATCTGTCAGCACCGTGCATCTACTCTGAGGTTCTGGAATCTCTGGAACTTGAAGCTGGACAGTCCTTTCTCAATCTTGGCAGTGGGACTGGCTATCTGAGCACTATGGCGGGGCTTATACTGGGTGAGTCGACTGTTTCCCTGTTAATTGCATATGTGTGTGTGTGTGCACGTGCGTGTGTGTGCGTGCGCGCGTGCGTGTTTGTGTGTGTGTGTATGTGTGTGCGCGTGCATGCATGTGTGTGTGCATGTGCGTGCGTCTGTGTGTACAGTATGAACAACTGTTGTAAAATGTATGGATGTGCGTTTTGTTGTTTAAAGTTAGTTTCTCTTTCTTATAGTAGACGGTGATGTGTGCTAATGTGTATTTTGTTTATTGCAAAGCACTTCAAGCTCCTTGTGAAGGAGGAAAGCCCTTAAACAACAGCCATCATCATTATTGTTGTTGCTGTTGCTGTCAGCAAGGCGGGCAAAACAGGTGGTGTCCTGTTTGTGTTGGATCAGGACAGGCACCCCTGAACACTACAAGTACAACACTCACCCATCTGCAGTGTAGTGTCTCCTGTGTGTGGACTGCCTTATGATGACCTGATACTGATTGATCTGTGTGGACTGCCTTATGATGACCTGATACTGATTGATCTGTGTGGGCTGCCTTATAATGATGACCTGATACTGATTGATCTGTGTGGGCTGCCTTATGATGTCCTAGTAATGATTGATCTGTGTGGGCTGCCTTATGATGACCTGATACTGATTGATCTGTGTGGGCTGCCTTATGATGACCTGATACTGATTGATCTGTGTGGGCTGCCTTATGATGTCCTGGTACTGATTGATCTGTGTGGGCTGCCTTATGATGACCTGATACTGATTGATCTGTGTGGGCTGCCTTATGATGTCCTGGTATTGATTGATCTGTGTGGGCTGCCTTATGATGACCTGATACTGATCGATCTGTGTGGGCTGCCTTATGATGTCCTAGTACTGATTGATCTGTGTGGGCTGCCTTATGATGACCTGATACTGATTGATCTGTGTGGGCTGCCTTATGATGTCCTGATACTGATTGATCTGTGTGGACTGCCTTATGATGTCCTGGTACTGATTGATCTGTGTGGGCTGCCTTATGATGACCTGATACTGATTGATCTGTGTGGACTGTCTTATGATGGCCTGGTACTGTTTGATCTGTGTGGGCTGCCTTATGATGACCTGATACTGATTGATCTGTGTGGGCTGCCTTATGGTGACCTGATACTGATTGATCTGTGTGGACTGCTGCTGGGGCTTGCTACAGAAGAGAGCTGGGTGTGGCTGTTGAGAAGGAGTATCTGGGAATGAGCAGCAGGGGCACAGAATATAAGAACAAAAATTATTGAAGGTTTGGGGAGGGGTCATAGATTTTTTCCCCATTGATTTTAGGAAGATAAGCTTTGCTCCAAGGAAAATAAAGTTACATGCACTTATATTTTATCTAATGCTGTTTGCAGTATCCCTTCACCGGAAGCTTCTTTTTTGTTTGTGCATTTGTTTTGTTTTGTTTGAACTTCTTTTTTTTTTTTTTTTTTTTTATGTCTGCTGACACTGCACTATGATGGACACAAGAATTTTTTAGGGATGGGCAGCTTCAGAGGTCAGATTTCACTCGTCAAAAACTGACTGTATGACCTAAAGTGTGTTACTGTCACAGCATATGTGATTATGTCCAGGTGTGGGAGATTTCATATTTGTCTCTGAGGGTATTTCTTTTTTTTTTTTTTTCTTTTTGTTCAATAAGTTTTGAGATCAAAGAAGGAAGGAATAGCTTAAGCACACAAAAAGTGTTGTCCCTTTCTGTGACAGTATCTTTTCAGTTTTGCTTAATGTTAGACCTGAGTGTGATTCAGAGTTAACTGCACTATAACATACTCAGACCTGAGTGTGATTCAGAGTTAACTGCACTATAAAGTACTCAGACCTGAGTGTGATTCAGAGTTAACTGCACTATAACTGCACTGTGCGCTGGTGACCTACTCGTTTTTTGAGTGAACCTGTCTTTTAGGAAGAAGAAGAAGAAAGTACTCAGACCTGAGTGTGATTCAGAGTTAACTGCACTATAAAATACTATGAGTGTGATTCAGAGTTAACTGCACTGTAAAGTACTGAGTGTGATTCAGAGTTAACTGCACTATAAAGTACTATGAGTGTGATTCAGAGTTAACTGCACTATAAAGTACTATGAGTGTGATTCAGAGTTAACTGCACTATAAAGTACTATGAGTGTGATTCAGAGTTAACTGCACTATAAAGTACTATGAGTGTGATTCAGAGTTAACTGCACTATAAGGTACTATGCATGTGATTCAGAGTTAACTGCACTATAAAGTACTATGAGTGTGATTCAGAGTTAACCGCATTATAAAGTACTCTATTCTTCTCTCACTTTAAACCTTAGCTAGAATACTGAGGAATGCAGTTGATGACATTTTTGTGTGTCATTTTTTTTTTTAATCCCATTACCAAATTAGCAGCATCATGTCTGGAGTTGTCTGAATCCACCAGTGTGCACGTGTGATTTTCTTGCCTCATTTCAGTGTGCAATGCATCCTACACATGGTAGCCTACTCGTCTATGAAGAATGGAGTATGATTTACACTTAATGTTTGTGTACAGTTTTTTGTTTTGCTTTTTTTGTGTGTGTGTCTGTGTATTTTAATGTATGGTTTCACGCCCATGACCTCTATTTAAAGTTTGTCTGTAGTCACATATGTTGGCTTGGAAGAGAAAGTCGCTCACCTGTCTAAAGCAGGGAATGAACCGTCAGTCATAAAAAGAGTGCTTTGTCCAACAAACCAACCAGGTCTCCTGAAAAATATTACAGTGCCTTTCCTATTTTTGATTTCAGGTGCCTATGGTGCCAACCACGGGGTGGAGGTCCATGATGATGTGGTGGACTATGCCCGAGAGAAGCTGGAGGACTTCAAGGCCAAGTCATCGGCCTTTGAAGAGTTTGACTTCTGTGAGCCGCAGTTTGTGGTGGGGAACTGCCTGCAGCTGAACTCGGGTTGTCGGCTGTATGACAGAGTCTACTGCGGGGCCGCCTGTCCCGCTGAGCACGAGAACTACATGAGGAACCTCATCAAAGTGGGCGGCATTCTGGTCATGCCACTCAGTGATCAGGTAGGCTGGCTGTGTTGGCTGTGTGAATAGTGGGTCTGTACAGTGTGTTTACGTCTAGCATGTGCTTCATTAGGAGGTGAAAAGTCTGAGAAATTGTTTGTGTTCATTGCGGAATTGATGCGAACATATCGCTGCCCGGAAATACAACTGCCGTAAGTCTGAAAATCAAATTTAACAGGAGATGGAAAGAACTGCTTATTTATCCACACAAGATATGCTGGGAGCTGAGTTATGGTACAAGTATCTTAATTACAGTATTTTTATTTCTAGGATAATGTGATTAGGACTTGGCTACGGTATGCCCCTTGGCCTGCTCTTATAGTATACAAGAAATCTCAAAAATGCAAAAAAAATGAGTTACGGCTGTTGTATTCCCAGGCAGCGATATCAGCTGGAGGAAGTGAAGAGTGTGTTGTTATTATGGCAGTTGTACAGATTTTTGGAAGAATGGATAAGTTTTTAAAAAATCTTTTAGACATTTTTCCAGGTCTGGAAAAACCATGGAAAAATGATCTGACCCAGAAAAGGTCTGGAAAAAGTCAGGAAGTTTGCAGAATGACCAGGGCCATGGTGAAAGTATGACAAAAAAAGGGGGAAAGGAGGCTGGGGGAAGGTGGGAAAACAGTGCTGATGGCAACATCACTTTTCATGTGTCTGACAATTTTTAAATTCTGTGAGCAAATGATACTGTTCAGTTTACGTCAGCTGCTGGATTTCGATGCATGTGCACAGTAACTGTGGAAAGGTGTTTTATGTCACTACAGATGAGAACATGTGCAAAGTGAAGTTTCAGTCAAAGCTGGCTTTCCAAATCAAAGTTACAAACATTGGATTGCGCAAGATGATGGTCCCCCAGATTTTTTTTTCTCCATGCATGGTAGCAAAGTTTTGGTATTACAAGTTTCTCAACCCCACTTATTTGTGCCTGTGTTGTGGATAATTACCTGTAGTTTGAATCTGGTTTTCTTCATCATCTTGTATTTTAGTTTGAGTCAGTTTTTCACTCTGATTCAGAAGTCTGGGGAAAGCATAGAATTTTGTTTTGATAAGATATGTAAGAACCATGACTGCTTTAGCCTCTTGGGAGAGCAGAGTGTCACTTTTGGTGTTCTGTCACAATTTGCGTTGGTGAATGTAGAAAATCTGTAGTGTATGACACTGTTATTACACCATACAGCTCACAATTTGTGTTGGTGAATGTAAAAAATCTGTAGTGTATGACACTGTTATTACACCATACAGCTCACAATTTGTGTTGGTGAATGTAAAAAATCTGTAGTGTATGACACTGTTATTACACCATACAGCTCACAATTTGTGTTGGTGAATGTAAAAAATCTGTAGTGTATAACACTGTTATTACACCATACAGCTCACAATTTGTGTTGGTGAATGTAAAAAATCTGTAGTGTATAACACTGTTATTACACCATACAGCTCACAATTTGTGTTGGTGAATGTAAAAAATCTGTAGTGTATGACACTGTTATTACACCAGCTGTATGTGTAATGCAGCTTTCATGTTGCACCTACTCATAGTACAGAAATGCTCTCAGAATCCAAGGCTATATATATGGTTTAATTAATGGAAAATGCCTGGCAATGGGCACAGTGGAGCTTGTATTTTGTGTTTAATCGTCATCAAATGCGATGCGGTGGCTAACATTGTAAGAGCATTAACACCAGTAGTATTAAATATCAACATGAAGCCATGTGTTTAATCGTCATCAAATGTGATGCAGTGGCCAACAGTGTAAGAGCATTAACACCAAGAGTATTAAATATCAACATGAAACCAACAGCATGATGTCACTTGAAATGTGTCCTGTCAGTGTGGTATGCCAGGACTGCAGTGCCACTGTAAGTGTTGCAGTGCTCCCATACATACTGTCAGTGTGGTATGCCAGGACTGCAGTGCCACTGTAAGAGTTGCAGTGCTCCCATACATACTGTCAGTGTGGTATGCCAGGACTGCAGTGCCACTGTAAGTGTTGCAGTGCTCCCATACATACTGTCAGTGTGGTATGCCAGGACTGCAGTGCCACTGTAAGTGTTGCAGTGCTCCCATACATACTGTCCTGACTGAATCTTTATTTTCTCTCGTTATGTTGACAGCTGCTGCAGATTCGACGTGTGGATGAAACGGAGTGGGTCAGCAAAAATGTCCTCCCTGTGTCGTTTGCAACCCTGCAGTCTCCTGCCAAGGACAAAACGGATGTGGTTGATTTGCGTATGTTACTCTTCTTTGTGTCCGCTGTGGGATCAAACACTACCCTTTTCATGTGCATATGTCTGTTGATATAATGGTTTTCCCTTGTGACCAATTTTGGCATGGTTCCAAGTTGTCAGAAGCAGAGGTGTCAATCCACATATTCTGCCATGTTATTTTTAACGTGCTGTACAGATGAGGTACTGAGACAGTTTATTTTCCAGAAATTAAATATCATTGAGAAGTCTTTTACTGTGGTGTGGGAAGTTAGCCATGATGAGTCATCCCCGATGGTTGGAGAATTTGTTCGCAGGCTGTATCAGAAGTTTTGTATGCTATGTTGGGTTAAGCAAGCTGTGGTTCTTGCATCGGAGAAGGGCGTAAATGCGGTATTTTAGAAGAGTAGGTTGGAACAGGAACGTATTCTGATGACAACTGTAGGGTAAAACTCCGTGCTCTCTCATTCCCTCATCTTAGTAGAAGGGGAGTGGGGAGCACTCCAGTGGTAACTGCAGGATTCAGGTGGATGTCATTACATTTCCTTCGCTAAGTAAACAAAAATGGGGGGGGTGGGGGGGGGGCTGTTGGGAGGGGTGGGGGGAGGGACACTCTTATGACAATTTTAGGGTCCAAGAGAATGTCCTGTGAGTAGATGGATGGAAGGGGCACACCAGTGACAGTTGTAGAGTTCAGGGAATGTCGTCATGTTCCCTTGTCTTTGTAGAAGTTGGGGAGAGGGAGTGGGGACATGAGTGTGTTGACTTGTTCTGCTGACCAGTGACAGTTGTAGAGTTCAGGGAATGTCGTCATGTTCCCTTCTCTTAGTAGAAGTTGGGGAGAGGGAGTGGGGACGTGAGTGTGTTGACTTGTTCTGCTGACCAGTGACAGTTGTAGAGTTCAGGGAATGTCGTCATGTTCCCTTGTCTTTGTAGAAGTTGGGGAGAGGGAGTGGGGACATGAGTGTGTTGACTTGTTCTGCTGACCAGTGACAGTTGTAGAGTTCAGGGAATGTCGTCATGTTCCCTTGTCTTTGTAGAAGTTGGGGAGAGGGAGTGGGGACATGAGTGTGTTGACTTGTACTGCTGTTCTCTTCTGACCCCAATCCTTACATCCACTGGGCACCTGGATCCTGACACCCCAATTTTCCCCACTCCTTTCTCTCTCATTCTTTCCCTTTCTCTCTCTTTCTTCATGTCCTGCTCTCTTTTTCTTTGTATCACAGATGTATACTCAAGCTCTTTCTTTTTGCCTGTCTTTTTTTTTCTCTTTTTCTTTTAGTCTTGCATTGCATGTCCATTACCTTGTGAGTTCAGCCCACCATTGTAATTAGGATCAGTGCATCTGTCAGCAAAAAAAATTCAGTGTCGACTTTTCTCTCTCACACACTTCCACACATTGAATGATCTGAGCCAGAAGATGGAACTTGTGCCTTTGGTCACCAATGATTTACAGTGACCCAAAGCACTGACTGATAGTGATTAGATGGTCTGATCCACAAAACACATCTCAGGATGATTACAGGTATACAATGTTGTTGTTGTCGTCGTCGTACCCTGGCTAAAAGATCCAGGGATCATCCAAACAGCCGAAGTGCTTGAACACTATGGTACAAATGCATCAGCTGGGGATGAGAACATTACGTGTGTGACCGTTTTTGATTACCCCGCCACGTGGGCAGCCATACTCCGACTTCGGGGGAACAGGTATACAATGAATGTCAGTACTGACTGACGTAATTGGGTCATGGGGAGGGGAAGGGATGGTAGGGGAAAGGGAGAGGATTGTTCATTGTTGGTGTCCCGTATTGATCTAGTTTTGCTAACTCTGACCCCCCCCCCCCCCCCACACACACACACACACACACACATCTTTCACTTCCTTTCCCCTCCCTGTTCCTCCCACCCCTCACCTCTTTTTCTGTCAGCACCTTTTCCAACCGCTTTTCCTCGGTTTGAATTTCACCCTTTCATCAATAGACTTCCTTTCTTTTTCTCGCATGCACATGCACACACACACACACACACACACACACACACACATGCGCACACACACATGCTCGCACACATGCACGCGCGCACACACACACACACACACGTACACACACACACACACACACACCAGATCATAGGGGCAGGGTCCACAGCATGAATACTGCACAAGTGATTAAATGATATATTGAAACACCTGTAACCTTTTTTACATCGTGAGACTTCTTGAGGTAGAATGCCCGTTCCTCATTCACCCTGTACAACCTTTTTCTTTACATCGTGAGAACTTCTTTGAGGTATGAAGCCCGTTCTCATTTCACTGTAAACTTTTTCTTACATCGTTGAAACTTTTTTGTAATGAATGCGTTTCTATTTCACCTGTACAACTTTCTTAATCGTGAGAACTTCTTGAGTATGAAATGCGTTCCTCATTTCACCTGTACAACCTTTTTCTTTACATCGGTTGAGAACTTTCTTTGAGGTAATGAAATGCCTGTTTCCTCATTTCATGGGTGGTTCTGATGCCAGTTATTATCTGTCCTTTCTTTTCTGTTTCAGCGGAATGCCATGTACTGAGCTTGCTGGTTCTGATGCCAGTTAATTTCTGTCCTTTCTTCTCTGTTTCAGCGGAATGCCAAGTACTGAGCCTGCAGGAAATCTGTCGCCACAACATCCGCTCCATCATACGCAGCAACATCTGTTTGGAGATCCCAAACATCCTGCATCCCAAACGAAAACAGCGTCCCCCTAAGCCCAGAAGGACAGTGGGACGTCGAGGTCGACTGGTAAATCTCGTACCAATGCAGATGGGCATGATGATCCTCAACAATTTCAATGACAGCAGTGATGACATCGATGATGAAGATGATGATGATGACATCAAGCTGAGCAATGAGTTGGGGCCTTCTAAGACTAGTGATGACGAGATCAATGAGGATGAGGATGAAGGAAATGTCTCTGAAAATGAGGAGGAGAACACAGCCACCCTGTCCACTACTGACACTTCTACAGACAGTCACCGCTCCGAGCATTCAGAGCAGAACTCGAAGAGAAAACTGCGACAGGATTCTGTCACAGAAGAATCTGAAAGAGAAACTGCTACTGAGGCCTTAAACAATGGATTGGGTGTGGAAGATAAGAATGAAACCAAACCTGCCCCTTCAAGCACTACTGACAACAAGCGGAGCTCTCCAAGTTCCTTCTGTGAGGACTGGGAAGAGGAAACCGGATGTGGATCCAAGCGGATGAGGTGTGTGACCATGCAGGAGGAAGGGGAGAGAGAGGCTGAAGAAGTGAAAGAGGACAGTTCCAGTCAGAATAAGGCAAGATCACGAAGCACTCAGCGAGAACTGTCCTCCGAAGACTCGGATGTGGACAGCATGGATGTGGATTCACTGAGGGCGGCGTTCCAGGCCCCACCCACCCCTACCTCTGTCCTGAACGCTCTCCACCTGCTGTCCATCCCACGCAAAGTTCGCTGCTCCTCCTCCAACAGTGCTGACACTTCAGAAACGTCTGGTTTTGGCTCCTTTGGAGATGAACCTCTAGACCTGGCTGCCATGAGTGGGGATCGGGACTCTCCCCCGAGCATGACTGCAGACCGAGAATTTTCTGACAGCATCATGGGGAACAGGCGATCTCCCAAGAGCATCAATGTCAATGGGATCAACGGGAATTCTTCCAGTTGTCCAGTTGAATCCAGTATTGAACCGTATGCTACCTTGGAGAAGAAGTCCTCTTCCAACAAAGCAGGCAGTGACAGCGACACCAGCGGGGAGAGCGCCACATGTGCTGATCAGTACGAAGGACCAACGTTAGGTCAGAAGATGAAGGAGCGCATCCAGGGGCTGCCTTTGCCATTGGCCCTCAGGTCCTACCTGGCCTACTACAGGAATTGACCCTGTCTCTGGCCTCACCTTCAGTAAGTCCACGGTCTTTCATTGACTTTAGTCGTGAGTCTGATGGCTGAGTTGTAATTGTTTGAACCAACAAACAGCTGGGACTGCACATTGCTGTGAATGTTTGCTATGTTGGTTTTTGACTGGGAACCCAAGTTGAAAACATTTCAGATGAGGTCTTTAATTAGAGATTATAGGTGTGCAAGTGTGTGTGTGTGCATACATGTACAAAGGTTGCCTTTGTCTTTTAACTTTCCCATTTTCCTTTCAATGACATTTGTTATGTATGGATTAGGATGTGAAATTCACGAGCATGATGTATTTTGATCTTGTTCAAGAATATCTGTTTGCCATTTTTGATGCGAGGATTGGAAATATTTTTCTTGTCAAATTATAACAGTGTGAGGAAGGAAAGGTGGTTACTGTGTAACTGGTGTTTTTTTGCAACATGTACAAAATTGTCTTTCTTTTTCTTTTTATGGATTTTCATTAATTAGTGTACCCGTTTTTTGCAGTTGATCAAACATTCATACATTGTGTGCTCACAGCGCACGTCACAGGTGACCTTTCTTTACCTTCAGTATGATTAGCTTGGCTCATGTGTACCCAATACAAAGGTTGCAGAAGGTGACAAGAGACCTTGCTCAGTGCTGTGATCAAGGATCAAACAGAAAGCAGCATTCTTGCCTTGTTAGCCTTATTTTCACAGCAAGAGATTCACCACAGCTTAATGGTGATGAAGTATGTTACCTACTGTAGGGTGGTTTGGGCACGTTCCGTTCCATGTCAGTACCACTTACCCCTTGATACTTTTTCTGGCTCCCTTAGACACAGCCACATCCAGATAGTTTGTCTTAGGTCTTGCACCAACTGTCCATAGGAAGCTATCGGCATGAGGTCGTCAGATGACTACCCACTAGAGGAAATACTGTGCTGCTGAATATAAAGTGTTGAGTTACTTTTGGTCAGTAGTGGCATGTCTTACAATGGACACTATGAAGTCACATGTTGCAGTTTTGATTTGGCATCATATATTGTACCATGCTGAACTTTTCCAAGTTACTGCAGTTTGGTTTTTATAGCACTGTTTGCCCAAATTTTCATGGCTTAAACAGTATAAAACCCTCTCCCCTCTTCTATCTGTAGCAGACATTTTTGGTTTTCAGCTCACAGGCATAGAATTGACGTGTGTAGAGAACAGAACATTAGACAAGGATCATCAACCCTAGAAGGCATGTAGGCTTTTAGGTGGCAAAAAACATGTGTGAAACTTTCTGCTTTGTGATGCAATCAGTTTTTGAAACTTTTGCCGGACGGAAGATCTATTTTCCACCGCGATTATCTGTCTTTTTTCTTTGTCTTTTTCCTAAATCACAGAAGCTTCAAAAAACGATCACCTTGGCAGCGAGAACCATAAATGGAAACAAGTGTTGGGATTTCATACCATGCACCGTAGACCCTGTTGCTAGTACTCTGTGAGAGTTATTAGTTTCCCCAAGGTATTTAATGACTTGCTAAAGTATGCCTCCATTGAAAGAAGGGAATTCCCACTCTGTGATAGAGATTGACATGACTGGTGAATAAACAGAGGTGGAAATGGCTAAACGAGAAAACTGCCAAGAATACTGTGCACTGACAGTGGTGTTTGAAGCTATAAATTGTGCTGGCTGGTGTTTTGTTTACACTTTGCTATGCAGAGCTGAAGTCCACATCAAATTGGAAGAAACAGCTTGATGAGCAGGCTCAAAACCCTGAACATCAGAAAAACCTCAGTTGTCTCCGGTGTCAAGGGGGTGCTGTCCCCATACAGGGGCACTGCCCCTTTGCCCACCAGGGCCCTAAGCAGCCCCAGACCCCTGCCCTTCACTAGTTTCCGGTTTCTTTTTTAATTGTAGAGTGTCATTCATGGAAAAGTCAGGCCTAGCTTCTCAGTGTAGAATATCGATAATGGTATCACTTCTGAACAACTAGGTCCCTTTGTCATTCTCTGAAGACTACTGCTTGACGGAGTTGTAGCATTATAATAGACAGAATGAAAGATAAAGAAATTCTGTCAGAAAATTATGAATAATGTTTCACCCACTGCACTTCAGCGCTGTATAGGAATAGTCCTGTTTTGGTTTCCAACGATGTATTAACAGGAATTCTGTGCCCTTGCTTAATTATGCATATAGAATGTTTTTTTCTATATGATGAAGATGTTGAGAAAATGTGCTTTTGTTTCGATCATTAACTTGTATTCTGTTCAAAATGTGCATTAACATTGAAGAACATTTGCATGTATCTGTATTCCCTTGACTTGTTCTGTCGACATGAGATTGCATTGCCAGGTTAGCTTTCAGTCTGTTGGCATTTTATGGTTCATTGAATTGTGTTCTTTGTTCAGGACATGCGTATCTTGTCAGTGGTGTCTGAAAGATGCAAAAATGATATTCATGTGCCTGTATATTAAACAGCACACATTACATCTGTACAATATGCTTCTTTGAATATCACAGAGAACAGATTCAAGCCAGACTTGATTTTAGATGGAGCTTTGTGAAGTCGACAACATAGAGACCAGTCCTGGTTCTGTTCTTTAGCCATACAGCCTTCAGTAGCCTTAAAAAAAAATGTATATAGTCGTTTCTTTCTGAAGTTTGATGTCCTACAGGTCAATATTGATATATTAACATGTCATCCGGTTATTTTTCTTCTTGTTGTTGAAGTAGGTTTGTCGCTGAGGTTGAGTTACTATACTTCACGTCAGCTGGCCTGCGAGTTTTGAGAAAAAAAAAAAGAAAAAAAAAGGAAGCCGTGTGTGTGTTAACATATGCTGTACAAACTTTTGTGTGGTTTACTGGTAATAAAAATCAGGAAATATGTTTTGCACTTGAACTTTTGTTTTCTGATTGGGACAGTTTCTGCACCCTACACACTCGGACAAAAACAAGACTGCAAACAATTGTTTTAAATGTAAAAGGAATTGTTTATATTCATGCTGGCAATGGCAGGGAGGAAGGGGGTAGGGGAGAAGTATGGAGGAGAGGAGGGCTGAAGCACAGGGGGGGGAACTATACAGTGCCTGAAGCGGACAAAAGAGGGGAGGGGTTACAATGTATAGATCAATGTTAGAACAATTGCTGCAGTGTTGCACTAGACGGCTCCAGCACTAGCAGCACAGCTTGACAACTAGTCTAGTCATTAGGATCAAATTTGGAAAATTATTTTTAAGGCTCCGCCAAAAAACAGAAACAAATGAATCACACGACAACATGACACATTTTGACTTCTTAGGTCTTCTTCAGGCAAGATACACAACACTCAGGACAACGAAAATGCATGAGTAATCACTTAGATTCATCCAATACGGAGCAAGATGGGCATTGAACCTTTGACCTAGGAGGTCAAAATGCGTCGTGTTTTGTCTTGTGATTCATTTGTCACTAGATGTTTTTCAGCAGAGCCTTATAAATAATTTTCCAAATTAGTTTTGATTTCTGCCTGCAGTGGTCTCACTTGGCACCATCATGTTCAAGCTCCAGCTGATCATGTCCGGGCAACAGACCAGTTACAAAGGGAACTCTACACACACTGTGATTCCAACACTAGGATTCAAAACCAGATCCTGGAACTAAAAGACTGACCTAAAACGAATTTGATCACCAGTCATGAGACTGCTAGATCCCTTTGGACTGCTAGTGACAGGGCTGAGATGGGATAACTCCCAATGTGGCCAAGTATGTGGTGGCTAGGATGAAGAGGTGGGAGCAATGCCTGTTACTACTAAAGCACAGAAGATGAGGGGGGGGGGGGGGGGGGGTTCATTACTAACCACACATTTGATGAAATGAAAAATACTGTGATCTTTTAATTAAAAAAAAAATCATCTCAAGTGGAAGGTCTTGCGGCAAGGTTTTAATGGAATCTAGAGGAAACAGTTCGTAACTGTTGTCAGCTAGATCCAACATTCAGAACTGTTTAGAGCTAAGATGTTTATATCATGTCATGCACCACTGAACCCCATCACCAAGGGAAACATGAGTATGTGTGAAATGAGCAGGACCAGAGTTTACTATTAGCTGGTGTGTTCCATTCCTCTTCCCAGACGTCTTTGACATATCTTTGGAATTTCAGTTTGAATTTTTTCTGTTCAGGCATTGTTGATAGTTCCCGATTTCTGTATTCCTGATTATCAGCCTCATTTACCTGAATGCCGACATAACATGACCCGCAATCCAAACAAGAACAGTTTTACAGTCTCCTTTGAAAGAAGCTGACTGTTCATGACAATGCAAACAGAAAGGTTACCGTTGCTGATGGCAACAACTGCCTCAAGCAGAAAGGGAACCAGAGATGATAATAATGATGGAGCCTCTCTCTCGCACCATGCAAGTTCTGTGTACTGTACAGTGTTGAAGTGTCAAGAAGCTTTGGTGTTGAAATTCAGAAATCATTTTCAGAGCCAGACCCATCGTCAAGAATGATTCATTGAATAGTGCCTCTCAAAATCAAACATGAATTAAATACATGGAACACAAACTCGCAGCCACACCAAGAACTACAGTCGCCTCAGCTTCCATAAGGACACAGACAACACACACGACAGCACACCAGTGTTACAATGCCTTCCTTTTTGGCAGGTGGTACAGAAATAACTCATGAACCTCTGGTACAGAAAAAACTCATGAACCTCTGTAACAGGAAAACCCTGATCTGTTCAGCAATTTGATGCATACACTCGCACACAGGGGCCTGCAGTCCAATGAGATTGTGAGGGTGTGGAGTCAACAGTCGCAGGTTCACAGTGGGGTGTAATAAGACATGTGGATCCCGCCTTCCATGACGTGAGGCCATAGTTAAGATGAACCTTGAACCTTTAACAGTTCACTACCCCTGTGGCCTTTACACCATGGGACTTAAGACCAGACACACAGCAAAAGCAGCAGGAGAAATGATTCTGTGCACAGAATATTATTCTGTCTTGTCATCTGTCCACTGGAGAACACAAATTAGCAGATGGCCTATCGTCAAACTTTGATAGGGTTTGCTTGTAGGATATGTAACTAGGATTGATCGAAGCTTGGATGGCGCCACTTTACGACGGTCAATTGTTTTTACTCACATTTGGAAGATCAGTATTTCAAGCCAGAGCAGCAACTGATGGGTTCGTGAAGAGTGGAACAGAATTTTTTTGTCTTATATTCCATGCCCCTTTCTCAGTGGCACTTCTCCCCTGCCA
This sequence comes from Conus canariensis, assembly GCA_033310375.1. Classification (NCBI taxonomy): domain Eukaryota; kingdom Metazoa; phylum Mollusca; class Gastropoda; order Neogastropoda; family Conidae; genus Conus; species Conus canariensis. The sequence goes on from CM065719.1 coordinate 86,533,529, forward strand.
CATATTCCTGCACCTCCTTCAGCCAACCACATTCAGGTCATACTGTCAAAGCCTCAGGACCAGCAGTCAGTATAAAGCAATGAACGTGAGGCAAGCCAACAGAGGAGCCACGGCACTGCCGCACAGTCACTTCGATGGTATCCAGTTGTGCCTCGTCTGATCCAACATTTATGCATGGCACATCCTGCCACGTCTTTGCAAGAATGTATAAAAGTACACCAACACATTCACAACATAAAAAAATGAATTAACTCTTCAAAAGCTATCCAAATCTGGCAATCCAGAAATGACATTCACAAACTGACAGAGCATCATAACTTTTTTGTCTTCTATGCTCATTCTGTCCAAGCGTCCATAGCCACAGCCTGGCCCATCTTACCACAGCCCCAGCACCAGAGGCGCAGTCAATGTGAAATTTTCAGGAGGCAGTCCACCAGAGGAGACGTTGCATGGCTGCCAAGTCACCTAAACTGAGTTCAGTGGTGCCTGTTCTGATCCAACATACACAGGACACCACCAACTAAGCCCCTGACTGACTGATGACAATAACTGCTTAGTTGTGCAGCCAGTAGGAGTGAGCTCTTCCTGTTCTGATCCAACATACACAGGACACCACCAACTAAGCCCCTGACTGATTGATGACAATAATTGCTTAGTTGTGCAGCCAGTAGGAGTGAGCTCTTCCTCCACAGGACGTAACCATCTCTGTCCATGAACTTGCTGACACCGGTGACCCCCAGCTACACCAAAGCAAAGGCATGGACATGGGGAGGTCATCAAAACTGAGGTTAGGTAATGTTGCTTATAGCCCAGCCGACTGCAAAGGGCCATTTCAGGGCTGTCACCGCGTTGAAGTCAACTCACAAGTCGTTCAAAACAAAACTAAAAAACTATTCACACAACCCTTTAAAATACACCTAAAAACACAAAGGAAATTTTGTTAGAAATCTTTCTTCTGTAAAATCTTGGATCAGATGAAAAAAAGTTTATCTCTTTCAGAAATTCAAAGATCACATTGGGCGGGACATCTCTGAACAAGGTTTTCATTGAGTCTGCTGTAAAATGTTTGTCTCACATCATGAAAGTCCCAATCAAATTTCAGATAACCATGAGAGCAGGGCATGAAAGGCCACAAATTTGACATTTTTTTTCTATGCTGATTGATAAAGACAAGGATGATGAAGATGAAGCTACAGTTTCCATTCTGGTCTGAAACTGCATATTGGGCAATACACCGTATTTACTTACATAATCTATCTGCACATCAACCAGACCTGAAACGTACAGACACCTGCAGTGTTGGTTGCAAAGTGAGGCGACTGCAAGTGAAGATCTAAACAAATCTTCATAAGTTCATGTAATGAATGCGCCAAAAATGAACAAACGAATCACAAATTCTGATTTGATATGAGTGATAGCACATTCTTCATTTTCATTGTCTGAATGTTATCTTGCCTGAAGAAGACCTGAGAGGTCAAAACGCATTGTTTTGTCTTGTGATTTGTTTGTTCATGTTTGGCAGATTCATTACATAAACATTTGAAGATCTGTAGTGATGGTTAGGAAATTTGAGCAACACCGTCAGAAACACATCCATGATGTGGATGAAACTCCACTGTGTGGTTCCAGTCTTTCTAGCTGAGCCCATTGAAAACTTGAGTAGAAGCCGGTCAGAGAAGATAAATCCCACATAAAAAGGCTCTGATGGGAATTGAACCTACGTTCTCCCTGCCAGGAGTCGGCAATCCCAACCACTTCGCCACAGTGACTGGTCACATCATCTAACTGACAGTTCAATAACAGCATTCCTCAAGTATCAATCATGAGGCTACAGAAATTAATTTATGGTTTGACCCCCCTCCGCTGTCTTCCCTTCTTCCCCCTCCCCCCAAAAAACAAAGGAAGAAACCAAAATCTGAGAATTCAGATAAGGGTGTTAAATCTGTTAAAGATACTGATGTAATAAGACCAAGAATTGCTTCACGAAAGGAAAACAAGCACTTCCGATACAGTGGCTAGTAACACTGGTTGATGGCTGGAAGGACATTGGCTCAAGGCCGAAAGACAAACAAAGTGTTTGTTTTTTTTCTTGGTTTTCTTTTTGGTTCAAGGCCAAAAGACAAATAAAGAGTTTATTTGTTTGTTTCTTTTTTGTTCTTTGTTTACCTTGGGCGGCTCCTATCTAGTCACCAAGCAAGTCACAGCCTTAAATGGGCACAGCCAAGTTTCATCTACTTAATGAATGCGTTTCCAAACAATACTGTTCAAAACTTCCTGACCAATGCATCAGGTGTCTGTGTTCCTCTTGGGCATGACCGAAAGCCGTGCCCAAACCCAAATTGTCCCCTGCCCAGGCTGTCCGTCCCTCTACTGGACAGTCTGGCTGGCCAGCAGCCCAAACTGTCCCCCTTCCTTGGCCCACTTTCCCTCTCTCATAAAACATATACAGGATAAAGGAGTTGAACATTGATGCTGAACTTCAAACAAGACTAGTGAATTTATGAACATGTGAGTAGCTGACTAGCTCTAAACCCCCTGGAACTGGTAATACAACATGAGTTGTCAGTTGGGGGTACTAAAGGAAATCTATGTGCATGCGAGGGCACATATGTGCGCATGCACATAAACGTATGTGTGCGTGCGTGTCCACATGTGCGTGCATGTTGAGGGGTAAAAATTGTGTATATAGTATGTGTGTATGTGCACGTTTATATATATGGTATAGGTGTATGCATGTCTGTGGAGGGGTCAGGAGGGAGACATGGGAGTGTATTGTAGGTGCATTTGGGGAGAGGGACTGCTGTCTATGTTCTTTGCGTACCATTAAGGAGAAAAACAGATGAAAAATGTGTATGTGCACAAGCATCCACGAACATGCACATTCATTGTATAAAATAGGTATATGAATGTGTGTAACCAGCGAGGATTGCAGGTGGTAGGGGAGGGGGTGGGTAGTTAGGAGGTTACAGCTGATGTGTGAAAAAAGGGGACCCTGTCTGTGCTGGCCCACTCTAAGCATGCCACAGAAACACAGACGAAAAAATAATAATAATAATAAAAACTGGATAGAGACAAAAAAAAAAGAGGGCAACAAAGACAAAGAAGAACAGATAATCAGTAAAAAAAACAAAACCAAGGAAACTGGTAAATTTATTTCAAATATTTCACCCATGAGCCCTTTTTCCATGGAACCATTTGGAAATTTTCTTATTTATACGATTCAAAATCAATGCATCATTAAAAAGGCATAACACTTGTCGATTAAAAACAAAAATCAACAACGAAAATTCTCTCTGTCTGTACTTTACACATATTTGCCTCTTTGAACACAAAGACACATGTATACATACATTTGGGTAGCTGTACCACAGGGCCCACTCTGTGTATCTATAGTAATGAACAATGGATGACAACAGGCTTCTCCAACACCATTTAAATAGACTGCCCATGGCATCTGCTGGGACAAATTGCATTTCTAACTGAAAGTAATATTCTGCAACTTCTGGCGAGTCTTGTCACATTTAAAGTGATCCCCCCTCCCTAAAACAGTCATCAAAGTATAGTCTGATAAACACCATTTGGATATTTCCGAATGATGGCGTTAATGTTTTGTATGATTGGTATTCCACTGTCAATCAATCAATCAATCAAGACACTTGATTTTCTTTCATAAGAACTTTGTGTTGCAGTGGGAACACATAAACACATGACATATGAGTACACAACATTGAATAATGTAAAATGTGCAAATGCACTCACACCTGCACATGCCCACAAATTTAAAAATGATATAAATAATGTAAGACATTTTTCACATAAAACTTATCAATAACTCTACCCAACATACACTCCATTTTATAACCAGTCAATTTAATAAAGTCAGCTGTCCGCTAAAATAAACCGTAAAAAAGGGGCAAAACACACACACACATACTACAAGGGGTGAGAACTGAGTTTTAAAATCATTATCACTTGATTATCATCCCCCCTCCCCACAACATCTACACTCTCATTCTCTCCCCACCACCCTCCCCTCACCCCTCTCCCTCTATCCCAGTCTCCCCTTCACCCTCTCCTCCATCTTTATAATGACAGCATTGAACATTCACTCAGGATGGTCAGGTCAGTGATTATTCAATGAACGGATTGAAAGAGGCAAAAAACTACGACTCAATCTGATGGTTTCGCATTTCAGTTGCCGGAATCGTCTATCTGAAGGCATCTTTTCATAAAAGGGGAATAGAGGATGGGTTTCATCACATACAATCTTCTGAGCTTCCTTAGGCACTCTTTTTTCAAACATTTCGCCTAAACTTGGTGGTGCACATAAAAGTCAATCTGCCAACAGGCTTTTTGTGATTTATTGCTCACCTACTCACCAAGCACGCTCTTGATAAATGTGATTTACACCGACATATTGTCAGTTACAACTGTAAACTGAATTTTGTTCCAACAGCTAAGATGTTCAATGCTTGCAGCATAAGCAATGAACATATTTCAGATTCCAGTATCTCGCTTAAAACATACAAACAGAAAACTTTGGGCACAGACGGTTAAAACAAAAAAAAAGAGAATTAAATTTGCCATAGCCTAACGGTGAAAGGGGCAATAAACTGTCAAATTTTCACCATGTCTTGGACATGGCATGATGGAATGTGGGGCCCATCCTTCTCCTTCCCCTATCTTTAAGCTTTCCTAAAGTCTGATCCCATGGGTGCTTCTAACTCACAACCATCTGCTCTGCAGGCAAATGTTCACATCACATGGCCAAGGGTCCCTCTAATGAGGATTCTTCTGCCACTGCCTTGCAGGCATGAAAATAGTTCAAGACAGAAGGGCGGATTCTTTTTCTTCTGCCTCTGCCTTGCAGGCATGAAAATAGTTCAAGACAGAAGGGCGGAATCTTCTGCCACTGCCTTGCAGGCATGAAAATAGTTCAAGACAGAAGGGCGGATTCTTCTGCCTCTGCCTTGCAGGCATGAAAATAGTTCAAGACAGAAGGGCGGATTCTTTTTCTTCTGCCACTGCCTTGCAGGCATGAAAATAGTTCAAGACAGAAGGGCGGATTCTTCTGCCTCTGCCTTGCAGGCATGAAAATAGTTCAAGACAGAAGGGCAGATTCTTCTGCCTCTGCCTTGCAGGCATGAAAATAGTTCAAGACAGAAGGGCGGATTCTTCTGCCTCTGCCTTGCAGGCATGAAAATAGTTCAAGACAGAAGGGCGGATTCTGGGCCCCTTAGTAAAGTCCAAAGGCAATGCCCCTGATGCGAGTCACAGACAAAGCTCCCTGAAGCTGATGAATTTCAGAACATAAAAAAGGGCAAATGAAATGTCCACAGAAGTGCTTATGAGGCTCCATGAAAATGACGTAGCGTCATTGTGCGCCCATTGAGGAGCAGTGTAAAGAGTAAGCTTGTTGCCGTTTAGATGTAAAGAGTAAGCTTGTTGCCGATTAGATGTGAAGAAGCAATCAGCACACCGCAATCCCACAATACAGCAGGCTTTAGCCTTCCCCTTCCTCCCTGCATGAACGCCATATTCGATGTGGTTTGTTTACTGTGAATTTTCAAACTTTGTCAAAGTTTTTCAGTAAAATTTCAATATGGACGCTGGTGACGAGCAATTCTTGCAGGAGGTTTTTTCCACTTGGTCTCTGATGAAGAGTTTTTAGGGTTTAATTACGAAGATATTGGGAATGTTGTGGCAGAGTGGGAATGGGCTGATGCAGGTGAGGGGGAACTGAGAGACGATAGCAAGACCATGTGCTCTCCAGGGCTCCATGACTCATAAACACCCGTAAGGCATTTTTGTTTGTCATGTCATTTTTTTTTCATAAGGAAAATGTACACAAAACACATAATGATTGGTATCAGCATAATCTTTAGTCATTCCTCTACATTCACTCTAAATTTCATAACTGTACAAATCATAGAAAAGAAATTACAGCAATTTGAAGTAGGCAGGTGTGCACATTTTTCAGCCACCCCAAAATAATGTGGCTGCAGGCAGAAGTGTCAGTTAATGGACATGGCTTGCTAAAGGTTTTGAAAATGAGCATTGAAATACATGCATGTATGAAGACTCCTGAACCAGGAGTGGTCACATTTCAAACTCTGAAACATCGAATGAGGTCTTTATGAGATCCTTTCATGGATTTAATTACTTTAACTATAAAAAAACATGTAACAGCTTTCATGTCCATTTACTAAAAACACCTGGAATTCTAACACCACTTAACCCCTTCGCTGCTATCATATTTTGCTAAGTCCCATGCTAAGAATTTTTTTTAGAAAAACACAAAAATCACGCCTGTGATTTTCATTTGCTTATAATTCAGAAGATATTGAAGATAGCTACATAAAAGTATATATCAAATGAAAGGAAATTAAATGAAGAATCTGTTTGTAACACTAACATAATGGAATGATATGCTAGAATGACATGTGAACTTGAAATGCAATATAAAAAAATGAAAAAAATCAATCATGATGTTATTAGGTGATGCTGGAGCTCACAGCAGTTCATAGCACATTTTGTATTGAAGATTTACAGTGTCCAGCCACAACATAGCACAGTCTAGCCACACAAAGAATGAAAGGCGTTTATCTCCCAGTTTCTGTTGCCTCTAGAAGTAGTAGAATTCATAAAAACACAAAAATCACGCCTATGACTTTCATTTGCTTATAGTTCAGAAGATATTGAAGATAGCTACATAAAAGTATATATCAAATGAAAGGAAATTGAATGAAAAATCTGTTTGTAACAAAAATATAATGAAATGGTATGCCAGAATGTCACATGAACTCCTTGAAACGCAAATAAAGAAATGAAGACGTCAATCATGATATAATCAGATGATGCTGACCTCACAGCAGTTTACAGCACACTCCGTGTTGGAGTTATACAGTGTACAAAGACCCATGAAGCAGTGTCCAGCCACACCATAGCACACCCTAGCCACACAAACAACGAAAGATGTGTATCTCCCAGTTTCTATCGCCAGTAGAAATGCTGTGTGTGATAGTTCCGGAAGCAGTCTTCCAAACACAATCCTGGTTTGCTGGGGCAGTCTGGGCAGTAATACCTACCTGGTGTCCTTCCTCTGCCCTTTCTTCCAGCAGACACGACACCTCTTTGATGGCCGCGCTTTATTTTGGGTAGGGGGCAGCACACCGATGAAGTGTCGAGCACGCAACCTGACAGCATGGTTGTCCTCGGCATTAGCTGGATCTTTGTCACCAAAAATCATCCCATTGATGACTTCTTTCTGGAAGTCAAGGAAGGAGCTGCTGTTTCCATCCTTCCTGAACAAAATGTGTGCATTCAGCATGGATCGCACACACAGTTTTTGTACCATTTCATGGTTTTGTGTGTTGCATAGTATGGCTGCAACTGCTGATCATGGCGGTCCACAGCCCCCATGTTCTTGTTGTAGTCCAAAATGGCTGGGGGCTTAACAGCTTGTTGTCCTTGTTGCTGATCGTCAGCTGCAGGTTTGTGGCAGGTAGTCAGCATGTGCACATCCCTTTTGTCAGCAAACTTCTGGGCAAGAAGGTGCTGACAAACTCTGCTTTCAGTCTGTCCCCTTGGCACACGCAACTCTCGAAGGCAGGCTGGGACTCTTGGGAGACGGACAGTGCCACAACACGATGTGTTTTGAGCATGCAAAATGTCAAACAGATCACAGGATGTGTACCAATTGTCAATAAACAATCTGTAGCCTTGGTTCAGCAGTGGCAACATCAGATGCACCACCTCCTTGCCTGAACGTCCAAGGCTGGCAGCTTCAGGTGGCAAACTGGCATCAAGTTCTGCTGTGCTTTAATCTTTTCCGGCATACACTCTAAATCTGAAAGTGTATCCTGAGCTATCACACAGGAGGAATATTTTGATGCCAAATCGTGCCCTCTTCAATGGGATATACTGCTTGAACACCAAGCGGCCTTTCCATAGCAGCAGGGATTCATCTATGGCAATGTTTCTTCCTGACGTGAACAGTTTGAAAAGGCTCAAAAAAGTGATCCAAGCACAGGCTGTATCTTGAACAGCCTGTCTCGATTGGGTACCCCAGCTGGTGGCAATTCGTCATTGTCAGCCATGTGCCAGAATTTCAGTAGCAGCAAAAATGTATCACGAGACATGGCAGCAGGAAAGGCGGCTGTTCGGATCAGTGGATCCTGACTCCAGTAGCTGTTGATGTCTGTTTTTTTCACAATTCCCATCAGCAGCATTACTCAAAAAAAATTCCGGATTTCTTCATTTGTTGTTGGTACCCAAGCCCTTGAACTTGGTTTCAGGTGTTGTGTTGCTATGTACTCTTCTGCATACTTGTTAGTCTGAATCCTGAAATGTTGGATCAGGTCACTGATGTATAAATTGAAATAATCAGCAGCAGTAAAGTTGGTGGTGTCCTTCATTAGCAGTAAAATCAGGGATGTCAGGTTCAAAATTGTCGGGCACAATCCAGACATGTTGATCCTGGCGCCCACCCCGTCAACGACCAGGCTGCCGTCCTCTACCTCGAGCACCACCACCTCTTCCTCTCTGTCCTCTTCCTCTTGCTCCCCTTCCTCTTCCAGCAGGCCCAGCAACAGCAGGTCCAGCAACAGGCCCAGCACCAGCAGGTCCAAGCTGAACATCATCTCCATGCTGCATCAGCCTAGCTGTAACACATTGAAAGCAAGAGTTCAATTTTCCACAGAAATATTTCATGAAATAAAAAGAAAATGTACCACACACACACACACACACATAAATACACACACACATGAACACACGCACACACACACACACACACAGCGTAAACAAGCCACGCCCCCTTCTGTTAGTCCAACAAAACTCAAATAAACAGCACACAAAATCACTTCAAAATGATAACAAATGTTTGTATCTACTCTTGCTTTCAGTTTATGAAAATATTCACAAACACATACACACTATAAGCAAACAAACATACACAAACTGAAATTGGGTCATTAGCATGCCACGCCCCCTTTCATTTTCATCAAGCAAACAATCCAATGAGTTATGCTTCTGAACTAGTAACTTCACTGCAACACTGTTTAGCCCAGTATTATTTATCACTGTGTGCTTTCAGTTTTCCAGAATAAGTATCATCAACAGTCTCACACACACACACACACACACACACACACACACATTTCCCCCTACTCCCACCCTGCCCCTCACAGGAACACACACAGGCCATAGTGGAAGAGTTGGGCACACATCGATAAGAACTGCTTGTAAACCACAAGCAAACCAAACACACTCAGCGTGACTGAGAGTGAGCGAGCGAGCGACTAACACTGGCACACGAGCCTGACGCCTTGAAAGTCGGTCAAACACACTGGTCACTGATGACTGGCTCGCTCGCTGATGCGGCCCCGATCAACGGTACAGACATACAATACACACACTTGGTTGTTCTATTCATAATCATACTGAGAAGAAAAGCAACACCATTATGTTATAAAACTGAATGAATCTCTCAAATACACTCACCTGCGTCTTGAATGATTGGATCTCCATGCTCTGAGTCTGACTCGGACGACGAGTCATTCAACAAAGCTTCTTCCACTTCCAGATCAAACTCTGGGTCGTTAGCATCAACTTCACAAAGTTCGATGCCAGCTGGATCAAAATCTTCATCTCCACTATCTTCATCTCGGTAAATTTCGTCAATAACCTCAGCAACTGTATAGCTTCATCGTGGGGTAGCCATGGCTTCGAATACTGAAAGTACGACTTTACAGTACCTTGCTGATTGATTGTCATAAATTATGTAAATGAACCAATTATCTTGAACAAATGGTACACCAAAAGCAAAGAGTGGTCAAGGGAGCTTATCAAATCATAAATAGAGGGATTTTCGGCAATGCTGGACGAAACAGAAAGAGTGTTGAATCATGACGAACAGCGTTCGTCAACTAAGCATTGCAGAGGGCAGTTTTTATGACGAACGCCATACGTCAACAGCGCAGTGAAGAGGTTAACTACAAGCACAAGAAGGAAACATGCTTGTCTAGATGCCCCAACTTTTTTGTCGATCTTGTTGATTCATGCTCTGACAAAGAGAAACTTTTCTGTGAGAACGCCAGTCAATGCCAATGACAGAAATGGGAGGGGGTGCTTGTAAACTAGGACTCAACTATGTCAATGTACAATATTCCTAACAGCAGATATTCATTCTCATTAAAAAGATCATCTATTAAACCCTTTTTTCAGCCACTTCTCAGTCATACATGCTGTTGAAGTTACAGCATTTTAAGGGAATGATGCTTGCAAACTCCTGACAGTTGAGCATTGTTCCAACATGGTAGGAAGTAAAGAACTGCTCAAGTCAATCCATCTTTACACTCTTGCGAAGTACAACCTCTCCTTTGCGGTCATTTTGTTTGTTTGTTTGCTTTCTCAGGAAAAATCGTTTTAAAAAATCACTGGAATTTCCTCCTGAAAAGAAAGTTTTCATGTCTGATCTAATCATTTATCTATCTATCTATCCCAGCTTATTCTGAATAAAAGTACACATCTTAAAATATGGCTGCCATACTTCTATGCCCTGTTCCCAAACACAGAAAGAGTCCATTAAACAGTCCCAGCACACTTCAGTAGAAGAGGCACAGAAAAGCCTTGCCAGCATAGTCTGCCTCCCCTCCTCCTCACACTATCAACTGGAAGTCGAAATGGAATCTCTTAGATCCTTCATCAAAGTCGGATCAGACAGGAAATTCTTTCTAGGCTTGACCTTTGACCGTCTCAGGATGCTGGGCCGTTCAGCAGCACCCTCCCGAAGCCTGGACAATTTGCCAGCCTGACCGGTGACAGGTGCCTGACTTGGCTGTCCACAGGCGGACAGCTTCTCTGAGGGCTGTTTGTCCATGCTGTGATCCCCGATCATGCTATTTGAGAGGGCACTGGCAGAGGCAGAGGCTGGATCCTCATTGGACGAGCCTTTCATAATGACCAGGGGCCGTATCGTTTGGTCACCTTCTGGAACAGAACAGAAAAGACATTCTTGAGACAGCAAGGTTTAACAGCCACTACCTACTGTACCACTCTTTCAGTATTTATGCTCAATGTCCATTTGCACATTCAGTATGTCCTGTCCACTTATTCTATTAACTATGTCATTATTATTTTCATTGTTTTCAGGATTTTTCTGTTTCTTGCTTATGCTTCCCTATCCTCCCCTCTGTCCTCCTTTCAACATACATATGTCTATGTGTTGACACTGAAATGTGAATCAGAAAATAAAATATTAAGCAATCATACACACCCTAACATCTAACTTAACACTCACACACATGCATGCACATTAATGGGTCATTCTCCTGACATATGCTCAACATTGGGGTTCATCAACGAGCACAATATAAGGCAACTTCTAAATCAAAAATACATATTTTTCTTGCACAGTTGTGCTCTTTATTCATTGAAAAATCACACGAATCAGATTCCAAGTGTGTGTCTTGAAACAAGACCCTTTTGTTTAAACTTTGTTCTAAACTGGCCGATTTTTCCTTACTTCCACTGTGACATCTACAAGCCTTATTTCGTAGTTCGATTGGTTTAATTTTTTGTCCACAATACTCACTTCGTCTGAAATTGGCAAAAATAAATTTGTGTGATACACGTCACATGTGGTGTCCAAAAACGTGTGGTCAACGCAAAGAGCAGATGATAACATTTGAACGTGTGGTCAACGCAAAGAGCAGATGATAACATCTGAGCGTGTGGTCAACGCAAAGAGCAGATGATAACATTTGAACGTGTGGTCAACGCAAAGAGCAGATGATAACATTTGAAAGTATGCTGCATACCAGTGAGATCAGAACTGAAGAAAAACATGTTCTGCTTGGACTCTACTTAATTCTGCGAATGAGTTTAAAATTGAGTATTTAACAAAACTTGAAGTAACTCTTCTGTCGTGGCGTACCAAAACACAAGTCACGTGTGCGCAATTGCTTGCACTCTTTTGTGGAGCTGTAGAACATGAACGAATGCCACGTATGAATATTTGAAAGTCTGTTTAGGGACTAACTTGTGGAGCGATAAGCTACTTTCTACACTGTGTGTTGGAGAAGATGTGACAAATTGAATCTGTGGCGTCCAATTTGAAACCACTGTGTTACGTGTGTCACGCAGCAGCCAGTAACACTGGGCCGTATGATTTCACATGAGTTTCTTTGCTCAAAACCAATCTTTTGCGAATAATTTATCTACCACTGTTTACTGTTATGCATTTTTTAATAGTTTGCTGTGAAGAATTTGCTGACTGCGAAGATGAAGTTGTGCAATTGGGAAAAAAAACAGAACTCTGAGACTTGAAAATTTTGCCAGTAAAGATTGGGTCCCCTCCGATTTTTGCTTTATTCAAGTTACAAGCACCACAGCATTTTGCTGTGTTATGTAAATCATGTTTCGAAATTAAGCTCTGAATCAGTAGTATGGTTAACAGGTATCTAACAATTGTATTTCTAAATATTCTTGCCCTGATTATGAACAGATCAAATTTTCAGGCAAATGAGAACAAATTCAATACATCTGTGTTGTAACAAATGTAGAATGATGCCACATTGTTCATGCTGGAGTGCTTTCCAAATTTCATGCACCACCACATTTTGATATATTATGTAAATCGTGTCTGAATTAAGCTCTGAGTCAGCAGTATGATTTATTGGTGTCTAACAATTACATTTCTAAATATTCTTTACCTTGATTATTAACAGATAGAATTTTTAGATGAATGAGAAGAAAAAGGAACAGCTGTGTGCATCTGCCATTAATTTCAAAGGTTTGATGTAAATTTATTTATGTTAGTGGTCACTGAACTACTAGGATTTTTTACTTTTGACCTTGAAGTAGATGTTATCAAAACCTTTAAATAAGGGGGAAAAAAATCAACATTTGGGTTTATGAAACATGTATCGTTGAAAAGAATAAAGTTTACTCTATCCTAGTATGCAGATAACAAATCTCTGGTAACATTTCCAAGAAATATAATGATCTAAAATATGTTAAAAAAAAAAAAAAAAAGTGACCCAAGGTGTTTCTGTGCTGTGGACTTATGTTCACTGGGCATGGGTAGGGGAGTTAGTTATGAGTAGAAAGAGTTAAGAGAGAGAAAAAGGAATATCACAGGTTCTTTTGTTGTTGTTGTTGTTGACATTTTTTAAGTTGATTTGTATGTTTAATATCATGTGTTATTTGTGTCACATTTTCATTTAACTCATCACCTCATCAAAGCAAAAACAGAATTATCTGTGAACCTGCTATTTCATGAATGCTTGTGTATTGCTTTCTATAAAAACTGATATTGAAATATATTTTTGATGCCACACGTTCTATGAGGAAAATTTGTTTGAGTGCAAAAAATGTGTGCATGGGTACGTTATTTGGTTTTATTCCCATAACCAAATGAAAATGACTGAAAGCACAAAATAATGTTACAAAGGCCTTAACCCTTACACCGCCAAAGTCTCCTTTTGGCGACGACAGTGCTGAGCGCCGACGTCACCATTTGGCGACAAAGTAGGGTGACCTAACTCCTGATACTCTCACGATCCAAGTTCATGAGATAAAAAGCCAGCAATAAACGTCATAGTTGGGTGATGGTCTGGCCCGTGCTCACAGCCATTTGCTTTGTCAGAACACTATTCAGTTCAGTGTTTTATCGACTTTATTCTGATTGTTTATCCATTCACTATGATGTCATCACCAAGCACTTTATGTACTCGACCTTGCCGTACATTTACCACAGATCAAGTGCTGGGAATATTGAATAGATGGTCAGTTGTTCCTAATACAGATGAAGAAGACCCAGATAGTCACGAGGAAACAACGATAGTGAGGGCTTGACCGAATTATTGCAATGTGAGGCGCTGGACCATGGCCAAATGGTTGGGAGAGGCGTGCTGACGAGAGATAAGACTAGACGCCCATTTACTACCGCGTGTGCCCCAGTGTTTTTGCGTTGAGCCAGCCAGCACTGACTGACTGTTCACGTTTTTGCGTTGAGCCCGCCAGCACTGACTGACTGTTCACCAACTATGTGAGGGAGCGAACTAAGACTTCAGGCAATAGAACTTCACACACACGCTGTGGGTCGACTCTTGCTGGTCGAGGTTGAAGGGGGCGTGGCCTACTGACACATGAGAGGCGAGCAGCAGAGACGTGTTGGGTGGGTTTTATGATCAGCTGAATGGCTCTCAAGGGTTCAGAGACCAACAGGCACATGAATGACTTTGTGTTCATAAAAAAATATTACTGTTGAGAGTGAAAGGGACATGTGTGTGTGTGTGTGTGTGTGTGTGTGTGTGTGTGTGTGTGTGTGTGTGTGTGAGTGTGTGTTTGTGTGTGTGTGTGTGTGTGTGAGTGTGTGTTTGTGTGTGTGTGTGTGTGTGTGCTCCCTGCTATTGGAGTAGTTGTATTTGTGGTTGTTTCTTCCACTTTTCTGTTGGAAATACCATACTTTCTGGTCTTCAATTGTGAGTGGAGTATTTTTCCTCCCTTGAGAGTTTGTTGGTATTTTTTCTTCATTTTTTACATTTAGAAGAAACATAACATTCTTTTTTTTTATTTTACATTTTTTTTTGCACTTGAAATTACTAAAAATTTGAACAGTAAACAAGTTGGGTATTTTTTGCTCCCATAAGAAAACCTAACACAGAGTAACTTTTATTCAAGACTGGCACAGCCTTTTAAACTTGAATAAAGTCAGACAAATACCTAGACGAACAATCTAATATTGGGGGAAAAAACAAGCGCAGGCCAACAACTGAACTATCTTCATAGTAATGACTTGGCAAAGATTTGGACTTAAGGAGGTGGGGGGGGGGGGGGGGGGGGGGGGGGGGGTTTGAAGATGGAGAAACTGGGAACATGAAATTAAGAAAATATGTTACAGATATGAAAACTCTTCACTAGCTGCATAAGGGAACCATCGCAATCCCTTTTGAAGGCAGATATATTTGTATTGCCTGCTCCGAGGCCTTTTGTCCGCTGGGTCAGACTCATCAGGGAGCCACGGCTGGTTGTGTCTGCGCTCCTGGCGTCAAATAGACACACCACAGTCCATAATACTGTGGCATTCTCACCACCAAGGTGCAAAAAAGAATCCAATAGCACCCCCAAAAGCAGCCAGCGAAGAGTAGTAAATGAAACCAAACAAAAGTGTGGGGAGGAAAGAAGTTGCTGAAAAACTAGAGACATTATGCAAATAGTATAAAATGTAGGGGACAATCTTTGAGCCTACGCTTGAGAATCCACCCAAAGATGCAAGGGAGATCAAAAGACAAACACACAGACGGACAGAAACAAATACAAATAACCTCAATTTAATCAAAAACAAAATCGGAAATGAAATGAGGCAGAGAACAGTAAACGATAAACAGTAAACAAGTTCGGTATTTTTTGCTCCCATAAGAAAACCTAACACAGAGTAACTTTTATTCAAGACTCGCACAGCCTTTTAAACTTGAATAAAGTCAGACAAATACCTAGACGAACAATCTAAAAGTGGGGGAAAAAACAAGTGCAGGCCAACAACTGAACTATCTTCATAGTAATGACTTGGCAAAGATTTGGACTTAAGGAGGTGGGGTGGGGGGGGGGGGTTGAAGATGGAGAAACTGGGAACATGAAATTAAGAAAATATGTTACAGATATGAAAACTCTTCACTAGCTGCATAAGGGAACCATCGCAATCCCTTTTGAAGGCAGATATATTTGTACTGTCTGCTCCGAGGCCTTTCGTCCGCTGGGTCAGACTCATCAGGGAGACACGGCTGGTTGTGTCTGCGCTCCTGGCGTCAAATAGAGACACACCACAGTCCATAATACTGTGGTGTTCTCACCACCAAGGGTGCAAAAAAGAATCCAATAGCACCCCCAAAGCAGCCAGCGAAGAGTAGTAAATGAAACCAAACGAAAGTGTGGGGAGGAAAAAAGTTGCTGAAAAACTAGAGACATTATGCAAATAGTATAAAATGTAGGGGACAATCTTTGAGCCTACGCTTGAGAATCCACCCAAAGATGCAAGGGAGATCAAAAGACAAACACACAGACGGACAGAAACAAATACAAATAACCTCAATTTAATCAAAACAAAATTGGAAATGAAATGAGGCAGGGAACAGTAAACGATAAACAGTAAACAAGTTGGGTATTTTTTGCTCCCATAAGAAAACCTAACACAGAGTAACTTTTATTCAAGACTGGCACAGCCTTTTAACCCGTTCGCTGCTTGAAAATGTTACAAACAAAGGCTTTCCCAGTGCCAGGGAAATCTAATGATTTGGGGGTAATAATCAACAAAAAATTCTAGCTCAGAAACTACAAAAGATATAACAATGAAATATATATGATTTTTGAAGGAAATTGAATGAAGATTTTGAATCTGGGCTTCTTTTGTTTTAATTCTGATAATAAAAAAATATTTAGGCATTTAGATTTGGATAGATTTTTTTGCACGATCAAAAACATATGTATTTACCACTACAGCTTCACATCCAAAAAAGAACACAAAGCAAAAAAGTTGAAAATAAGGTTTGTATTGTCACACTACACACGTAAATGAAAGTAAAACAGTTTAGAAGTCTGTCAAGACGCTCGCACTCTATGCAGACAGGTCAGTCCACAACCATGCCCCCCTCCCCCCACCACGCCCCCTTGCTGGACTTCAACCCTCTCTTTCACTCCTCCTCTTCTCTTCTGCCCCATGTTACGCCGCGAGCAGGCCACGCTCCCCTCTCGCGCTGGCTATCACATCACTGGCCACTGGCACGCAGTGCAGAGTACACACAAGGCGAGCTCGTTCGACGCTGGCAAACCAGTCAGCTGAACACACACTGAGGTCACACAGCCCGACTCAGTAACTGACGAATACGGTCAGCAATTCCATCACAATCATCATCTCACCTTCATGCTCGAGTAAGTTGTTGAATAAAAGATTATTGTCTTTGTCAAAAATGATTAGCAGAGCCTGCTCAGCTGTGTAAATACGTTGATTTGGTCGCTACCCTTGTCGAAGGTTGCGCCACCATCTTTGCAAGTGAGACGAAGTGCTGGCTGGTCATCCAGTCAGTGATGAGAATAAATGGGCTTTCCCCTCACGTGTGGTCATTTGCATATTATTTTAATACTACAGACATATAAGGCTTACTACGCACACTCTATTTAAGTCCGTTAATAGAAATAGTAACGAATGAAAATTCAAGAAAAAGTGGACGGCCCATAGGCACTGGGAAAGCATTTTTACTTTGGCGTCAGCTGACGGCTTATAGGCACTCTTCAGGTTAAACTTGAATAAAGTCAGACAAATACCTAGACGAACAATCTAATAGTGGGGGAAAAACTATAAATAAAATATACAAATATATCTGCCTTCGAAAGGGATTGCGATGGTTCCCTTATGCAGCTAGTGAAGAGTTTTCATATCTGTAACATATTTTCTTAATTTCATGTTCCCAGTTTCTCCATCTTCAACCCCCCCCCCCCCCTCCTTAAGTCCAAATCTTTGCCAAGTCATTACTATGAAGATAGTTCAGTTGTTGGCCTGCACTTGTTTTTTCCCCCACTATTAGATTGTTCGTCTAGGTATTTGTCTGACTTTATTCAAGTTTAAAAGGCTGTGCCAGTCTTGAATAAAAGTTACTCTGTGTTAGGTTTTCTTATGGGAGCAAAAAATACCCAACTTGTTTACTGTTTATTGTTTACTGTTCTCTGCCTCATTTCATTTCCGATTTTGTTTTCATTAAATTGAGGTTATTTGTATTTGTTTCTGTCCGTCTGTGTGTTTGTCTTTTGATCTCCCTTGCATCTTTGGGTGGATTCTCAAGCGTAGGCTCAAAGATTGTCCCCTACATTTTATACTATTTGCATAATGTCTCTAGTTTTTCAGCAACTTTTTTCCTCCCCACACTTTTGTTTGGTTTCATTTACTACTCTTCGCTGGCTGCTTTGGGGGTGCTATTGGATTCTTTTTTGCACCCTTGGTGGTGAAAACACCACAGTATTATGGACTGTGGTGTGTCTCTATTTGACGCCAGGAGCGCAGACACAACCAGCCGTGTCTCCCTGATGAGTCTGACCCAGCGGACGAAAGGCCTCGGAGCAGGCAATACAAATATATCTGCCTTCAAAAGGGATTGCGATGGTTCCCTTATGCAGCTAGTGAAGAGTTTTCATATCTGTAACATATTTTCTTAATTTCATGTTCCCAGTCTCTCCATCTTCAACCCCCCCCCCCACCTCCTTAAGTCCAAATCTTTGCCAAGTCATTACTATGAAGATAGTTCAGTTGTTGGCCTGCACTTGTTTTTTCCCCCACTATTAGATTGTTCATCTAGGTATTTGTCTGACTTTATTCAAGTTTAAAAGGCTGTGCCAGTCTTGAATAAAAGTTACTCTGTGTTAGGTTTTCTTATGGGAGCAAAAAATACCCAACTTGTTTACTGTTTATCGTTTACTGTTCTCTGCCTCATTTCATTTCCAATAAAAATTTGAAATTGTTGTTGACTTACCATTACTAACATGTTATGATATAATAAAAGTACAGTGTATCTCCTCCATTTTACAAAAAATAGCAATAGAATTGGTTGTTTAGTTCCAGAGATATCCACATTTCACATATACTGGTATAAAATAAGGGCTTTTTGGGAAAAATGGCTGGCGATGGAGATTTATGCAAAATAGAATGTCTGTCAGTGAAAGGGTTAATATATATATATATATGTTAGATCTCACATCAAGAACAACATCGGGACTCTAGTCACGCAACATTTCAACCTGCCCAACCACACCCTAGCCAACATGAAATGCATGGTGATAGAAAAAGTTTTTTCAGACAGCCACACGCACAGAATTTGTAGGGAAAAATTCTGGATAAGAAAATTGAAAACTCTCCATCCTTTCGGACTCAACTCACTACAATAACTGTTCATGTTCTACGCCGCTTGACTCCTTTTGCCTCCCCCTACCGAAACCCCGCCCCTTCCTTCTCCCCCCCCATACACACAATACACACTCTCTCACACACACACACATACACTCAAACTCACTCACACTAACACACTCTCATATACGCACACACTCCCACATGTGCGTGACGCACGCACGCTTTTACACACACTTACTCAGCCCCTCTTCCTCATACTATCACGTCCCTTTGCTCCCCTTCCATTTGAAAGATTCGCCTGGTGCGTGCAATTCTTTTTCTTTTTAGCTTCTTGTTTTAAGATAGTGAATTTTATTCACTTTCTTTTTATTCATGTATAAATGTTGTGTGACTCGCCAGCCAGTGAACTCACCACTGAGAAGGCATTAAAGCCGAAAATTTTGGAAATCTTTTTATCTTGTCTGTTCTGGTTTTTAAACTCTCTGTTTTATATATATATATATATATATATATAAAACCCCCTTTCCATGTTGGTATTAATAGTTGCACTTGGTGTCCTAGGTTACATGTGTCATATGCTAACGTGACATCAACAAGATTTTTTCAAAATTAATGTGACAAACATCATTATTTCAGTTTTATGTTTCCCCAGTAATGAAACTAGACATGCTTGGCAATCTTTTAGAGTCATTAGCTATTCAAAATAAAAAAGTTAATTTTTCAGTATCCATGTCACAATTCTGGGCACATTTCAGAAGAATGACCCTAATATAGATGATCTACAACTAGCTCTCTACCAACTTTCCTATTAAAAAACGAAAATTCATGAAATCTACCCCATCTTGCCACTCCATCTTCTGATGAGAAGTCATCATTAACTATAAAAAGAACGTATCTGGTACCAGAATTTTTGTCTTTTTTAATGTGTTGAACACTACAACAAGAAAAGAAAATTGATCAACATCATTTCTGTCCCAACATAATCACTCTTGCTCTCAAAATCCACTTTCTATTGAACTCTGCTTCCTTTGCAAAACATGAAATAAAGCAAGGCCTGTATATACCTTTCATTACATTTTGGGCATACCTTTAATGTTCTACAGAGCCATTTGAGTTTTTTTCCTTTATAAAAAACAGCAAAGGTTGTAAACATCTTTCATAACGTTTTTGTATAACAGTTTTAAGAATCTTTTCAATGTAGAGATGGAAATGGTTGCACATACCTTTCAAGTTTCTAGCGACCAATGTGAGGAGCTCCTTCTCTGTGCAGGTTGAAATGCTGGCCTTGCCCGGATCACTGGACTGAGGCATCACCACCAAGTGGACATCTGGCACATGGAACACATGGGATTACTTGGCTGAGACATCACCACTATGTGGACATCTGGTACATGCAACACATGGGATTACTGGGCTGAGACATCACCACCAAGTGCACATCTGGCACATGGAACACATGGGATTACTGGATTGAGACATCACCACCAAGTGGACATCTGGCACATGGAACACACAGGATTACTGGATTGAGGCATCACCATTATGTGGACATCTGACACATGGAACACATGGGATTACTGGGCTGAGACACCACCGAGTGGACTTCTGGCACATGGAACACATGGGATTACTGGGCTGAGACATCACCACCAAGTGGACCTCTGGCACATGGAACACATGGGATTACTGGATTGAGACATCACCACCAAGTGGACCTCTGGCACATGGAACACATGGGATTACTGGATTGAGACATCACCACCAAGTGGACATCTGACACATGGAACACATGGGATTACTGGACTGAGACATCACCACCATGTGGACCTCTGGCACATGGAACACATGGGATTACTGGATTGAGGCATCACCACCATGTGGACTTCTGGCACATGGAACACATAGGATTACTGGGCTGAGACATCACCACCAAGTGGACATCTGACACATGGAACACATGGGATTACTGGATTGAAGCATCACCACCAAGTGGACACCTGGCACATGGAACACATGGGATTACCACACTGAGGCATCACCACCATGTGGACCTCTGGCACATGGAACACATGGGATTACTGGATTGAGGCATCACCACCAAGTGGACCTCTGGCACATGGAACACATGGGATTACTGGATTGAGGCATCACCAAGTGGACCTCTGGCACATGGAACACATGGGATTACTGGATTGAGACATCACCACCAAGTGGACATCTGACACATGGAACACATGGGATTACTGGGCTGAGACATCACCACCAAGTGGACATCTGGCACATGGAACACATGGGATTACTTGATTGAGGCATCACCACCAAGTGGAAACCCAGCACATGGAACACATGGGATTACTGGATTGAGACATCACCACCAAGTGGACCTCTGGCACATGGAACACATGGGATTACTGGGCTGAGACACCACCAAATGGACTTCTGGCACATGGAACACATGGGATTACTGGGCTGAGACATCACCACATGTCTTACTGGATTGAGGCATCACCACCAAGTGGAAACCCAGCACATGGAACACATGGGATTACTGGGCTGAGACATCACCACCAAGTGGAACTCTGACATATGGAACACATGGACACCTTATGTAAGACGGGCCTCTGGGGTTTGATGTATGAAGAGACACCTTACATAGGATGGGCCTCTTGGGGTTGATGTATGAAGAGACACCTTACATAGGATGGGCCTCTAGGGGGTTAATGTATGAAGAGGCACCTTACACAGGTTGGGCCTCTAGAGGGTTAATGTATGAAGAGGCACCTTACATAGGATGGGCCCTTGGGGTCTGATGTATGAAGAGGCACCTTACATAGGATGGGCCTCTGGGGGGTGATGTATGAAGAGGCACCGAACATAGGATGGGCCTCTGGGGTTTGATGTATGAAGAGACACCTTACATAGGTTGGGCCTCTGGGTTTGATATATGAAGAGGCACCTTACATAGGATGGGCCCTTGGGGTTTATGTATGAAGAGGCACCTTACACAGGATGGGCCCTTGGGTTTGATGTATAAAGAGGCACCGAACATAGGATGGGCCTCTGGGGTTTGATGTATGAAGAGACACCTTACATAAGTTGGGCCTCTGGGGTTTGATGTACGAAGAGGCACCTTACATAGGATGGGCCTCTGGGGGGTGATGTATGAAGAGGCACCTTGGATAGGATGGGCCCTTGGGGTTTCATGAATTAAGAGGCACCTTACATAGGATGGGTCCTTGGGGTTTGATGTATGAAGAGGCACCTTACATAGGATGGGCCTCTGGGGGGTGATGTATGAAGAGGCACTTTACATAGGATGGGCCTCTGGGGTTTGATGTATGAAGAGGCACTTTACATAGGATGGGCCTCTGGGGGTTGATGTATGAAGAGGCACCTTACATAGGTTGGACCTCTGGGGTTTGATGTATGAAGAGGCACCTTATGTAGGATGGGCCTCCCGGGTTTGATGTATGAAGAGGCACCTTACATAGGATGGGCCTCTGGGGGTTGATGTGTGAAGACACCTTACATAGGTTGGGCCTCTGGGGTTTGATGTATGAAGAGGCATCTTACATAGGATGGGTCCTTGGGGTTTGAAGTATGAAGAGGCACCGTACATAGGATGGGTCCTTGGGTTTGATGTATGAAGAGGCACCTTACATAGGATGGGTCCTTGGGGTTTGAAGTATGAAGAGGCACCGTACATAGGATGGGTCCTTGGGGTTTGATGTATGAAGAGGCACCTTACATAGGATGGGTCCTTGGGGTTTGATGTATGAAGAGGCACCTTACATAGGATGGGTCCTTGGGTTTGATGTATGAAGAGGCACCTTACATAGGATGGGTCCTTGGGGTTTGATGTATGAAGAGGCACCTTACATAGGATGGGCCTCTGGGGGTTGATGTATGAAGAGGCACCTTACATAGGATGGGTCCTTGGGGTTTGATGTATGAAGAGGCACCTTACATAGGATGGGTCCTTGGGGTTTGATGTATGAAGAGGCACCTTACATAGGATGGGCCTCTGGGGGGTGATGTATGAAGAGGCACCTTACATAGGATGGGTCCTTGGGGTTTGATGTATGAAGAGGCACCTTACATAGGATGGGTCCTTGGGGTTTGATGTATGAAGAGGCACCTTACATAGGATGGGCCTCTGGGGGGTGATGTATGAAGAGGCACCTTACATAGGATGGGTCCTTGGGGTTTGATGTATGAAGAGGCACCTTACATAGGATGGGCCTCTGGGGGGTGATGTATGAAGAGGCACCTTACATAGGATGGGCCCTTGGGGTTTGATGCATGAAGAGGCACCACTACACAGGCCTGGCTTAAAGCCACCAAGTCGGAGAATAAAATGTATTTTCTGCAATCTGTTGGCTGGGTCAGCATGTGGTCTTAGCCTGCCCTCAAGGACAGCCCAAACTAAGCTGTGTTTTGCACACAAGAGAGGCTGGAATTCTGGCAAGCTGGACAAGTGGAGACGTTTCTTTGAAAACTCATGGGGCAAGAGTTTGCCAGATATGGCCAGTGTGACTTGGGAGCTGCTTTGCATGACAGAAAATTGGGAGCGGCTTTGCATGATTGAAAAGATGGCAACTTAGTGTAATGGCTAGCATAGGCTGTGTTTGGAATAAAATGTGACAAATCTGTCTCTGTACATCTAGGGTGAACCAGCTGTGCCTGTCAGTTGTTTGGCCTTCCCATTATTGCATTTCCCAGCGAAAGTCCTGATATAAAGTCCTGATATAGTTCAATCTGGATCCAGATTTTGATGCAAGGTTTGTAGGAGAAGGTCAATCAAATCAGTTTAACACTTCTTTGTATAATCTTGCCCTCATCACCTGGCAGCAAGATATCTAGCAAATTACAATTAATAAACCCAGCTCTGGCTTGTTCTGATTTAAACCCAAGATTTAGCAGGCGAAGGGAGTTCATGGCTTGACCTACCGCCAAAACAAGGACAGCGGTTGTCACCAGTCAGTTGTAGCTAAATTGCAGGAATAAAATGTCTTTTCCGCAGATGAAGGGTCTTAGAGATAGGTCACACAGATTTGCACGCACTCCTTTGCATGATCCCATGTCAAAGTACAGGGAAGTGAAATTGGAAGTACTACTGACATATAAAAACAAAACGGCAATGCAAAACTGTTTAACATGACAACATGAAGATGCTGTCACGCACATACGCATGTAAGCACACACACATACAAACAACCAAAACTGGATGATTACACTAACTCACTGTATTATATAACCAAGCCAACAATTAAATTAGACGACCAACCCATGAAACGCAGTTCAAACAAAGCAACACACTTATCAGCACAAGGTTACTTATGTATAGGTTGGTGTCACAGGTGCAACAGCTCATATTGAATATCGAATATCCATTCACCTTTGATCTAGTCACTCATATTACAAATCGGGATAACTAACAGAATGCCTATTCTTTCATTGGAAAAGCACGAGCCAAGAAATTATATTGTTTTTAGCATTATAGTGCAACAGTTAATTTGTGATGGTAATAAATACCCCTAGTACATATACAGTAACTGTCTTATGATGTCTGTGTTGCACCGAAAATGAAATAACACACAATTAGTGTATTATTTCTTGTGTATTATTTCAAAAATTTGTCACAGTATTACAGATTTCTTTTTTTTGATGAGTGTGACAAGTTCTACCCTTTTGCATGCAATATTGCAGTGCACATATATGCATGTTTGCGTGTGTGAGTCTGCGTGTGTGTGAGTGCTCACGTGTGTGCGCTAAGACAAAAATTGTGAGTTCGGTGATACATCACTATCGGTGTCTCTTGTTCCATAAATGCTGGCTTCTGGGTAAACCAATAACATGACATGGTTGTTTTGCACTCAGGCAGATGCCAGTTACTTGGCATTCGCAGTAAAGAAGTGAGTGGGCAGTGATAATCATTTCCTAAAACTTAGGGGGTCAGACTCAGTACGAAAAAGTCACTTCCAAATTTTCAGGGGGTCACAAAAATATTTAGGGGATCACCATTAATAACTGCTAGAAAATGTAGTGAAAACACACACACACACACACACGCACACACACATACACACACACACACATACACACTCACACACAAGCATGCTCTCACTGGCTCACACACATAAATGCGCTAAGAAAGAGATAGAAATACATCAGAAAAGAGGTGTTTATCATGGAGACAGAAATACATTAGAAAAGAGGTGTTTATAATAAAGTTAACAGAACATTTTAGACAGTGCTAAATATTATCTTTTCATATTCGTGTTCCTATATTTTTAAACTCTTATCACCTACACTATCAGGATTTTAACAGTGAAACTTGATTTGTGGGATGTCCTCTTCGATTATCATCACAGAATTTCCACCACGTGAGCAATTTCCTTCAATGTTGAAATATTTTATTGTATGACCAAATTCCAGTCACCATGCAATGATCATCGGAAGCCCAGTGGAACCTATGACGTTACTAGACTGGCCACTCTTGCTCCGTGAGCAACACATTCGTATGTCCAGAACGGAGCCATTTTAATTATCTGAAATGGTCTTGTTGCACAGGTCGTTCGACTTTTGTTCCATTCGCTGGATTATCACCCACGAGCCACAGCTGAACTGTCTTATTTTGATTCTGAAAAGCCGAAATTCCTAAGGTTTTCCATGCTTTTCCCACTTAGCTTGAATCACATGATCCTGTGGTCCAATCGTAGACTGGATTGGCCTAGTCTATTTTGACAACTCTTGTTGGTCTTCAGTAGAGAAGAGTTCTCAAGTGGTAGTGTTCATCCATTCAGAACATTCTGAAACGTCGAGGAAATTGACGTTTTTAACTTCGATTGTGGCGGATAAGACGAAAGCCCTTTTGCGTGATGCGCTGCTCAGAGTTGTAATGCGTACAGGAGAAAATCAGTGCGTCACGGTAAATTTTAGTACATTTTTGTGACGCTCTGGCATGAATTCCAGTGCGTCAGATGGGAAGTTTATGCGTCAGAGACCTAAGTTTCCCTTATACATAACAGCATGACCTTTTTGGCTGGGACTACTGCTGCACTGGCCACAATTTCATAGTCCTGGTCAAAAAGAATATTTCCAAATGAAAGTTTCCTTAATTTTTTTTCTTTCTTTCTTTTTAAATCATCTTTGTCAAATGACTGTTATCCACTGACGAATCTACAAGCTCAGGCTTTCATTGTCCATACAATTCTCAACACATGCTAACAAGCATCACTGACTATTCACTGACGGATCTACATGCTCAGGCTTTCATTGTCCATACAATTCTCCACACATGCTAACAAGCATCACTGACTATTCACTGATGGATCTACAGGCTCAGGCTTTCACTGTCCATACAATTCTCAACACATGCTAACAAGCATCACTGACTCACCAGACTTTGCTTGTTCTGCTTTTATCATAGCTCGCCTCACAGCAGCCACAGGACACCCAGACACACTGAAACAGTCAAGATGGCATTCAAGATTCACCACTGCGAAACAACTTGGACATTCGCCAACACCAGACCTGTCTACCTCAACACTGAACCATTCGTATTCCATGGAGTAAATTTTAGTATTTCTTGACAACAAAAAAAAGAGTACTTTTCTACCTTGAACTTTTGAAGAAGCGGGAGTTTTTGATGAAATAGAGATAAATCCAACCACCACTCAGTTCTCTTTGTGAATACTTGTTTTAACTCTTTCACATCACCAGTCATATTACACAATCACAACTAGAATCACCCAGTTCTTGTTTTCTCCTGTTCAGCCTAGTAGATTCATTTCTTTTGAACACAGTCACATTACACCATCATAAAAACAGAATAAAATTCAACGCTTTAGAATTTAGGCAACATTGCAGTTCTTGTTTTTCTGTTTAGCTTAGAATTTGTATTTTCTCTTGAGCATTCACAAAACACAAAGTCATCACAACAATGGAGTTTCAATACAGGTCACAGTTCATCGGCTTGGATATGAATTTGCAGCAACTTGGTTCTTGGTTTTTATCTCTGTTGAGCCTTTGTATATATGCACTTTTGAGTTGAATCAGCTCCTCTTTGGTGTGAGGCTGGTCTGACATGGACTCAATACCAACAAGGACTCAACAGTATCCTGGCTCAGTGAGGTAATCCGATCTGTGGATGCTTTCCTTACACAGCTGAAAACCCGCTCACAGGCTGCACTGCTGTGAGGGATTGTGCAGATCCCCAGCATGACTTGACAAATCTGTCAGTGGAGGATGCAGATGGCTGATGGCAACCCAGGTTTCATCTGCTCTGTCACAAATGCAGTCTTGGATGTTGGTCATCTGGTACATGGAAAACTGCTGTCACCAATGTAGTCTTGGATGTTGGGTCATCTGGTACATGGAAAACTGCTGTCACCAATGCAGTCTTGAACGTTGGTCATCTGGTACATGGAAAACTGCTGTCACCAATGCAGTCTTGGACGTTGGTCATCTGGTGCAAGGAAAACTGCTGTCACCAATGCAGTCTTGGACGTTGGTCATCTGGTGCAAGGAAAACTGCTGTCACCAATGCAGTCTTGGATGTTGGGTCATCTGGTACAAGGAAAACCGCTGTCACCAATGCAGTCTTGGACGTTGGGTCATCTGGTGCAAGGAAAACCGCTGTCACCAATGCAGTCTTGGACGTTGGGTCATCTGGTGCAAGGAAAACTGCTGTCACCAATGCAGTCTTGGACGTTGGTCATCTGGTGCAAGAAAAACTGCTGTCACCAATGCAGTCTTGGACGTTGGTCATCTGGTACATGGAAAACTGCTGTCACCAATGCAGTCTTGGACGTTGGTCATCTGGTGCAAGGAAAACTGCTGTCACCAATGCAGTATTAGATGTTGGGTCATCTGGTACAAGGAAAACATCTGTCAGCAATGCAGTCTTGGATGTTGGGTCATCTGGTACAAGGAAAACTGCGCCTGGATATGTTGTCTTTTCACACCAGCAGGCAGAAGTACTGGGAACCTCTCGATGAAGTACTTCAGATCACTTGGTGTTGCCTTCTGTTTGGAAGGATCCACAAGAATGGCATGTTGTAGCAATGGGCCATTCAATGGTAGCTTCTTCAGCAGATATGTGCATGTGGCCTCTAGTAACTCCTGACAGATTCATCAAACTCTGTGATTCTCTCTGGTCGCAATAATAAAAATAATAGATCTTAACAATAATAATGCCCTCCTCCCTTTCACCCCCCCCCCCCCCCCTACACACAGACAGAGTGACACTGACAACCACCCACATGTACACCCTTCACACAGTTTTAATTTTCCACCTTTTTCTCCTCTTTGTGCTGCTCCTTCCATCCCCCCTTTGTGGGGGTGGTGGTGTGGGTGAGGGGAGTGGAGCCAATTAACAGAAGTAAAAGTGACAGACGTACCTTGAGCAATTTTGCTGTCAGGGACATCTTGAATAAGGGAATAAGACGATCAGTCATTGACAGGGACAGATTCGCATCAGCCACCAGCCTACACATCCTCACCTCGGTTTTCGTCACCTGCTGCTCCAGGTCCCCATTAGACTTCGCCTCAGCCTTTTTCAATGTTTGTATAACTGAAGGTGTTCCTTTCACCACTTCTGATAGTTTTTTAATGTGATTTTGAGGAAACATGCTTCATGCAATTGTTGCACCTTCCATCAGCACAACTAAAATCCGTTTTGCACAAAGTACACCACACGAAAGATGGACCTTTCCAGCTGGGGACAAAGCACTTCCAAGTCAGGTGGTGTGCATTCAGGAAAGTTTGCTCCCTCATCTTGGCAACCTTCTTTTCAACAACTAGCTCTTCATCACTCTCATGAATGTGGTCTTTTCTATGGTGGCGGCATTCTCCTAGTATAGTGACAGTGTCAGTCGCTCACTTTAAAATATGGCTGACCATGGTGTGAGTAAGTGCGCACAACTGGAACTAGGGGCAATAACTCGCGTCTTAAAACAGGAAAATAAAAATTTTCTTTTTTTTCTTTTATTTTTGTAGCTGATTCTACCGATTTTCATATTTTTGTGGTACTCAGCGTATTATTGTAATTTCTTGTCAAATTTTGTAAAATACGCTAAAAAATCGTTGGGTAGACAGGCCTGCCTCACTAGTTAAGCTGTTCTACTACAAATGTGTCAAAATGAGCAAAAATCCATAGATAATGTTGCCAACACAAACAGTGCAATTAGTGACTCCATTAATGATTTTATGATGATGATTCCAACGTAATCTGTGCATTCTGATATTGTGCTTTCACAGTTTGGCTCAGGATTTAAGCTTGGCTATTATTGTTGCATGTACATAGCTTGCTGCACAGTATCTTGCATTGCGTCGAATCAAAACATGTGCATCTGAGAACATCAGTCGCTTGGCAGCAGGGTGAGAAACACACACACACACACAGAAAAAACAGAGAAACCTTTCTTACTAAGACTATAAAATGAATACACCCCACCCCCCCTTCCTCACTTTTAATTACTAATTCTTCATGAAAATGTTTCGTCTTTTCTATGAATGATCTTTCGTTTCTTTTTTTTTTTTCTTCTTTTTTTGTGTCTGATCTTCTGTGCCTCTTCTGATGGTAACTCCCTGGCGACTCATTCAGCCTCCCCATTCACAGACACACTCTCTCTGACCAGTTCCTCCACAGTCACAGAATGACCATCCACAGGGGGGCAGTCAATATCAGGTCATCATGAGTCTACCCACCTGATACACCAGTGCACTGGAGCTGAGTTCAGTGGTGTTCAGTGGCGTTTGTTCCCATCCAGTGTGTGCACATCACCTACCAACCCCCTATAGTGACGATAGTAACTGCTCACTTGTCAAGCCAGCATGACTCCCATCCCCTTTCCCCAGCCCCTCCAAAGGTTGTCACCATGCTCCTCCGAAGTCCATTCCCATGTCATGATGAGCTGCTGATACCAATGGCCTCAATACAAACTAAGGGCATGGACGTGATGTGGAATGGGAACTGAGGTCTCCACAAGAGCTACGGATGAAGCGCCACAGGATTTAAGACTTTTTTTTTCAATTGATCAACGAGGGTGATGAAAATGATACTTTGGAGTTCCACTCTGGTCACAAACCACGTAACAGGGTTTTAGTCTGTGCTTACCAATAATTTGATAACGTATTCTGGCATCTGCCTGACCCGAGAGATGCTTCCAGTCTGGGTAAGGTTTGAAAACAAAAGTTTCAAGTTCCCATACATAGTCTGTTGGCTGTGTTGGCAATAAACTCAAAGGTTCACCATGTCTTGGGCATGTCTTAACTCACTTAGGACGGACAGTTCTGTCCCTTGTTTTCCCTGTGGACGGGCCATTTGTTATGATTAGTAAAAAAAATCACCAAAAATACAAAACAAGAGATAACTCAACGAAAGTTTCAGGAAGTGTTATTCATAAACTGTGTTAGTAGAATACAAAAGAATAAACTTCCCACTTTCATACGATTTCTTATGCTTGAGGCTGAAAAAATGTCCAGTTTTTTTCAGGTGCATCACAACACTCTTGCACAGAGTCAGTGGGTCCATGGCTTCACATTCAGCAGAAAAAGTCAGTAAATACAGTAAATGAGTTGAAAAAAAGGTAGATACACTCCAGGAAACTAAATAAGATAGATAAATCACATGCCTGCTATGCAAAAGCTAACTTGGAATAATGCAAAAATGGGGGCGTGGCACTCTGCTGACACACGAAGGCCAGAAGTACCAGAAAAAGGAGGCACTGTCGGAAAAAACTTGAATCTTCGCGCCAGTCGCGTAAAGGAAAGCCAATGAACTCTTGCTCACTCAAATCCCCAGTCTTTCACAGCACGCAAACGCTCTGCTCGCGTGGCGAAGTGGCCCACCCTCACCTTCATCATCACTGAGCTCCACAGATGAGTCAGTGTCAATTTCCTCTTCTCCTCGAAATTCTTCACTGGAATCACTTTCATCAGCTTCGTCATCCTCTTCTTCAATGTCTGAACCTTCCGTTTGTAGCATTTCAATAACTTCAGTAATGCTAAAACGTTGCCGACAGGCTCGACTTTGCTCCGACACATTCGTAGAAACACTTGTTTGAGACACCATGTTTCTATGCAGATTAGTAAGTCAGGTGGGTTGGTCTGGTCAATCAGCCACTGAGCCGAAGTGGGTGATGGTGTGCTGCAAAACCGCTGTGCAGGCGAAGGAAGGAATGCTGACGATACTATTTATATTTTGTTGCCGTGTACTGATCACGCTACCACTGCATGTAAAATTGTTGAAGGCCGAAACCGTGATAGCGTTTGTTCGTACTGAAGCGTTGCGTCTTTGGAAAACGCTATAGCGTCTGTTCGTGACGAGAGAGTTAATGGAGGGAACAAACCATCCCTGTCCTTCCACCGCTTTTAGCCCGCACAGAACTGGATCAGTTATCCGTCTACTGCTGGATGGACAGAGTGGGTTTTTCAAGCCAAGGAAATCCGACTCCACAAGTGGTTCAAACTCACAACCGTCAGCTCCACAGGCAAACGCTCTAACCCTTTGACCATGGACCTCTCTAAGTGTTGTGCAGTAGTGTGCAGTGTTGGTAGGGATATGTCAAAAACAAAAGCTCTTAACTCTTAACAGTCTGCACTATTTTGCTGATTTCTTAACCTCACTCCACTGTAGATTCTATAGTGCTCTGTAAATACCAAACTACTGGCACAAAAGGAACATATTATACATCAAACGAAAGCTTGTGGAATGCAGTTTTTAAACACACATCTCATTTGCATCTCACAACAAACAAAAGTTATATGGGATTTAATCTCAGTTATTCTATATTTTTATGTCCATTTTTTTTATCAACATAAAAACGTCACAAAGAAGGGAAAAAAGTATGCTTCTGGTGTGAAGAACAATCAATTCCACATGATTTGAGCCCAGCTTTGTACTTAAAACACTCTGCTGTGTATTTCTGTTGGGTTTTTTTCAAGCCTATGCGAATTTGCATATTTTGCAGGCCACGCCTATATACTGGTAGTACAACCTATTCTGACAGAATATTTTCTGGACAAAAAATATACATGTTACATATCAAATTAAAGTTTATTCCAAGCACAGCTCACCATGTAATTTATTCTTTCAACACACACGACAAAAAGAGAATATGCCAATTTTAAAATATTATTTCATATTGTTTGTTTGTTTGTTTTTTTATTAACAAAAACTTATTGACAAAGGGGTGAGGAAATATTCTCATATTCAGTTCACGTTTACTGTTATGTCAAGAGGATGCGATTCCACATAATGTGAGCCCAGTTTAATATGTAAACATCTCTCAATTCATTTTTGGATTAAAAAAAAATTTCATGCTAATTTGCATATTTGGCAAGACACATCTGTACACATGTATACACGTTCAACCTGGTCTGACAAGAATTGTTTTGACAAAATATACACATTTTATATATCAAATTGAAGCTTATTCCAAGCACAAATTCACTGTGTAATTCATTCTTTCATAAGGGATGACATATACAGATAATGCCAATTTAAGAATAATATTTCCCATTTTTTATGATTTTTCACATAAAAGAACTGATAGAGAGTGAGGTAAAGAAATGTTCCTGACACTCAGCTCACTTTTACTCTTTGCGATGGAGAGCAATCAACTCCTCATAATTTGAGCCCAATCTAATATTTAACATCATCATCATCATTGCCTATTACCCCTCCTGGGGTACAGGCCGCCAGCCAAGGACCTCCAGGCATCTCTGTCCTGGGCTGTTTTCTCCAGCTGGTTCCAAGTCATCCTCATGCTCCTGATGTCTGCTTCCAGGTCCCTGCGCCAGGTGTTCCTTGGCCGACCTCTTTTTCGTTTTCCTTGGGGGTTCCATGTTAGGGCTTGTCTGGTGGTGTTGCTTGCAGGCTTCCGCAGCGCATGTCCAATCCAGCCCCAATGTCGTTTCTTGATTTCCTGTTCTGCGGGCAGCTGGTTTGTTCTCTCCCAGAGCTCGTTGTTGTTGATTTTGTCTGGCCATCGGATGCAGAGAATCTTGCGCAGGCAGTTGCTGACGAACACCTGCACTTTCTTGGTGGTGACAACTATAGTTCTCCAGGTTTCCATTCTGTACAATAGAACTGCTTTGATGATGGTCTTGAAGAGCCTGACTTTAGTGTTGATTGACAGTTCCTTGGAGCTCCAGATGTTCTGTAGCTGTACGAACGCTGCCCTGGCTTTTCCGATCCTTGCTCTGACGTCGGCATCTGTGCCTCCCTGATTGTCAATGACACGGCCCAGGTAGGTAAAGGCTTCTACTTCCTCTAGCATCTCGCTGTCCAGCATGATCGAGTTGGTGCTGACAGTGTTGGTCTTGAGAATCTTGCTCTTGCCTTCATGGATGCTGCGCCCTACTTGTGCTGATGTGGCTGCTACGTTGCTTTAATACTTAACACCTCACTATTCATTTTTGGCTTTTTCCCCCTCAACAGACCTGTTTACCCCAAATTCGTGTACCTGTAATATCTCAGACAAAAACCTGTAATTTGAAAAAAAAAAAACCCAATGTAATCTTCATAATCGCAATACTTTCGCAACTTTTGAAGATTTGGAAGAGCTGTCCGTTGGCGCGTAAGACTGCTTCATCGCCATCTTTGACAAGGTAAAAGACGCAAGGCACGCTGGGAAATGCCTTCTTACTGCTTTTGACTGAAACGGTAGCAGACAAACCTTCGCATTTAACAATTTTCTTTCTTTGATTTTTTTCCTGTGAATTTTTTTTGAGCCATCATTCCCATAATTTCGATTTTTTCCGTAAAAATTACGGCAAAATCGTAAGGGTAAACAGGTCTGCCTCAAGTTCATGCAGATCTGCTTTGCCTATCTGTAAACATACAACTTTAGCTACAGAGGTAAGATTTTTTCCCCCATATATACACGTTATATATGAAATTAAAGCCTATTATAAGCACAAATTCATAATGCAATTCATTCTTTGATGAAAGATACTTTACATGTAATCTGCCAATTTAAAACAAAATCACATAAAAAATATAAACCGCTATATGTGTTACCTAACCTCCTACCCCCCCCTCCCCCCCCCCCCCCCCCCCCCGTTGCACTTTCCAACCCTCTCCATTCCTCTTCCAGTGTCACCCCTCACAATAAACAATATGACTTTCATCAGCATTATAGGACATCAAGTATGAACTGAAATGTTGAAAACATCATAAACTACAGTGACAAAAATCTACAGCAATGAACATATCTGCTTCATAATTACATGGAACAACTCAGCTTGCCAAAGCAACTCATTCACATCAAAATGAAACAAGAGCATGACCTATTTACTTTTAATTGTCATAGCAACAAAAGGCAGACTTGTCTTTTTACAGTGGTTGGACAACAAAAGTGGCAGTCACATAGGAGATTTTCCGTCAAACTTGTCATCAACTGGTAAAAAAAAAAGTCATTCAAATATGCTGTCCTGAAAACACATGCAGGCGGGTGGGGGAGAAGAGGGGACCAGCTGACTGGTATGCTTCTACAAGGCAGCGTCTTTCTGTGATCAAACAGAAATGCTTTTTGCATGTTTCACACATCATGACTGTTTCCTCTCCAGCTTGAATCGCCTGTAACATAGATTACAGTACTCAGGTGTTTCAGCATGACCTGGATCCACAACATGATCAGGAGGGGGAGGTGGTGAGGATGCAGGAGTTTTGTACAGTGGGACTTGCAAATCTTCAGTTATGTTTCCTATCTCTTTAATGAGTTCAACTGTGAAATGTAGCTGGTTGAAATGTTGTGGACGCTGCAATGCAACAATATCAGAATTCTTCTTTCGAAAATCATTGAAAAGAATGTAACTATTGACACAGGCTACATCAGGAAAATGATAAAAAAAGAGTCTTCCACCACCGGTTAGTTTTTCTAGGAGTCACATATTTTCCTGAGCTGGTCGCTGTTATCAACTCCACCCATATGCTTACTACAGCTGTCTGTCTACAAGTCTAGGTTGCCAAACAAAAAGGGGGCGATACTGACCACTGACTTCAGTTGAACGTTTCACAAGCCTGAACCTATTGGCTTTGTCATGAACAGTAGACAAGAAACTCACAGGTTTATTGTCCAACCACTGTAAGAAGACCAGGTTGCCTTCTCTTTTCCATCTTGCTGTGCCCCGTCGAGTTTTGCTAAAGGCGTTGGTGTCTTTGAAAGCTGCCGGAACCCCCTTCCTTCCAGGCTGAACAGTGCCGCAACAACTTATTTTCTGTACTAACAGATCTTTGGCTAAAACAGCAGTGTAAAAATTATCACCAAAAAAAGCATGATAACCCTGCTTTGTTATACTCGTACATAAGCGCATTACTACATCATAAGCTAAACCGTTCTTTGACACAGGCACACCCTTCCCAGCATGAACCTCAACATCACATGTATACCCATTAGAAGAATCAGCTAATACCCATAGTTTCATTCCCCACCTTGTAGGTTTATCGTTAAACCAACTGTTAGAAAGTAAATCTACCCCTATTTCTAACCATCTGCTCATCAATGGCAACATTTCTGTAAGGCTGGTACAATTTGACACATTTCTTTTTTATGTAATCACGAAGCAGATGCACTTTACTCAATTTATCTTGTTTTTTTTCAGTGGCAGAATTACATGCTTTCAAAAAACTTTGAATCTGTTTGAACCGCTGCTTTGACATAAAATAGCGTGCCCAAAGGCCATGGAAAAGGGGTGAAATGGACCAATAACTGTCAACCTTTGGGGCTTTTACAATGGACATGTACATGAGACATGCAAAATACTGGACCATTTCCTCCGCTGTGATATCTGACCAGCCCCAGTATAAGACTGGCTTGTCTGGCCCATGCTCCTGAGCGTAGTCATTGGTTCACTGACACAGCCACATCGCAGTATCCAAAGTGAAGAACATTTTTTAAAAACTGAAAGGTGTCAGGTACTGTTGGTAGCCGGCTCTGCTCCAAACTTCTTCGGGGAGCTGGACACCTGGCCCACAGGACGGTCTGAATTCCAGGGGTGCACCACGTGGTCCAGGGTCTCGCCCATGTAGCTGAGCAGCCTTAAAACAGTTATGAGCACTGCTTTTAGAAAATTTAGATCATTTCACATACACACATTTGAATTGTCAATACACATGCACACAGTTACACAGAGGCAAGCACACCCATGAATTTTACATATCCTACACGAGAATATTTTACATTCAGTTCACTATAGCACTACACTGTAGTAAGGCACACACACACACACACACATTTATAACGCCTGCCCCACCCTGCACACATAAGCAAGTCAAAACACAAACACACACACGATGGATATTAACTACTAACTCTGTACCAAAACGTATACAATGTTCTCAGCACAAAGGAAAGCAACTGAATTCTCAAATTGTGGAAAGATTGGAGATGAACTAAAAGCAAACCCAAACGAAGAATCACTGGCAGCCATTGTTGTAAACAATCAAAATCAAAACATCCGCCTTAGCAACATAAATTCTGCATCGATTATACACAAACCTGACAAAAAATGGAGTCATTAACTAGTTAACATAACTACTACTGAATCCAAGAAACTGTTGTTATCACGCAGTACCTCAGATAAGGTGAGACAAGAGTGAATGCAAGAGGAAAACGAGCTCCATCCTGAAATCTCAAAACAGACCACGTGCTCACTCACCTCTCTGACAGCTGACGGCCATCTCCATCAATTCCGCTCAATATTTTCACATGAACAGACTTTGGATAGTCCGATTCATCCGACGAATCATCTGTTGCGTGGTCTCCACGAAATTCAGAGTCAGATGACCTCACATTCGAACGATAAAGGTGTTCAAAGACACGAGGTGTAGCGATGAGTTGGCAGTAGACATTTCAGTAATGGAGCAGGGTCAGTCTTGTGACCTGAAAATTCCTTTGTGTTTGCAGTCTGAGAGTTGTAATACAATTTTAGCTTTTTATCAGACCAGTGTTATGTAGGACTAAATCAAAGCTCTATGACTATAATATGTGTTAAAAAGGGTTTAAATTCTAGAAATAGTAACAGGATGTGCATGGAAATTTCCACAGCTGCCATTGGTGGAAATCCACTGATTTCTAAGGGAGGCGACTGGTAAAGGCTAAACCAGTCAAAAAGAAATGCCACCATTAGAAAGGGCAGGAAAAAAAAAGGAATTACACTGTGCAAAATGTACCTCAACTGGACATCTGAGAAGAAAGTTACGATATTTTCAAGTGATTAGATTTCACCCTTGAAAAACAAGTTCAAATGCACTCATGGTCTGTGAGTGCAAAACGTCAGATGTCCCCCAAAACAAAAGTCATGGCAGGTGACAGCAGGTGGAGTTACAATGACTGATGCACCGTATTAACTACCGTCTCAGTGCCTCGAATTTTCAAACAGAACGAATTAATAACGCTGCAGACACTCACAAGAGTGAAAAATCTATGACCTGTATAAATTACAAGGACTAAAATTCTCCTGTTTGGATTTGTCGGGCCCTTGGGGTGAAAGCACTCTTTGGAACTCAAAACAATTGTGTTAGCCCTGCACAACTTTAACCTCAGCCAATTGGCGAGCAGGAACGCATTTCAATTATGTCATGCTGCAATACCTGGTCAGGAATCATAAATAATTCATGAGAAATGTCACACTGTCCACTGTGCCCATGGGGGGTGGGAGCGGAGCAAAATGAGATGCCAGTTACATGCACTTGCATGCAGCAAGGTGGTTGCAAGAGTGCAACTGTCACATCCTTATCGTTGGTCATGAAATATGAGCAGCAGTCTCAAGAGTACATCCACTGGATACATGAAACTAAGCTGTGCGGTTTCAGTCCTTCTGTCCGAGACCAAACTGAGCCCTACGCTAGGTAGAAGCTGGTCAGGCGAAATCAATCGCGTAAGTAAATGGTCGTGGTGGGAGTTGAACCCATGATCTTCCAGCCTGCTGTCCAGGATTCTTACAACAGCATCAAGACGACTGGTTCTATACTAGACTGACCTGCCAATAACAGTTGATCCTCCCTTCAGGAACCAACATGTTTTATCACTTTCAGGAAGTTTTTATGGACAGGCTTTACCGTTACAGCAAATACGAATCTTTGGCACAGAGTACCCAGACGGAGGGAACTCTGCTTAAAAATACGGAGGGAACACTACTTAAAAATAAACAAACAACCCCTTCACCCTACTCCCTTCTCCCCCCCCCCCCCCCCCCCCCACACACTTCTACCTCCCAGCCAGGAACAATGAGTAAGAAGTAAGTACTGTCACAAAACTGCAGAAGTAAAGTTCAGTTCCACTTCCCACCTGCGATGAGTTGTCCGTTTGTTGTTGATGTGGCCCTTCCCATAGCACCCCGGGACTGGGCACCTGCCATCGCCGATTGCATTAGTGTTTGTCTCCCACATCTTACATGCTGACACATACACACACATACGTACATATATATGTGCACAAAACCCTAAACATGGGTCAATCAAATGCCTTTTTAAATAAACGAAAGACACAAAACCTAACCGCTACTTTATCCTAACTTTAATCCAATCTGACGTCTTTGTTTTTTGTTTTTCAAGAAATTCCCTTGTAAAACTTTATTTTATGCAATTCAACAATTCAGAACTTTTTTTTTTTCCCACCAATGGAAATATGACAGGATCTATAAGAAATAAAAAAAAATAGGCTTTTGAAAACGTGGATTTCTAAAAATCACCCTTCTTTGCAGTGTTTTGGCATGGTTTTTCATATTCACACATATACACACTTACATGGGTGTGAGTGAATATCTTCCAATACCAGATCACACAAGCATGCACACACACACACACATATACATACACACTCCTATATTACAAATATTCTACCCCTTTCCTTCCCCTCACAAAAAAAACTATAAATTTGTTAGAACAAAGACAGACAGATGGATCACAAAGGCAGAAAGACAGTGGACAAAAATAACGGAAAAAAAAAAACAGCAGTCAGTGAGAGGAAATAACTTTCAAAGAAATTCCAGAAGGCAGGGTGAGTATTTATACCGAACGAACCCTTCGTGTCTCCACAGGGGACAAATCTGACACCATCTTATCTATTTCAGTACTTACTTGGGTGAAAATTGGTAGTCTTTCACTGCAAAAGAAAACAGAATATACATATGAGCGGAAAAGGAAACAATGTGTATCAGATGTACCTAACTGACGAACCCAACAAAGAATTGTCTGAACAGAAAAAAAAAAAACAGTAAAAGGAAATAAACAGACAAAAAGAAAAGGGAGGGGGGGGACGAACTTTTGACAAATATGTCTTTTTCAGATGTTACAAACAATAGACATAAAAAAAGCACAGAACAACACTCCACTGATCACATTCAGACTGAAAATGACATTGCATGAAACAGGAGTAGGAAAGTGTGACAGTCCAAAAGCTGAGAGGAGGAAAGGGGAGAGAGAGAGAGAGAGAGAAAAGGGGGAAAGTTTGACAGCATTCCCTGCGTGTTTCCATCACCATGGCTGCTGCATTTTGATACAAACCAGATAATGGTGCTTCATTTGATGCTGGCAAGCTTCCCAGCATGGCCAACACAGGAATGTTTTAACCCTCTTGCCGTCATAACAGGAGCAGCCTAGAGCTACTTCATGTGCCGCTAATTTTCATAATGGAAGTAGCCAGGGGTATATGACTGGTGTTTTCCTGTGTGCTACTTCTCAGGGAGGCTAAGAAATCAATGAGGGCACCTCCACTACTTCTCAGTGAGGTGTCGGCACTATTTTTTTTTCCCAGTCAAGAGCCTATTCTATTTCTGGAAAAGGGAACGAAACTGCAGACAACTTGTGAATAATTCAACCAAAACTTCACAATGACCTGTTTAGTGTCTGCCATTGAGTTTAACAAAATGATTGACTGCATACAAAAGGAGTTGGATAAGACACAAGAAGAAAGGGGAAAGTGTGAAACATCACTGCAAGTGATAAAAGAGATAAGAACAGAGGAACGTGATCGCCCATATGAAGAGCTGCTCACCACTCTGCAAACCACATGGTGGCAAACTGCAAAACAGCTGGACCCTGTGACCTGCTTTCTGCTGCCAACCAGCCTGACACACTGCCAGACACTACAACTACACATTTGGATTATTTTCATTTCTATCACTTTTTTCAAAATGCTACTGATATAACCAGTGTTCATACATGACAGAACGAAGGAATGACAAGTACATGACCTTCTTTTGCCCACCTGTGTTTTCTGATGATAATTGTGACCGATGTTTGGCAGCAATTCTGTACACGCTGACAAAGTATTTCACAAGCAAGGGGATTGTGTGAAAACATTAACATGTATGAAGAATTCCTTTTTTTTTTTAACTGAACATATTGAAAATCAAACTTCACTTGGACCTGTTGTGAAATTGGATTTACTTGCCTGACATCTGACAAACAACAGCTGACCTGTACAGTCAAGGCAGGAAAGACCATGTCAGGTAAACCTCAATTTCTAACCGATACAACATAGTACATACACAGCGCACGGTGTAACCCCATGTTTGTAGGTCCACAGTACCATTGTTGTCATCACTAATGAAACCCACATCCAGGGCAGAGACAGTCCCTGTGATGGAGACAGCAATGCAGGGAACAGGCCAGGGATGAAACAGGCAGGAACACAATGATGCACTACGTAACAACATTAACCACCACAACAGAACAGGTTGAAATGTAAACACAAAATGGTCAGACAAAACACAAGATCACCAATGAGCAATCAAACCTACCAACCTTTAACCACTTTCCACTGTAATGTCAAACAAATACGGAGTGTCTTAATAAGCACTAACAACAGATGAGGAATGCATTCAGCCTCAAGTCATCAGTTTGATTTACAGTTATGCATGATGGTTATGAACTTTTTGGAATAATTTCAAGATCTGTTCACCACAGATGACCACATTAATTTGATTAAGACCTGTCCATCCTAAATGTGCAACTGATATACATTTCTATGAAATAAGCATATCTTTTTAAAACCATGTGCACTCTTATAGGAAAGAATTACCAAACAGTGGCACAAAAAAGACAAATTTGCCAGCATAAGCAATGCTAAAGTCAGTCCTATAATTACTGTTGTCAGCACTGGTTTTTCCCAAATCTCATTCACTGACTTATTTTGGGAGAAAGTCCTGCTCTCTCGCCATTTTTTTTCACTCGACATTTCAGGACCTCTAGCCCCATTCTTGTTCATGTTTCGATATGCTGTTGAAGATAAGATTTTATGTACATGAATTAGCAACAGTTGTCTCTCATTAGTCAAAGCCTGGCACATCAAGACAAATCATGGTTGCCCTCCTCTGGTGCAATTATCACTCAAGCACTGTGCTTCTCTGGTTTTTATTTTGTTTTGGGTTTTTTTTGTTTTTTTGTTTTTTTTTTGGGGGGGGGTTGTTTCTTTGTTTGACTGTTTAAAATTCAGCATATCTTTGCAAAAAGTGAATGCAGAAAGTCACAATATGCTGTAACTGTACGAGTAACAGGTCCAGCTTTCCTTTGTTTCAAAACATTAGTATATAAGCAAAACCTCTGGCCTACACGCTGGTGGTCTAGTTAGGCTTGAATGATTCTCTGTGGTCTCTAATCCATTCGGGAAAAATTATTCCATCTGTCTTTTTCATGTATGCTGACTCGACCACAGGAGGGATACAGATACTGTTACTCCTGCTCTTTGCAATACAACCCAAAGCACGGTTGAAAGCTCTGGATAATGGATTTAACACACAAAAAGGAAAAAGAAAAACGAAAAACAGAGAGAAATACAGTGACGAAAAAAAGGCAGAAAAAAAAAATCTAGAATTCCACAATATTTAGAATTCTAGATTCTTTTTCTGACTTTTTTCATCACTGTATTTCTCTCTGTTTTTCCTTTCTCTCTTTTTCTTTCTTTTTTTTTGTTTTTTTTTTTTGAAGTTGATGACCGGAATATGAAGAAACATAGGAAAACAGAGAGAATGCAGCAACGTAACAGGACAATAAACAGAGAATGGCTGACTGTCGTCAATGACCAAATGCAAATATAACAGAGACAACTCACAAGGTAATGGACTATCCGCCTTCCTTGGGCATCCAGACACGCTGAAATAAAACATAATTCATAACACTTGGACGAAAAAACATGAGAGACATTATAACTTACAGCCATGTTTGATAAACTAACATTTAATACATGTGCTACTTATTAATAAAACAATGACTTGTAATGGATCACAATTTATAAGAATATCTCACTTTTGTTACCACTGAGAATTCTGCTGAGAAAATTAATAGCAGATGACCTTTGCCATTCACTGATTCAGTGACTTCTTCATGCAAGCAATGGCTGCAATGGTATCATGTCCATCAGTATCATTCTGCAAAGCTGGATATGCTAGAACTTGTCATTGCTGAAAAAAGCTAACATTGAAGTTTATTTCTCTCTCTCTCACACACACACCACACACACACACACACACACACACACATGTATACACACCATAACAGGATGATGACACATTCACTTTGTTAAACACAAGTGCATCCATAATTATGTTACAGTTGCTAAAGATACCGCTAGAACAAGCAATGATGTACAGCATTCCACAGAAATCATACCAGCAGGTTTTTCTCACCTTCGGTGAAAGGAGTACAAGCCAGTTATATGCCCAGTTCCATCGCAGCCAGGGGTTCGGCACATACCTGGTAATTACCATATCTACAATGTCCGGATTAGTCAAAAGAACTTCACCTATTTAGTGTCAATTAAAAT
The DNA here is from genome assembly GCA_033310375.1 of Conus canariensis. Taxonomy (NCBI): domain Eukaryota; kingdom Metazoa; phylum Mollusca; class Gastropoda; order Neogastropoda; family Conidae; genus Conus; species Conus canariensis. The sequence continues at coordinate 86,576,204 of CM065719.1, forward strand.
GTCTTTGACCACTTTTAGTTCAGAGTCAGGCTGTGTTGCTTGCTATCCAACAGACCCCAATAGGCCATAGCATTGTCAGAGCTGTGCCATTGTCAGAGCTGTGCCAGGAAGAGCAAAGGCGTCTCAAAAAAGAAACCCACAAAGATCTACAGATTTCCACAAAACAACTAGAAACCAAACATAACATTTGGCACAACTATTCGGTTCCTCTTGTGATCTGATGCATGTGCAACTACCGGACAGTCATAATGTAGGCTGCAATCCATGCACAAAAATCAACCTCTTTGCTGCTGCAACCATTTGGGCTAATGGAACCAATGATTAAACAAAAGTTCTATCAACATAAATAAAGAAGTTTGAATAGCTCACATTTTTTTCCAAGATAAATTTAAACACTATTCATTTAAAGTGGCTTTCATATTCAGCTAACAATTTACCACTATTTTGCTGCATGAAGACGAAACGAGGTTTGTCAAGTCCAACATTCTCTATCCACCCCTCTTCAGTAAGAAGTACTCAAAAAAGAAAATTACAATTAAAAAAAAATTGAGGCCACTCTAATTTCAGTGCATGCTGGTTTAAAAATGTCAGACTTCAATACATGTCCTCATCAGTTTGATCAGTGTCAAGAAAACGCTCATGTTTTAGCCATGGATACCATTTCATGCTTCGGGCCAAATGCAGTTTCAACTAAACGAGAACCTACCAACTGAAGGGTAATTTCAATAAGATAAAAAAAAAAAAAACCCAGAAATACTCTGTTGTCACACACTTCTATTATTCTCAAACAGGAATCACTAAAAAGTCACATAGCACAACCAATGATGGAGTGAACTGCAACTCCTGAACTAGTGTGCAAGTCATGTTTGCTAAAATGCAAAAATGTTGTGATAGGAAGCTGGCAACTTTTCTTTTAAGCATGCAATATGATTGTGACTTGGTTTGGTTTGTATTCAATACCACCGAAAACTGATTGTACAATAAAACATTTTCATATAGTAGCCAAGGCATACAATAGTTAACTTTTTAGATCAACAAAAATATATCATTGTGTGTTTGACAATACTGTGTTCATGGTGATTGTGTGTTAATGTGTGTGTGTGTGTGTGTGCGCGCGCGCGCGTGTGTGCACACTCATCTGTGTATATGTGCGTGCATATGTATAAGCAAGTGTGTGTGTGTGTGTGTGTGTGTGCGCGCGCGTGCATGCGCATATATGCTTTGAATGTGAGTGTGCAAAAATCACACTGATTACCAACTAGAGCATAGCTGTGAAAATGGAAGAGTAATTTCACAGGGCTGCGCATATATGCTTTGAATGTGAGTGTGCAAAAATCACACTGATTACCAACTAGAGCATAGCTGTGAAAATGGAAGAGTAATTTCACAGGGCTGTCAGAGCTGACTTTTTTCTTTTCATGTGCCTGTACAATGCACAAAGTTACCTTTGATAGTGTACTGGTGCTCATCAGCCGATTCTGACGGGCTGCTGGAAGCAGATCTTTGCACACTCCTACTGCCATCTCTGTCCTCCGGGAACTTGGGGTCTGATAAACCTGATTGTAGATTTGTAAGTTCACAGTTTAAAACTCTCTAACAAGAGACTCGCATCATAATGATGATGACTTTCAATTCTGCTTTGAATTAAAATCAGGGAAGGGGAACTTCTCAAAAAATAACATTCAGTAATCAAGGCAGGGACTTGACTGGATGTAAGAAGAGCTTACTTCTGAACAAAAATGGTCCAGAAACAAAAAAACTCTTTGTTTAAATTTATTATTAAAGGGCAGTGTGCCTTAAATGAGCATGAATCAAGGATGGTTTCAGACAAAAATATTAATGAAAAACAAATTTTTGTTTAAAAGGAGAGTCTTTATTGGGTGCAAATCAAGTAGCATATTACAAAACACACACACCACACACACACACACACACACACACACACACACACACACACTCACACACAAAAGAAAGAAGAAAAAAAAGAAAAGAAAATTAAACCCACTTAACATGTCAAGGTCTTCAAAGGATGTCAATCTAGTGCTGGTAGTTCATAACATTTTTTTTTCTTTTCTTTTTTTTTTTTTTTTTTTGCTGTCCCATCTTCTGTGTCACCTCAATGGCAGTGCTGCCACGCCCCTCATTCCAGCACCCCATCCACAGACACAGCCCGGTCAGTCCTGCTGCAACCCTGGCACTGGCAATCCACAGGGAGCAGTCAATGTCAAGTCGTCAAGAGGCAACCCACTGCACTGCTTTCAAGTCACTTCAGTGGTGTTCAGTGGCGCCTGTTCTGATCCAACATACGCAGCACACCACCTACTAAGCCCCCTACTGATGACGATAATTGCTTAGTTGTGGAGCTGGCGTGAGTGAGCTCTCCCTCTGGAGGGCACCACCACATCCGTCCAACAACAGCCCCCATGGACTCGCCGATACCAGTGACAATGACAGAATCAAACCACAACCACAGACCTGGAGAGGACATCAAAACTGAGGTCACCTGCAAGCAGGGCATGAAGGGCCACAGAATTTGAGACTTTTTTTTGTGTGCTGATCAATGAGAATGAGGATGATGAAGATGATGCTACACTACGCTTCCTGTCATATATTCTGGCATCAACCAGGCCTAAGAGATACAGACACCTGCAGTATTGGTCAGGAAATTTGAGCAACTCTCTCAGAAACGCATCCATTACGTGGATGAAACTCGACTGTGTGGTCCGAGTCTTCCCAACTGAGCCCGTAGCAAACTCAATCCTGGACAGGAGCCGGTCGAAGCAGAAAAATCCCACATGACTGATGGGAATCAAACCCATGACTTCCCAACCGGGAGTCCATGACGCCAACCACTTCGCCATGGTGGCTGGTTAATTTTATAACAATATTTACTGGACATAAGTTAGCACTGTTCACAACAGTGTTTCAGAAATTAATGGATGAATATATTGTTCATGACAACTGAGGTGGAAAAAAGTATTTACCAGTCCTACATCTTATACAGCTCAAGATCCTATGTTCCAGGATAAAGTCTTCGTTAGGGAGTCTTTGGTGGATTAAAAATCAAGAACAGTTCACGACAAACACACACCAGAAAAAGAATTCTCTGTTCATACACACAAGGCACATGCATGAACATTAAGCATTTCATTAACTAAAACCTAGTTGTGCACACTCAAGAGTAAGTAATGTATGGCTGTTTAAGCTGTTTTTCTTCTTTTTGTTTGCCTCTACGGTGGTAATGTTACCTTTGACAGTAGATGTAGTTTTGTCAAATAATTCCAGGATTTTTGTGAAGTTAGAACTGGTGCAGCTATTGACCTCTGAGGGTGTATCCAGACCCGTGGTGCTCGTAGCACAGTCAGCTGAAGACACAGAGTTCCACCGGGACAAGACGTCTTTGACTGCCTTATCTTCTACTGGGATCAGCTCTGCACGGTCCAGAATGTCACAAGGATTGCCACTCTCAGCCACGGTGGCAGTGGATGCAACCTGTTCCTGTGGCTGCTTTTCAGGAGGGCAAGGGGAGGAGATCTTAGGTGCAGTCAGATTCGTTACTTGTGGCCGATTCTGACAGGAAGAGGAGCTAGATGTGGATGTGGGCAGATGCTTCACTTTCTGTTGTTTCAGGAGGGAGTAAGTTTTGGTCTTTCTTGCAAAAGTGGGTACAAGCTGTATTTCTGGATGCTTTCGGACAAAGGAAGAGACTGCAGAAGTGGGAAGATGCTTAATAATCTGTGGTCCCTTTTGGAGGGAGGAATGAGAAGAGACTGTGGAAGCTGGCCTACGCAGGAGACTTGAGCTAAGGCATGTTTGTGGCTGCTTTTGGACAGGGGAAGGAAAAGAGTCCATTGAGGACAGGCCCTTGATTTGTGACTGATGTAAAAGAGAAGAGAGGGAGATTTTAGTACCTGGCAGTAGTGTTATTTGTGGCAGAATTTGAGGGGAGGAGGATGAAGAGACGGTGGGAGAGGAAACAAGCTGAACCTGAGGCTGCTTTTGAACGGAGCTTGATGAAGAGCTTGTGCCAGTGGACAGAAGTTTCATTTGTGGCGGACCTCGAGTGATGGAGGAAGATGATACTGTGGATGTGGACTGAGGCCTTATGTGTAGCTGAGTGTGAGGGGAGGAAGATGAGGTAGTAGAAGTGCTCACATACTGTGGCTGGTTTAGCAAGGAAGAAATTGTATAAGGGGACAGACACTTTACTCGAGGTTCCTTCAGGAAGAAGGATGAAACGATGGAAGAGGATGGAAGTTGTATTTGTGGCACAGCTTGGGGAGATGTGGAAGATGATGAGTCTGTGGATTTGGGTAGACTGTGGGGCAAGGAAGATGTAACAACTAATGTTCTGTCCAAGTCACCGTTGGCCTGTGAATCTTCAACAGAATTAACTGCGCTTATCTGAAGCTGACCACATTGTTTGGTGCTGGTCAGTTGCTGTCTTGTCTCAAAACAATGTTCTTCCACTTCAATCTCCTCCTTGATTTCCTCCAGCTTCACAGGACCAAGTTCAGGATCCATGTCGTCCACAGGCTTCAACCTGATGTCTTCGATTTCAAACTCCACGCTCCACTCACTTCTTGCTTCCTTGGCTTTTTCCTCTCCCCCGTCAACTTTTTCCTTTTTGATGCATTTATTACCTTCTGTTAAGCGTCCTCCTCTGTCTGATATTTCAGATGGCTTCTGATCATTTTTTAAGGCGCTCACATCCCGATTCTCAGCACAGGTACACAATCTCCCCGTCTTCAAGTTACTGCCAAGTTTGTCTTTGGTGTGTTCTGCAATTTCTAATGGTCTCTGATTATGTTTTAAAGACCTTCCACCCTGATGATCTGAAAACATACACTTCTCTGCCTTCAACAAACATCTATCGCCATATCTGTCTTCCGCATCTTGCTCCTGTTTCACAGACTCCAAGTTAACAACACTGCATTCACATTTCACTTTCATGCTTCTAGAATCGTCATTAGAGCACAATGAAGTTTCAGTATCTTTACAAGTACACACCTGGGTTTTCATGTCTTCACAAGAACCGGATGTGGCTTTGTGGTTGTACATTTCATCGTCAGTCTGCTCATGTTTCACCTCTACCTTAGTCCTTGAATCAGTAGTACATGCACTACTGCTTGGTCCACTGCTCGTTTCTGGCAAACAAGAGCCCACATTTCCACTCAGTGACTCCGGGACTTCTGTGGCATGTTTTGAACACTTCTGAGATTCTACATCCTCTTTTTTCGCTGTTTGAAGATTCTGTAATCGTCTCCTTTCAAGACGTGCTAACTTTGCTTTCTGTCGAATGAGTTCAAGTTCTTCGTCTGCTTTGCGCTTCCTCTCTTCAGCTGATAAGCTGAAACAAGCACAGACATCAATTAAAAGATTCAGATCCTCAGCTGATCTGCTGAAACAAACAAGAATGGACTTAATGCAAAAAGCTTTACATTCTCAGGTAATCTGCTGGTGGGACAAAAAGGAAGACTTGCTGGAGGAACAAAAAAAAAAGGCTTGACTCAAAAAAGCTTCTTACTCTCGGTTAACCTGCTGAAACAAATGAAAACAGAAGCAGACTAAAGAAGTTTGCTATCCTCACTTGATCTGCGGACAAATAAAAACTTGAATCAAAGAGCTTGCTTTTCTTTTCTGTTGAAGGAAAAAAAAATACTACTAGTTCCAACAATCCTGACTGGACAGAAAAAACAACCTTTAATGTTACCCTCATTCAGAAGTACATCTGCACCCTCCACAACACACACACACACATGAACTTCTGTAGTTTTTCTTCTCTCTCTCTCTCTCTCTCTCTCTCTCTCTCTCTCTCCTCTCTCCCCTGCTCTCTCTTCCCTTCACATTCAATAATATAACAAAATATTCTAAGACCATTCTCAATGCTCTAATCAGTTGTCTGGAATGATTGTTTCTTTTTTTTTTTTGGTAAGCGTGCCCGTGTTGGAAAAGGCTTTCTGTTTTAATATTGTACAGTGATGGTGCCGCACATTTTAAAGGATTTTTTTTTTTAATGTATGTACAGTGATGACACAACAGATTTTATATGATTTCACAGTACGTACAGTGATGGCACAAATTTCATTGCTATTACAGTATGCACTTGCTTCTGCTCAAAATGTCAATGTTGACAGAGAACAAGGGATACCAACTAAAATTTTTGTATGTCAACCACCCCTATCTTGATTTCTATGCCTTCCAGAGTACAAGGGATACCAACTAATATTTTATATGTCAACCACCCCTATCTTGATTTCTATGCCTTCCCGAGTACAAGGGATACTAACTAATATTTTATATGTCAACCACCCCTATCTTGATTTCTATGCCTTCCGGAGTACAAGGGATACCAACTAATATTTTATATGTCAACCACCCCTATCTTGATTTCTATGCCTTCCGGAGTACAAGGGATACCAACTAATATTTTTGTATGTCAACCACCCCTATCTTGATTTCTATGCCCTCCAGAGTACAAGGGATACCAACTAATATTTTTGTATGTCAACCACCCCTATCTTGATTTCTATGCCTTTTCAACAGCATAATACTACCATATCTCTCAGCCCCATGTTCTGTGCACATGAATACATGCTCATTCTGACCGAATTCACATTCTAACCTCTGTCCCACAGTGACATCACACAACAGGTGAAAGTTCTGTAACATAGCCTTAAGGGCAGAATCTGAAATTGTTCACCTTGTCTGGGGTATGGCACTACAGAAAGCGGAGCCCAATCCTCTCCTTCCATCACCTTTATCTTCCCTGAACTAAATCATGTACCTACTTTCTCCGTGGTGGACAGAAAGGGTTTCTACCGTATAAAAGTATTGTATCACAGGCAGTTGTAAACTCACAACCACAAGCTCTGCAGCAGACCACTCGTACCATTTAGCTAAGGGACCATCTCAACACAATTTTCTGCAAACCAAACTGGAAGATCAGTTGGGAATATGGTAAACTGATTACAACTACAAGCAGCTGTTTCCTAACTACTCTTTTCTTGTTCCTATTCATTCCACTGACCTCCTATGCATCTGGTACTGACAACACTGTTTTCTGGCTAAGGACTGTCATCTTCCACCATCTCCTTTTCCTCACAGGCGTTCTTCCCAAGGTGATAAATCCTGCTACACTAAGCCCCCAACTAATGACAATGACAGCTTGGTTGTGGAACCACTGCAACTGAGCTTTTCTTGCTTAAATGCAGAATGATCGCAAATGAGCGCTCCTTTCCAGCTGGAGCCAGCTACCAAATCCACTCCCAATGAAACTGCTGACATCAAACTTTGATACAAATCATCAAGACCATGGAAGTGGTGATTAAATTCAAACCGTGGTTAAAACTACAGCACAACCAAAAGCCCAACAATTTGAGACTTTTCTTCCTTTAAGATATTGATGACGATGAAGACGACGGAATGAAATTCAGACAGTGGCCTCAGACTTCTTCACTGCTATGATTTATGCTTCCTTCCATCATAAATCCTGGCATGATACAGACACCTTGCAGCACTGATCAGAAAATCTGAGCAACACTCTCAACAGTTGTGACCAATCTATTATCAATATGTGAACAAATCTTGATAAGGTCTTTCCAACTCAGCCTTATCAATACTCCACAACTGTGTGTAGGTGTTGGCTTGGTTAAAAAAACTCCCACAACTAAATGGCTGTAATTGGATTCAAATCTGTGACCTTTCAGCCTGTAACTCACAATGCTAACCACATTAACTTGTTGAATGATACATTTTCTCATCTACTTTATAAAAATGTGAATTTAACGACACAGTTTACACAGCAATGCTTACCCAGCCGTTGTCCTGCGTACAGCCACATCTTCCATTTCCACTGTGCAATTTGATAAAACTCTGAAAATAGAATAGTATTAACGTTATAAATAGCACATCACACTTACAACTCAGAATAAGGTCAAATTTACACAAATATACCAAAAAATTAAGCCTAGTTTATACTGGGATTGTTCCTGAAACCAAGGATGTGTATGTGTATGTCTGCTTCTGTGTGTATGTGTGTGTGTGTGTGTGCATGTGTTACTCTATGTGTGTACCAGTGTGTCTGCATGCATGCGTGCATGCTCAACATGCATACTGCTGTGGTTCACATACAACTGATGATGGACCACATATGTATCATGTACAGAAAATTCTCTCTGTTCAAAAGCATTATCACATGACGTAGCCCAAGTACAGAGATGTAAAAAAACCGTTCAGTTGAAGAAGAGTATTTGCATTTAAGCAAACCTAGCTGCAGATGCGACTTACTCATGGTTTACATATATGTTCATAAAATTACTGATGTTTTACTTTTATTATGAAATTACTGTTCCTATCACAGGCTGAACACTAACCAAGACCTTTGTCACCCTCACACTGTCACAGTCTCCCAGTGTGAAATCCCAGCAACCAGTTAACTGACTTTCCACTGGCACAGACAATACACAGCGTTATCTTTCCAAGCAATGCACAACGTAGAGGACACAGCTTTTAGTTTTCAAACACATGTGGTACAATTACTACAAACATAAAAACCAATGAAAGAATTAAAAGTGTGCAGCATGAGTCTTGGCAGTGATAAAACTAAAATTGCAAGCACACACACATGTACACCCACACACAAAGTACAATAGCTCTGCGTCTTTTTGTCACAATTTTATTTCACTTCCAGTCAAATCAGTGAGCATTAAATACACCGACCAAAGTCTATGCATACATCCATCATTGTTCGATAACCATCACTTCAATGTCACAGTGAATATGCATTATGAGTCAGACTGACAGAACTTTCTCCTTAGGGGAATGAAAGTCCTCTCCTTGTTGAGAGATGTAAGAAAAACCATCTACAATATTCAGCATTGAATGATTGATTCATCTGTACATCATATGTCCAATGCTGGACCTACTGCTCTTGAAAACAGCTAAAATGTTTTCAATCCATTCAGCAACTCATCTGAACAATTTTCGCTGTCACACACAGTGCCTGTCAATGCTCTTGACCATGGTAACATCCCACTGTCTGCATTTATGGACTTGCAAACACTACTGGAATGATTACAAGCTGTTATATGCAGCTCATTTTGGTAGTTTTTCTCATTCTCCCCGTTTGGCTTGATACACTTACCATGTCAAACACTTGCGAGCTACAACAGTTGGAAAGTTCTGTTAATATTTGATCACACTTTTGAGGCTAACAAAGCATGAAAACTCACGCCCACTATCTTCAGTCTCTTACATCCTATGCCAGGTCACCTCTGTTTCTTTTTCATTCTACAGCCAAAAGCAATTACCCCTGCAGACTACTGCAACACTAGCGGGACTGATGGACAGGTGTCTGATTTGATGTGTTAAATTTTAGCTGAAGTGGGAATATGATTTTAAAACTCCTTACAGTAATTGTCGCCAAACATCACTCACAGTGTTTAATTCACCATTTGAAAGTGACTTCCTGTTCAAGGAAACTAATGTTCCATTCCCAACCTTATGTTGGAAATAGGAAACAGAAAAGACTTTCCTACTTTGCTTCCTCGTTTACTATACCAAAATTTCTCTTAAGATCACACACCAAGATAAAGACAGTACTGTAATTCCAAGCTTTCAGCTCCAATTTTTTCCCCTCAATTCACAGTCCTGTGGCTACGACCCAGTTTCCCATTCTGTTCTTTACACGCCACAGGGTTAAGCTCTGATCTGCAGCTGATTTGAGAAACTGAGAACTGATATTTGACATTGGACAGCTTTTCACAGAAGTGATAATTCATGCATAAATGGTACAGTTTAAATAGAGCATTGTTTACAATGGTTGAATATATTTTTATTGTGATCTGCTCGTCACCAGCACAATGAAAAGGGAAAAAACCCTTAAGTTAAATGTCATGCCTCTGATGTGTAATTCTGCTGAGAACATGATCAATGTTTATGTGGGGCTTAACACTATTAACACAAACCACTTTGCTGCACTCTCTATGCACTGTGCACACTGCAGTCACAGCACAGACATTCCCACAGGTCATCCAATTTTCATCTTTTAATGTTTCCTTTAAAACAACAAAGAAACATAGCAGCCATGTATTTTTCAAATCTCAACGCATGGACATGCCTGTCTTGCAGCCGCCACCTTCAGTAATTAGTTGCCCCATATGTGACCATGACTGCTACAGTGTGATGCATGCAGTGCTTCACAACTGGCTGCTGCTCATACATTATTCATGAATCCCAACCACATGTCGTAGTATGACAGTGGAGGAATTTTCTGCACACCTGCTGATTCACATTAGTATCCCTGGAAAGCTTTCACTTCAACAGTTCAACCGAACGAAATGACTCACTGTCATGTTTTGCAGTAAACAGTTCTCTTATATTTACCTTAAACAAAATATTTATGAAGGTCTGCAAAACTTTAAAAAAAAAAAAAAAATTAGAGAACATATACTCAAATTTTCAGAGCAGCATTTGTAGCGATGAAGTTGCAGGTGAGTTAGTACAGTGAGCCACAACAGTGAGGCCTATCATTTGGCTTTCCATCACCTTTCACTACATCGGTCTTGGGGATCAGCAACACCTGACCTCATTTTGACACAAAATCATATTCCCTAAACATAATTCTATTACACCGCTAGATAAAAGCTCAATCACACACCAAAAAAAAAATTGTAACTTGAATCTCAAATGTCCAATTAACCACACTTGTTTAGCTAACTTTTTAGCTCTTTCTTGTGGTTTCATTTTTCTTGGACTTCATGCTAACAGCTAGCAAACAATCAAAATCACAATCTGTACTCGGCAGTTTGTCATGTGCTGTGATAATGCTTGCAACAAGTGGTCAAGCATTTAAGTGTTGAAAAAATTGATCAACTCCTATTTTTCCCAGCAATCTACAGCAACCTAATTCACATGACTGGACCTTTCCTTGCTTGCCAATATCTGCAACTCTGCCCTCTTATCCTCTCTGGACATCCCCTCCCCCCAGCCCCACGCCCCATTCCCTCTCTCATTCCCTCTAGCAGACATAAGATTTAGTCCTGTTATCTTTCTCTTCTCTAATTCCTCCCTTTGTCTTCATTACCAATCAGCACAACTCAACCTCTCCCTTTTCCCTCCTTCCCCTAGTAGTCATGTGTCTGTCAGCCATTCCATGTACACGGCCTTTGTCTTCAATCGGCCTTTGTCTTCAATCGGCACAACTCAACCTCTCCCTTTTCCCTCCTTCCCCTAGCAGTCATGTGTCTGTCAGCCATTCCATGTACACGGCCTTTGTCTTCAATCGGCCTTTGTCTTCAATCGGCACAACTCAACCTCTCCCTTTTCCCTCCTTCCCCTAGTAGTCATGTGTCTGTCAGCCATTCCATGTACACGGCCTTTGTCTTCAATCGGCCTTTGTCTTCAATCGGCACAACTCAACCTCTCCCTTTTCCCTCCTTCCCCTAGCAGTCATGTGTCTGTCAGCCATTCCATGTACACGGCCTTTGTCTTCAATCGGCCTTTGTCTTCAATCGGCACAACTCAACCTCTCCCTTTCCCTCCTTCCCCTAGTAGTCATGTGTCTGTCAGCCATTCCATGTACACGCCTTTGTCTTCAATCGGCCTTTGTCTTCAATCGGCACAACTCAACCTCTCCCTTTTCCCTCCTTCCCCTAGTAGTCATGTGTCTGTCAGCCATTCCATGTACACGGCCTTTGTCTTCATTACCAATCAGCACAACTCAACCTCTCCCTTTTCCCTCCTTCCCCTAGTAGTCATGTGTCTGTCAGCCATTCCATGTACACGGCCTTTGTCTTCAATCGGCACAACTCAACCTCTCCCTTTTCCCTCCTTCCCCTAGTAGTCATGTGTCTGTCAGCCATTCCATGTACACGGCCTTTGTCTTCAATCGGCCTTTGTCTTCAATCGGCACAACTCAACCTCTCCCTTTTCCCTCCTTCCCCTAGTAGTCATGTGTCTGTCAGCCATTCCATGTACACGGCCTTTGTCTTCAATCGGCCTTTGTCTTCAATCGGCACAACTCAACCTCTCCCTTTTCCCTCCTTCCCCTAGTAGTCATGTGTCTGTCAGCCATTCCATGTACACGCCTTTTCCAGGCCAGTATCTAACAGGATTTAGTCACAAATCAGTGTAACCCCTCCCTCTTTTGATACCAGCCAGCAATGCAAGTTCTGTCACCTACTGCTAGAGTTTTCCTTGGCAGTTAGCTAATCAGCTCTCGGCAAGTGATGTTTGCTTCAACCTGGGTAACACAAGTAGGAATAGGAGTTTAGTCACCATGCAATAAATTTATAGGCTACAGACTGTACAACATTCAAATTCATAACATTAACATTTCATAATAGCAAGAAGACTCTGAGTAGTTCCTTTTTTCTTTTCACTGTGTATAATATCATTTCCTGTTTGTTTGCCAGTTTTAAAACATTCCTAAGTATACACAGACTCTATGCACACTGTTCTGCACCATTCTTGATTTATCAGCTTTCATTGCTCTTTTCTTATACTTTATACTATTACAGCGATCAAACAGTTGCCACTAATTTTTTTTCCCTAAAAATTTGGCATGCATAGCTTACATAGCAGGGTGCTGATCTGCTGAAATCATGTACTTCTCAGAGCCTAGCAGCAACAAATGTAAAGTCCAGTCCCCATCGACTGATCAAGCCATGAAAATCAAGTTAACTTTCAAATCTACTTCTGAAGTTACAGGATTTAACTATGAATTTAGTTCAGATTCATTTCAGTTGTAAAATCTGCCAGTAACAATCCACACTACTGTGAGTGTTTTTTTTTTCTTTTTCTTCAAATGAAAGCCTACATGATCAGTAAGAAAGAAAAAAAAAAGCACCCACCCCCATCTCCCGAGCATCCTGACACTGTCTTTTGATTTCCAGAACATCTTTACTGATTTTCATTGAGCCAGGACATACTGTAATAAGCTTCTGAATTATCAGATGAAGCACTGATGATTCACTGTGGGTCCCCTCACGGTGAACTTGATGGCTCATCAATGCTAAGATTTTTTACATACATGCAACCTTTTTTTAATCCCACTGTTAAGTGTCTACCTTAAAGATGTAATAATTTTCTGAAAGTAGGCATGTCAGGTAGGTTGAGTATGAGAATCACCTAGCAAAAAAATCTGCTGCCATTTTAAGCAATGTTCACACACACTCTCTCACAAGCCCTTTCACTGCCTATTCAAACGCAACACCAGGATCGAACATTGATTCATGAGACAGTCATACACATGCATATATTCATACTCCACATTCCTATTCATAACTTAAAGAAGACTGGTTTTCCAGGAAGTGAGAACAACCGACAAGGGAGATACGGTAAGTGTTGAGGGTTGGGAGGTGGGAGACACAGATTGAGAGAGAGAGAGAGAGAGAGAGAGAGAGAGAGAGAGACGAGAGAAACAGAGAGAAACAGAGAGAGAGGAGTGAGAGGGAGGCACAGATATGACTAACATTATGAACAAGATCTGAGGAAAAAAAGACAGGACATATACGCATCCATGGTGTGTCTGATCACCTATAACAGAAGCAAACTATTTTGAAACAGTAGTACTTGAATAACATAAAAGAATAATCACTTTGGGAAAGTCAGTGGTATTTGTTGGTGACAGAACAGCAATAATGACATTGGCTGAAAGCCTTCAACCCTCTTCAACCTTGAGATAAAAATTTTGATTTACAAAACATTCCTATTTCACTACAGTCTGCAGTTACTTAGCATCAATGTATCTGTAAACTATAAATCATTTAGTAATCTCACATGGTGTTGAAAACACAAAGATTTTTTTAAAAATAAGCATTTTTGAAGGTTCACTGACAAAACCCAAACTGTTCTACAAGTTCGCACCTCTGTTAGTTTTTTTTTTTTAATTGACACTTACTTAAGTGTTTTGTTACCCTTGAAAATGTAATCACAGGTACTTTTGTTAAAATCGGAATGAGAGAAAAGAAGACATAATACAAGGACCATTAATACATGCATAACTGTATACTTCAAGCAGATCTCTCAACCTCCAATACCCCATTTATTATTAGGTTTCTGAAGCCTGACCATACTTTCATTGATCATAATTCAATGTCACTGGCTCGATTAACCCTGTTGTAAATTTGCATTGAACTCTCTCTGCCAAGTTTAAGTGCCTTTTCAAGAAAAGATGCCAATCCCCCATAAAGGATTTCCATACCCAAACATGGACTTAACCCAATGTTTATACACTGGTAACATAATAATATCCCTGTTAGTTTTCTTATCTTACGGTTCTCACAAGCATTCCAGAAACATGACTTGCTTTTTTCATAATACTAGTAATATGGTTATCAAATTTCAATTATGGATCCATTATTTAAAACTAGCATTTCTCATCAACAGTATCGTCTAGCTTACTTGGTTTGTCACTTTCATATGAAGGATTACTTTCACTAAAATGTTAAACTTTACATGTTTCAGTATAGAAATAATGTAACCATGTGTTTATCCATTCAGTTAGTCAATGTATACATGACTGTAACTTATACTTTTTTCGAGTAGCAATTTCACATTGGCAGAGTAAACATTATCAACTGCCACAATCTGACTGAAGAAAATGGGTGCTAAGACACTGCCCTGAGGTACATCGCTTGTTACACTGACTCCTGAGGTCTTTCTGTCTAGAAATGCATTCTGGGACCTACAGCTTAGAACACCTTAAAGTAAGTTTAATCCAACAAAACAATTTAGCTTGATTACCACACACACACATTTTGATTTAAGCCTATGAATGTGGAAATCCAGATTTAGATCATCCTCTGGAATACTCTTATCAAGACTCATAATCCAATTGTGGATTACAATTAAAAGCTGGGTTACATAGAATCTGACCTTAGGGCAACTAAACTGTTCAACAGATAAGAACTTATCTAGGACCATGAGGTTATACTTATATTGCACATCAATTGACAGGCCTATAGTTATCAGCATTATTTTCATTACCCACTTTCAATTCCTTGCAACTGGAGGAGCTTGAGGTGAACCATTCCTCAGTATGGTACCCCATTAACTTCCCGCAGAGTGAAAGTGAAAAAGGTATCTGTATTACCAGTTTCTATCAGTCTGTATACCACGAGCTCTGCATGTTCTTTTTAGGACCTTGGCTCATGAAAATCATCTGGTCCAAGAGACTTAGGATTCAACCCCCAAAGCACCTTACACATTTCTTCCTCAGAGGTAGCAACAGTCACAACATGGTAACAACATATTGTGATGCTAGAGATTAACTTTAGAAAATCACAAACCTGCCTTTGAGTTTGAGGCCAAACCGATGTTCACTTTCAAACGTGACAAAAACCTCAAAGACCTACTTGTGCGCTCCAAACTCAACAAAATCTCCACACCTAACCACCAGGTACTTTCCCCTGCTCAAAACCCAATTGACAAATCTGCCCTCTTACCAAACCAGACACCATCCTACAAGGCCCCAAAAACTTATTCAAAATTAAACACACATTCTCTTCTCAGAGCCGCAACATTGTATACTCGTGTAAACGAGTGTGGATTGTAAAGCGCTTAGAGCTTGGTCTCTAGCCGAGAATAGGCGCTATATAAGTATTCATTATTATTATTGTACCCTATCCACTGCAGGATTTGTCGTAAGATCAATGTAGATGACACATCCCGCACACTTGAGACGCGCCTCCCTGAACACCTGGCTCACATCTTCCACCATCGGCCCAAACCAGCTACCCTGCATTTCAACCACCCCTAATACAACATCAACCATGTCAAAAGTCATGGCACTTTGGCAATCACAGAGTGACAACTCTGAGCACCTTACACGGGAATCTTATCTCAATGCCAAACTCTGAACCCGCAACCCTCATGGCATCAACATCCAAAAGTAGCATATATGCCTATCCACCACAGCAACACCAGCTGGCAAAATCCTCTACCAACACACACACACACACACACACACACACACACACACACACACACACACGCTACCATACCTCCAACTATTTATTATAGCAACAGCTAACTTCGTTTCCCCTCTCCCACTCTCTATTCCATGTGCATCCCTCCTTACTCACAGACCTATCCTCCCCTTTTCTACATCTGGTTTTCTTTCAACTTGACTACCCCCTCCATCTGACTTTCCCTTCCCTCTTTCATGTGCATTAGTGTAGGTGCAGGAATCTGATCCCCCCCTCCCTTTCTTTTTTTTTCCTTTTTTAAAAATCCCTCCCTTTCTTCCCTCCACCCTCAAGACATGAACATTCAAAAGTAGCATGCACATATCCACCACCACAATACCAGCCCACTATATCCTCAACCAACATACACTCACACTACCATACCCCCCATTATTTACCTCATACAACTTAGAGCTATCTTTCTTTCCCCCCTCCCTATACCCTCTCCATTTACTATAATATCAATCTCTTCTTTACTCAGATACCTATCCCCCGCCTCTTCTCCATCTTATTTTCTTTCAATTTCACATACTATCTCTTCTACATGAGTTTCCCTTTCCTCTTCCCTCTTTCCTGTGTATATAGGTGGAGATGTAGGTATATGAGCCAACCCCCCCCCCCCCCCCCCCCCCCCCCACACACACACACACACACCTTTCTCATTGATCATTTCCATTTCTTTCAGATCAGTATTCATTAACACTGACATCATTATGTTGGTGTCATGATCATCATCCAACAGTACCATTTACTTTTCCAATACTATTTGCATGAGTTTTCCGTTCCCTCTTCCCTGTGTATATATGTGCGTGTAGATGTAGGTATATGAGCTCCCACCCACCCTTTTCTTTTCTTTTTTCCCCCCTCCTGTTCCAATAGTAATGATACTATTGATAGCCCTTCATTCACTGATCACTTATGTTTCTTTCCAACCTCTACTATTAGTACCATCACTATATGTGACTACTAGTGCTATCCTTATGATCATCACCCAATAAATTTGTTTGCTTTTTATTCATTGATCATTTTCATCCCTAGCTATAAATCATTATTATTAATCTACCATCAGTACTATCATCACTATTATCATACTATTATGCAAATATTTTCTTTTTCAATGCTGTTCTACTATCCTCTAACCCCTCTCCTTTCTCCTCTTCTGTGTTCAGCCACTATTGATTTTACAATATTATCATCACATTATTACAAAAAAATGGTAGCATTCCTCCCCTTACTGTTTAATAACTATTTTTGTCATCATCACTATCATCATTATTATTACTATTGCTATCATTATTATTATTGTCATCATTATTATCTTAACTCCCATGGTTCCCTTCCCAGCAAGCTCATTTTCATTGAACACCCATTTTACGGAGAATCTGAGAAGTGATTGTTCATTCTTCTTTTTCATTGTCCTAAGTGTTGCTTGTTTTACCTGAATAAGACCTAAAAGGTCAAAATGCATCATGTTTTGTCCTGTAATCTGTTCGTCTAGTTTGTCCAGCAGAATCAGTAACTTTTTTTTTTTAATTACTTTTCTTTTTAATATTAACTTTACAGTCAAAACAGACAGACAGACTAGAGAGAGAGAGAGAGAGAGAGAGAGAGAGAGAGAGAGAGAGAGAGAGAGAGAGAGTGATAATCTTTGTTCCAAAGAGTGACATAATATATATATATATATGCAAGATGTTTTTTTTCCTTTTTCTTTTACCTTCAGGGACTAAGAATGTAAACACAAAAACATTGTTACACATTATACAACTGATTACATATACTATGGTTAGTTGTATTACTTTAACTATGTTTTTCTGATAAAATATGCAAAACACTGACGATTCACATTAACACACACACACATACACACACACATAGAGGCACACACATACACTACTCAGTATATTAGATGAGAGAGACTCAGAGAGAGAGAGAAACTCAACTCAATTCAACTCAAACAGATTAACTGCAAAGGCCTCCAATCTATCTGCAATGAGGCCAAAAACAAAAGTACAACACACACCGCTCGGCGCATATACTGAAAAATTATTTTTTAAATTTGCGTAACAAAATGTTCTTCCTGAAATTACTCTGGCATTTGTGTGTTAACTGATAGCAGTTCTTCTCTTCGTTTTAGCATTTAAAAAATAAACACAGCTACAGAGCGAGTTACAATTCTCTTTTCATTTTGCAGTAAAAGAAGCAATGACACTTGAACATTTCTAGCGTGAGGCAAAATGTATTTATCTCTTAAATTTTCATAGGATGGACAAACAATCATAAAAAAAAGTATTCTGTCCTCAATTTGATTACAGAATGGACAGTTTGGGGAGTTTAGTGTATATCTTTGATGGACATTCAAATCACTAATACCAAGTAAAAATCTCACGAACACTTTGCGAAATTTCGCAATGGTAATATCGGTTAAATATATCTCAGGCTGCCGTAAGGATTTGAAGGTACGATATGTTGAATATCTGTCACTATTAAATATTTCACTACCCAAATTTTGTCTATAACAATCAATCATGCATTGTTTAAGTTCACGTAAAAACAGTTTCTCATAATTCACTCCACCATTTAACCAAACAAAAGAAAAGCCACAAGTATATCCAAACAATGTTTTATCGAAGATACCCAATTTGTCTGTACACTCGGATTTCTTGTACACTGAAATAATTTTGACTTTTCCATTCCATATGTTTGTTTTGTTAGTCTAGCGAGTGACAGCTTTTGCAATTTGCAGTAGCGCATTTGTTTTAATGCACTGTCTACATAGGATACCTTCCTAGCTCACCTTATACCATTGTATTTGGGGTATTTGGGCGTACATTTAAAAAGCGTTTGCATGCAAAAAAGTGAGGTAATTCAGTTACATGTAGATGAGACTGTCCCCTGACTTTTGCTGTATATAAAAGCATACGTTTCACTTGCGCATCAAAAAGTTTAAAAAATAGACTTCTATCCATTGTTCCAAAACTCCACATAGTTTTCATAATTTCTACAATTTTGGTTTTAGCCCTGCATATTCTTCAAGTGCAATGTCGTAAGATAGCTTTGTGGTTGAAGTAAATCCCAAATATTTTTAACTGTTAACAACTTCAATCTCTTTTCCCTGATAGAACCATTTTTCTGCTTTTGATAAACATCCCCCTTTTTTTAAAAACCACAACCTTTTTTTTCTTTAAGTTCACTTTAAGTCCTAGAGAAATTGACGCTTTATCAAGATTATTTAATTGATTTTGTAGCCCTGAAGGAGCTGTCGATATCAAACATATATTATCTTTAAATAACAATAAAAAGAATTCTTGCAAGCCTGGCAAAAACTGGAATCCATGTTTGCCATGCTGTGAAACTTGTTCAGCAACTTCGGTTATCAACAAAGAAAAAGCAGGGGAGATAACATACATCCCTGTTTCACGCTGGCTGGACAGTCAAAGAAGTCAGATATTTCACTTCCCCAACGTACGCATGACTGGACTGACTTATACATGCCTTAAAGCATGTGTTGCATTTTAGTGGACGTTTTCATCTTTTGAAGAAGTAGCCAAAGACAGAGTCCAAGGCTTTCATATAATCAATAAAAGCAACATACATTTTACACTTTTTCTCTCCTGACAAAGGCTTTTTAATCATGGATATTAGAGTAAATATATGATCAATTTGAAGAAATGTTGACTGTGTTCAATTGTTTGTCTTTTCGGAATCCGGCTTGCTCTTCACAAATTTTGTGTTGTTTTTCTGCCCATGTGTATAGCCGCTTGTTTAAAATAGACGTGAAAACTTTACTGACAATACTTAATAATGATATGCCACAGTAATTATCTGGGCTGTTGGTGTCTCCTTTTTTTTTTTATATAAAGAACTATAACTGAGCGTGACCAATCATCGGGAAAAAACCCGTTATCATAAAAGTTGTTGAACCGTTTAGTAAGGAAAGGTGCAACAATATTTTCAGCTGCTTTAAGAAATTCGCTAGGTATTTCATCTAGGCCTGCTGTTTTTCCAATTTCAAGTTTACAAATTGCAGTAATCACTTCTTCACTGGTTTATTTCTTCATCTAATTCACTATTCAGCAATAACAATTGGGTTATTTTGCTCTTCTGCATCTGCAAACACGCCCATACGGAAATACAATGATGGAATGATCATTTTACTTAGGTTATAGGACAATGTACAGAAATGTTAGGTGAAGGCAACATGTTTACTGATGCTGATGAGAGAGCGAGAGGTGAGGGGGGGGGGGGGGGTATTTATCCATATGGGTAACTGATAAGCATGAGGATACTATTTTCCCTCTGGCCCTTGTCCTATAAGGATACTAACAGTAACACACAAACATTAACATAACATGCTAAAAATGAGGAATGGGGATGGGGAGGGTGCGACAGAGTGAAAACGGTGGTCAGCCCACTAAACATTTTCTGCTCCAGATGGTTGCTTCCCTTGATATCATTTCCCGCTTCATGCGGAAATCGAGAAAGGAAGGGCTAACTCACACGAACGTCGCACACCGACATGCGCCTACTAACATCGTGATCGTCTCAGATACCAAGCCTCTATGACACCAATGTCTTCCTCCAAATAGTTCAAATCTCGACATCGCGCAAGCGAGGAAATTCTGTGCGTTCTGAGATCCGATGATCCTGATAATCATAATGATCGAGGCCAAAATATCATTACGTGGTACCCCGAATTGGTCTGAACTGCTGATCGGCAAGAAATGCACACCGAGCACCGATCAAGACTCGCAATCGATCGCATGAAACTCACTAGAAACGTTTAAGCCGTCATAGTCCAATGCCCTTATCTCCGCTGCGCCGATCTAGTTTAGTTTTCTTTCTAAAACATTTGCAAAGTGTTGTCTCGTCTTTCACCACATGTCAGTGTCTGTGCTCTAACGGTGCGTTTGCACGAAGCGCCAAGGTCTAGTTCAGCAGCTATGTGGACTTTCACTTTCACGTTCGTATGTTATGACTGAATTCAAAGGGCGTGTTTCTTATCATTCAGTCGTTCTCTGAGACTGTGTTCGATTTTAATGCTGTGGCTCAAGATACAGTATCACTCCGAAGCGCACTCACCGGTCACACCCCAGTCCAACTTGTTTTCATCGCAGATGCGTCGCGGAACTTTTCAATCCCATCGGCCTCAACATATGATTACGCGCATGCGCAATACGCACATCCACGTTTTCCCTGGAAGTTCGTAGCAGACGAATTTTCAAAATGAAACTTGCTGAATGTGGTTATAAATCCCCAGCGACTGCTCCGTCAAAGACTGAGAGAAGCGATTCTTTTTTTCAAAATAAACAATTTTAATGGTAATCACTGATGTTGTCCATACAACAATTATATATATATATATATATTTTTTTTTTTAATATTTTTTTAAAATGAAATATTTTTAACAGATGTTGCTCCCCAAGGGGTTGAGCATTTTCAGATTTTTTAAGGACATTTTTATATTGTTCATGATATATATATATATATATATATATATAATATATATAATGACAAATTCTACGTCTGGGAGACAGGTAATGTGGTGGTCCATTTGGGAGACAAAAAAAGTATAAACTTGATAACTCCAAAAATGTTTTATCAAAACTAAATCAAACTACTGATTATTTCCTTCTGGACCATTTCCACTTCACACATGCAGCAAAACATGGTCTTTGAAAAAGCCTTTCAGATACAGATATATATAGGGTATGAAAATGTCTCCTTAGGGTAGGGATTTATCGTGAAAAACTACTGATGCTAAAGTCATCAGAACTTGGGATTCTTTCATAAAATATGTTCCCTGCAGTAATTTTATTTTTTTTTTAATATCCCTTTTTTAATTAGTAATTGAAGAAAAACTAAGTGACTCCCAAAGGTCACTTTTCAACTGCCGTGAAGTATATACCACCAAATTTTACTTTTAATTTTCTTTTACCTTTCCCCCCCAAACGCAAAATGGATCAGTCTTGGGTAGGTGGCATGATCGTTTCAAGGCTATTGCAGCGCCATCTGGCGGTTAAAACGGTTAAAGCGGGAACAAGACGCTTGTGAAACGGAAAGGAGACACCGGATTGTCTCCCTAAAATTTTTTGTCTCTCTAATGTCTGTTGTCAAACGCTAAATGTCTCCCAAACGTAGAATATATATATATATATATATATTAGACAAGTTCCCATTGATTATACTTTTCATTCAGTATTTGAATCAATGTCATCACTCCTGTTCGCTTGTCTGCTTTTAGACCATGCTGAATTTAACATTTTTATTTACATGAATGGAAGAAAAAAAACCTTGCGTGAACTGAATATTCCGTGCTTTTCCGAACGTAGATGGTGAGGGACTAAGCGTGACTAGCAACTAACAATGCGTCACTAGCATCTAAAACTTTTTTTTCACAAACATGCGTAACTTCAAACATGCATTAAAAAGTGATGATTTGCTTGTCGATCAACATTGACCCATAGATGAATTTAAGGGGGAGCAGGGAAAAGACATACAAAGCAGACCTCCTATTAGTCATCAAAGGAGAGAGAGAGAGGGAGGGAGAGACAGAGACAGAGTTCAAGATTGGTATACGACCCATAATTCTAGTTGTTAATGAACAAGCAACAATGCATCAGTAACATCAGTGCGCAGGAGAGAGAGAGAGAGAGAGAGAGAGAGAGAGAGAGAGAGAGAGAGAGGAGAGGAGAGGATTAATGAGAGAAAGATTAATATTATTATCATTATTATTATTACTGTGTTCATCATCATCATTATTATTGTTATTACTATTATTATTATTATCATAATCATCATCATTATTACACCCCTTTTCTAATATATTTACATACTAAATAATGCTAAGAGTTCAATCAAATAGCTACGATGAATCAATGATATCAATATAGGCTAGTACACACATTTTCATGATGTGATTTGCATAAACAATACTAGAAACAATAATCAATAAAGGACAATGCATTAGTAAAGGCAATAATCATAACACTTATTTATCATGATGTGTGAGTGTGTATTTGTGCGCGTGCGCGCACGTGTGTGTGTGTGTGTGTGTGTGTGTGTGTGTGTGTGTGTGTGTGTGTGTGTGTGTGTGTGTGTGTGTGTTGAGAGAGAGAGAGAGAGAGAGAGAGAGAGAGAGAGAGAGAGCATCATGATCCCCCCCCCCCACCTCACCCCTTTTTAAAAAAAAAAATTGATATATGACCAAAGACTAGAGCCATTTATTGACCGGTGCATACATATATACGCTGAAGCAGCGGGGCAGAGAGGGAGAGAGATTGAGAGAGTTGTGATTATGATATTTGCTTTTCCTAAAATACTATATGCCAAACACTTCTACAGATTTAATTAAACATGAACAACGCATCAATAAAAATCAACAGTAAATAGAACGCACATTTATGATAATGTATTTACAGTACTTTGATAAAATCAATAGTATTAGGGTCAGTAATCTATCAGCGACGATGCACCAATGAAATCGGTAACCACAACACTCATTCATCATTAGTCAAACCGGTAACCACAACACTTATTCATCATCAGTGAAACCAGTAACCACAACACTCATTCATCATCAGTGAAACAGTAACCACAACACTCATTCATCATCAGTGAAACTGAGAGTAAACATAACGCTCAGTTATCATGATGTGGCTGAAAAATCATTGACAGGGGAGCAGAAAGGCAGAGAGGTTGAAATATAGGCCTACAAAGAGAGAACGACGGAGAAAGGTGGGGTTATTAGTAGGAAGAGGGAGGGCAGGTTTGGGCTGGGGGGGGGGGGGGGGTGAGAGAGAGGGGGGAAGAGGTGTGGGAGTGGGGGGGGGGAGTGTGTGGCTGATAAGGGACAGATACAGTATACCTAATGATGCGTTGAACTTGCACTACATAGTCTGCTTCACCTACCCCCTGTCCTGTCTGCCTAACATCCCCACCCCACCCCACATTCAGTTCCTCTCCCTTCCCTCTCCTCAGCTCCATCTTTTTGTGTCAAGTATAGTCACACTTTGGATACTCGATAAGTTCATTAAGAGTTTTATTATTATCATCAATGCCATATCAATCAAATGTTGTTTTCATTTGGCTTACCAGCCTGACTTGCCTCTTGGTGAAGCAAAGGGTTGCAACTCTGCTCCTTCGTGGGACCCTGTTCTGGGCCATTATCTCCTTAGCTGAGCTGGGAACTGGGGCTGAGAAACAAAGTCATTTTGC
>CM065719.1:86605388-86612888 GCA_033310375.1 Conus canariensis
CTATAAATTGCTGTCCAGCACTGAATATTGTTATATCAGAAGAGGCATTGAAGTGACTTACCCGCATTACATTTGCAAAAGGTTTCCTCCATTAGGTACTTGTTTCCTCCATTAGGTACTTGTTTCCTCCATTAGGTACTTGTTTCCTCCATTAGGTACTTGAATGTGATTCTAACAGTCCATGTGGGATGCCGCGCCAGAACTGTTCTAAATTCATGTGCCCTACCCGCGGCCGTTCTCTTTCTGTAAATAGTGGTTCTGTTTCTGTAAACAGTTGTCTCCCTTCCGTAAACTGACAGCGGCTGAGAATCTGTAAATGGCAGTTCTGCATTTGCAAACACTTCTTCCTTTTTGTTCGAACACAGGTTCTTTGTGCCTGAACAGTGCCATGTAACACTGACACCTATGCTAACTCATAAGCGTTCACCTATGCGCACGTGCGCGCGCGCACACACACAAACATACACACTCTCTTTCTCTCTCTCTCTCTCTCTCTCTCTCTCTCTCTCATACACGCACGCACACACACACACAAACACACACACACACACACACACACACACACACACACACACACACACAACACACACACACACAGTGACCCATATAGGCACAGGTCAGAATGGCGTCGCAAGAAAGAAGCAGTAAACAGGTTGACCAGTATCGCCGGGATTTCTTCTTCTTCTTTTTTTTTTTTTTTTTTTTAAACAATCTTTACTCTCTTGCTGGCTTCCCGCACCCATACTAACCCGTGCCCTGGTTTATTTCCCTTTACTGCCATGATGGCGGAGAAAGTCTTAGGGCTCTTTAATTTCTCCTCAGATAAATCACTAGACCTCATGACAAGACCGTCACCATTGCAAGAGGTCTAGGGAGAACATTACGGCAACACTCAAGTACCACTCGACCTTTCTCCCACACCTGAGACAAAGTTCTGTGTTTGGAAAACAGTTACAGAGCAAGAACAGCTCGATACCGCTCTAGAAGCCTACCACTTTCACGTCCGCCAATAAACTAGCGTGAACAACAGGACGAAGGTCGTCCGTATCTGCGCTGAACTTTCATCGGAACTGCAGGAAAACAAAGCAGAACGAGGGCAAACTAGGGTGTGGTGAGGATTTGAGTGCTAAACAGATTATACCCTCATAAGAATTAATCCTATGCATGGGTGTCGCTTCTTTTATTCTCCTTCTCTCTTTTTCTCATGTTTCTTTTTTTTCTTTTTTTTTTTTTTCTTTACAGATAAACGAGTGAATGCTAACGTATTGGTGCAAGTTGAAAGTGCAGGTAAACCTAATAGTGCGTACACATCTGTGGGAGTGAGCGCGCTTGAGGGGCGGAGAAGGTAAGAGACGAAAGGTGTGGATGGAAATTGAGAAGATTTGAACAGTGAATACTCTCTCTCTCTCTCTCTCTCTCTCTCTCTCTCTCTCTCTCTCTCTCTGAACAACTTTTGTATAAAGTATCTAGCTTGGCCTTTCACTGAACTTCAAAAGACAAGACAAGAGAACCTTTTGTCAAAAACTTGAAAAAATATTGAGAAACGGATCACAACGATCTGAAATCGTTAATATGAACAATTGTCGTTAGCTTTAATCACTATCTGATTGAGTTTAACAATATTGGGAAAAAACAAAAGAAGCAGAAAAACCAAAACAGCCCCCCCCCCCCCCCCCACACACACACACACACAAACAGAAACACACACACGCACACATACACACACACACACACACACCACGCACGCACGCACGCACGCACGCACGCACGCACGCACGCACCACACACACACACACACACACACTGTTGATCTTAGAATTCAATGAAAGTTTAAATGTGTGAATCCAATAGCTTTAACCAAAAAAAAAAGTTACGCTAAGATCGTCTTTAATCCACTACATCCTCGGAACCAGATCGAAACGAACATTTTACTTGCATGTACCTAAAAACGTTTGCCGAACATTGGACTTGGCACACCCACCCCAAATAATGGTGCATGGTGAACGTGATCGTTCCCACCCACCCCAACCCCCTTCCCTTTTCATATTATCTCCCACATGATGTGCAATTGACGCACGCTTTGCGCGGTACCCGAAAAGAAATTTTGTTTGATGGTTTATTGCGTGCGTGGGGGCCTTCAGATATGAACCAGAGTCCAAAAGGGCACATGGATCAACAAGGTGAGGACATTCTACACAACTATATGGCTTAGGGACATGAGTCATCTTGTACAGAGTTGATGGTTGAATGCACAAGACTAAAGACCCTGAATGCACCAGACTAAAGACTCTGAATGCACCAGACTAAAGACCCTGAATGCACCAGACTGAAGACCCTGAATGCACCAGACTAAAGACCCTGAATGCACCAGACTAAAGACTCTGAATGCACCAGACTAAGACTCTGAATGCACCAGACTAAAGACTCTGAATGCACCAGACTAAGACTCTGAATGCACCAGACTAAGACTCTGAATGCACCAGACTAAAGACCCTGAATGCACCAGACTAAGACTCTGAATGCACCAGACTAAAGACCCTGAATGCACCAGACTAAGACTCTGAATGCACCAGACTAAAGACTCTGAATGCACCAGACTAAAGACTCTGAATGCACCAGACTAAGACTCTGAATGCACCAGACTAAAGACTCTGAATGCACCAGACTAAAGACCCTGAATGCACCAGACTACAGAGCCTGAATACACCAGACTAAAGACCCTGAATGCACCAGACTAAAGAGCCTGAATGCACCAGACTACAGAGCCTGAATCCACCAGACTAAAGACTCTGAATGCACCAGACTAAAGACCCCGAATGCACCAGACTACAGACCCTGAATGCACCAGACTAAAGACTCTGAATGCACCAAACTAAAGACCCTGAATGCACCAGACTACAGACCCTGAATGCACCAGACTAAAGAGCCTGAATGCACCAGACTACAGACCCTGAATGCACCAGACTAAAGACCCTGAATGCACCAGACTACAGAGCCTGAATGCACCAGACTAAAGACCCTGAATGCACCAGACTACAGACCCTGAATGCACCAGACTAAAGACTCTGAATGCACCAGACTACAGAGCCTGAATGCACCAGACTAAAGACCCTGAATGCACCAGACTAAAGACCCTGAATGCACCAGACTAAAGACCCTGAATGCACCAGACTACAGAGCCTGAATGCACCAGACTAAAGACCCTGAACGCACCAGACTACAGAGCCTGAATGCACCAGACTACAGAGCCTGAATCCACCAGACTAAAGACTCTGAATGCACCAAACTAAAGACCCTGAATGCACCAGACTAAAGAGCCTGAATGCACCAGACTAAAGAGCCTGAATGCACCAGACTAGAGCCTGAATGCACCAGACTAAAGAGCCTGAATCCACCAGACTAAAGACTCTGAATGCACCAGACTACAGACCCTGAATGCACCAGACTGAAGACCCTGAATGCACCAGACTGAAGACCCTGAATGCACCAGACTTAAGGCCCTGAATGCACCAGACTAAAGACCCTGAATGCACCAGACTAAGACTCTGAATGCACCAGACTAAAGACCCTGAATGCACCAGACTATAGAGCCTGAATGCACCAGACTAAAGACCCTGAATTCACCAGACTAAAGACCCTGAATGCACCAGACTAAAGACTCTGAATGCACCAGACTAAATGGTCTTCTAAACTCCCCAAGAGTAATCATGATCATTGTCACCTCTCATCATATCATATCATATATCACACCATATCATGTCATATAATCATATCACATATCATAGCACAGTACAGCACAGCACATCACATCACATCACATCACATCACATCACATCACATCACATCACATCACGCATAACACCATATCATCTTGTATCATATATGCAATTTCATATCATATATCACATCATATCATACATATTATATCAAATCACATCATATCATTTATTATATCATATATCATATCATATGTCATGTCATATATCATAATATATTATATATCATGTCATTATGATATACCATATATATATTATATCATATCATATATATCACATCACGTCACATCACATCACATCATTTACATCATATCATATCACATCATATCACATTATATTATATCATATATCATATCATATATCACATCATATCACATCATATCATAATTATATCACATCATACCATATCATATATCATATAATATGTCACGTCATGTCATGTCATGTCATGTCATGTCATGTCATGTCATGTCATATAATATATCATATATCATATCATATCGTATCATATATCATATCATAACATATCACAATCACATAATATCATATTATATCATACATTGTATCCTATCCTGGTACAGCCTATAGCCTTTACCTATTCTATAGTACAATTATTATATGAGGGGGTACAATGGGAAGTCGGTGCGAGGGTGGGGTGGAGATCTCTATTGACCCTCGCTGTCAATCTGCCCCCTGTGAATTATGTGTTAAGTTGGAAATATAGGCACACAAAGAATGCAAGACCAAATAAACTCTTTTATGTGATAACTGCGAGAGGGTGCTGAAAATCTCAAACCATGAGGCCATTTTTGTACATTTGTTGTTATTGTCGTTTTGTTTGTCTGTTAGAATGAATCGACCTTAGCATCTGTGCCTCGCAAGCCTGATTTTAAATCTTTTACTCTATTACTTGGTTTCAGTCAATGGCTAGAGTTTGTTGCTTGTTCTATTCTTATTGCTTGTTCTATTCTTACCGTCGTTATTGTTTGATTTCAGTCACTTAGTGTTTGTGTGTGTGTGTGTGTGTGTGTGTCCCATACGTCAACGGGTAAAATATTTTTGTCTGTATTCTGTATTTGTTTCTTTTATGCATGCACATCCATAAGCAATCGCGAGCCCACCAAAGCGTACATTGCATGTGTTCACAGACACCCCCCCCCCCCCCCCCCCCCCCCCCCCCCCCCCCCGCACACACACATCTATAAATATACCACAGATCATGTTAAAAGGTATCATACACTGAACAGCTTTGGGTCAATGCAAAGATCAGGTAAATGTACCTCGTCCACGAGACTCTCTTCTCAAATCTGGTCATGTTAATGGATTCACTTGTTTGCTGATCTCACTGTAGCATCTGAGCACTGTGTTTTCATGTTAATGTATTCACTTGTTTGCTGATCTCACTGTAGCATCTGAGCACTGTGTTTTCATGTTAATGTATTCACTTATTTGCTCGTCTCACTGTAGCATCTGAGCACTGTGTTTTCATGTTAATGTATTCACTTATTTGCTCGTCTCACTGTAGCATCTGAGCACTGTGTTTTCATGTTAATGTATTCACTTATTTGCTCGTCTCACTGTAGCATCTGAGCACTGTGTTTTCATGTTAATGTATTCACTTATTTGCTCATATCACTGTAGCATCTGAGCACTGTGTTTTCGTGCATTTGTGCCTGTCTGTTCAACATTGACGCCTCCTTGTGATGAAACTGAAATGAAATCTTGTTTCACTGGCACGAATTCACAGAAAACGTAGTTCAGCTACTATGACACACTTACATTGTGGTTAAGCGAAAATCGTTGTAGTTCTGAACAGTTTTATGGAAAACTGTTAGTTTCAAAAGTCCATTTCTTGGTAGAGTTGGAGGAGAAAAAAAATAAAGGAAAGCATAGTTATATAGAAACACACGCACACACACACACACACACACACACACACACACACACACACACACACACACACACACACACACACAGATGATGATGATGATGATGATAATCTTTATTTCCAAGGGTAACAGATAAGCAAACACATGCTTTTTTTCATCCGGCCCTTGCCCCGTTAAGGGACTAAGTATGACTAGCGACTAAGACTTACAAAACTTTTAACAAACACACATATCTTCACAACATTAAAAAGTTCATCCATTAAGGCGTAGATGACTTTAAAAGGAAAAAAAGAAACGATTTAAACAACAAACAAGAATAAAGAAATGTATTACAAAGAAGAAAAGATTCGGCACACACAGATATGGAATAAGCGATCCTCCTATCGAAGAGGGGAGGGAGAGAGAGAGAGAGAGAGAGAGAGAGAGAGAGAGAGAGAGAGAGAGAGAGAGAGAGAGAGAGAGAGGAGTTACATTCCTTTTGTGAAAAATTAACATACAACAAACTGCTAAGGATGATAATTAGACAATTACAATGCATCAATAATATCAACATTTGTACTTTCTTTTACATTTACATGATGTGGTTATAAGGCAAAACGAGAACGAACAATCAGTTATCAGTAAGCAGCAATATTCCTAGCATCAATAATCATAACACTTATTTTTCATGATGTGTGCGTGTGCGTGTGTGTGTGTGTGTGTGTGTGTGTGTGTGTGTGTGTGTGTGTGTGTGTGTGGTGTGTGTGAGAGAGAGAGAGAGAGAGAGAGAGAGAGAGAGAGATGCCATTATCATTTACCTTCCCCTTCCATCTTTTTTTTTTCTTTTCGACCATTCATACACTACCCAAAACTATAATTATTAGTTAAGCGACAATCCATCGAAACGCAGCCGTAATTAACGGAGAGAGAGAGAGAGAGAGAGAGAGAGAGAGAGAGAGAGAGAGAGAGAGAGAGAGAGAGAGAGAGAGAATAATTCCATTTTTCTATCCAAAATATCACATGCTAAACATTGCTATAAATTTGAATAAAGAGCAATACATCAATATGATCAACAGTAATCCGGACACACATTTATCACCTTGCAGTTACAGTGCTCGAAGAAATCAAAGTATTAAGACATCAATCAATTAGTGACAATGCACCAATAAAACCAGCGACCACAACAGTCATTCATCATACTATAATTTCAATCATTAATAAAACCGATAGTAACCATATCTCTCATTTATCATTATCTAGTTTTGAAAACATCAGTGGAAAGGAAACGGCGTATCAGTTTAATATGCAGCAAAACAGAGGGTGTGCCCTGGTATATGTATTTTGTCCCTAATAGCAAT
Source organism: Conus canariensis (assembly GCA_033310375.1). Classification (NCBI taxonomy): domain Eukaryota; kingdom Metazoa; phylum Mollusca; class Gastropoda; order Neogastropoda; family Conidae; genus Conus; species Conus canariensis. The sequence goes on from CM065719.1 coordinate 86,612,391, forward strand.
GGTCTGCTGTGAAATGTGTAATTAGTTTTTCCCTGAAGGATTCTGTAATTTGAGTACATCGGAAATGTAGTGGAAGTGAATTCCAAACCACGCTACCTGAGTAAGATAAGCTTGATTTAAATAGATCTATTCTAGGTGTGGGAACCTGGAATTTGGTTGAATCCCTAGGGTTTATGCTAAATTTGGACTGAAGAGTTTGTGGTGCTAAACCCGATGCAATTTTTTGCATTAGCAGACATTTGTTGACAGCAAACATTTCTTGTAACGGAAGAGCCCCGCTTTAGTATAATCCCCTTCACTAAGACTAGATGATTTTAATAGGACTGCTTTAAGTGCTCTTTTGTAGACACTCTTAAGAGGTTTCATGGCATTAGCACTAGCAGAATCAAATAGTGTTGAACAATAATTGATTGAAGAGAGAACATGTGCGTGTAGGAACAATTTCCTGGCATGAAGGTTTAAGAAATGCTTAATCTTGCACAGCTGATATGTTTGTCT
>CM065719.1:86617888-86685388 GCA_033310375.1 Conus canariensis
TCCCCGTTCTCTTCATCTTCAACTTTTTTATATTTTTTTTAATTCCTAAAAGTTTAAATCTTTGCCAAGTCATTACTATAACAACAGAAGAATTGTTAGCCTTCACTTGTTTTCCCACTGCTTAATTGTTCCGCATGAATAAAAGATACTCTCAAAAAAAAAAAAAAAACATCGAAGATGATAGCTCTTATAATAATTAAAGAAAATGGCTCTTTCCTTGAAAAACAAAATCATATCCATGAAAATAGTAACTTCTGGTAAATATTGAAGAAAAAGCCTCTTTCGTTGGGAAGAAAATCATTTCCTTGACGATAATAATTCTTGGCCTACATTGAAGAAAATGACTCCTCTGTTTAAAACACACACACACTTCCTTGAAGATAATAACTCTTAGCCTACATTGAAGAAAACCACTTCTTTTTTTCTTAAGAAGCTTATAATGTGGACTTTTGGAAACAGCAAGTTTCCGTAAGATGTCAGTTGTCGTCAGCACTAGAACCCGTAGGGATTCTGCCTACTAGGAGACAGCCAAGAGCAAATCCCCTCCTTGAGGATCGTCCAGAGACGGACAGATCCAAGCTGATTTCCTACCCATGACACAGCCGGAATGTCAGTCAATCGGGGACCACAGGTCTTTTCATTCAGGTCAAAGCAATAAGACAGGGTGAACCGAAGTGGCGTATATATAGGTCAGTAGGAACGTAACCGATTTGTTTTGGGGGGGGGGAGAAGGAGTTCGCTTACCAGGTTGGGAGGTTCGCCTAGGTTTTATTGTCTCCCTGCAGGCTATAAAAGGGGCGAGAATGGCTGTCGTCGTTATTCACATGGGAAGTGGTCTCGACTTCATCCACAGTCTCTGCGCTGTGTCTGGCTGAGGAACAAGCTAAGGGAGGTCACTGTGCAGTTTGACGTGTCTGCCTCACTCAAGACCTGTCGCGTTTATTCCTTTCTTCAAGCCGGCTACAAATCTCAGTGAGCTTTTTGTTGTTTGTTTTAGCTGTCCTTGATCTGTCCCTCTGCGCAGTTTGTGAATGCTCGTATAATTCTTCGTCACTTTGCTGATAGACAGAAATTCGTTTGTTGAGTCTTTATGTTGATATGGTTATGATTGCTCTATGTGTGTTAAAACGTCGTACTGTTCGGACTGAGTATGATCAGTGTCAATTTTAATTGTATTTATGAGATGTAGCAGACATAGAAAACCAGCACATTGTTGTTTGCATCTTTTTCTTTAAACACACACACACACACACGCACACGCACAAACACACTCACATTTTAATTTACAAGATGTTACAGATATAGAAGAAGGCATTTTACTGTTTGCATCTTTTTCTTCACACACACACACACAAACACACACACACACACACACACACACACACACACACACACACACACACACACACACACGTGCGCGCGCATGGGTTTTTTATGCCATCAACATCACACCAAAAGAGTCTATGTGTAACCTCTTATGCAGCATTATATAGTAGTGTATAAGAGCATCAGAGATCATAAGGTCCTTGGATGTAAACTTGAGAATGCCAAAGACTCCCAAATCTGTCTATCCATCCTCTTCTGTCTGTCTGTCTGTCCTCTCTCTCTCTCTCTCTCTCTCTCCTCTCTCTCTCTCTTCTCTCTCTCTCTCTCTCCTCTCCGTGGGGAGTCATTTGGGCATTACATTGAAGAACAGTTTACCAAGTTCCGTCTAGTTCTGTCGAGTGCAGGTCAAGGTTTGGGCCTCTGTAAATGTTTCTCTGTCCATTCTATAATGTTGCCAGTCCATTGTCGTTTTTTTTTCTTCTTCCTCTCCAACTCCCTCCCTCAACAGTTCCCTAAAGGATTGTTCAGAGATGTTCATCCATGAATTGTATTAATGTGTGTGCGCCCATGCTTGTGCGCACGAGTGCGTGCGTGTATGTGTGTGTGCATGCGCGCACTTGTATGTGTGTGTTTATTGTGTGTGTGTGTGTGTGTGTGTGTGTGTGTGTTGTGAGAGAGAGAGAGAGAGAGAGAGAGAGAGAGAGAGAGAGAGAGAGACGAACGGACAGATAGGGAGACAGACAGGCAGACATACAGAGATACGCAAAGGAATCCATGGAATAACAACTAGAACTAATCTCAACAACAACAAAAAAAGAAAGTCACATCTGTCTTAACGTCTTTTTCTCTGCATCTTTTTGTTTCCAGATTCTACCTTGTATTAACCAACCTAGGAAACAACCATGTCAGTGGAAGTCACCTCCAAAACAACGACATCCAGCTCCCCGCTGCCCCCTCTTCCTTCAGGCTCCACAGACTTCCAAACGGTGATGAGTGAACTGGACCCCCCAAAGATGCCCGGCTGTCCAGAAGACGTCAACGTGTGTGGCCAAGAGGAGATGGAGGCCTGTCGGCGCGGCAGACGAAGAAGCTGGCACAAGTGCCCCGGTCTCTGGCAGGGCCCCATGGTGCCGTACAAAGGAACCACGCTCCACCTGGGAACGGTCATCTACCTCAGACGCAAACTGTGCTCCTGAGACACCGGTGGGCGCGTCGCCAGCACATCAAGTGTCTCCAGCAACATTGTGCTTCAGGTGGAGAGCACGTTACCTCAAGTGTCTCACGGAGGTGAGGGGTGTAAAAAAACAAAAGAAAGTGTTGGAAATACTAAGAGACAACTCATGGCATATTAAGAATCTTCAATGTTATAAGCATGGCACCCAGACAATGAAACACGAGTGGTTCTCGCAAGATATCCCACACTTGAACGGATCCCATTTCACGTCATAACAGAGATAAGATTTTAACTTTTCTGTCCTATTTTTTTTGTAATCTTCATTTCATTTTCTTCTTTTTTGAGGAAAAAAGAAAGACGATTCAACATTCAATGCTGATGGTAGAATGGTTACTCTTCATACGCTTTCCTCACAATTTTCTTACCCTCTCTTCCCCGTCGCCCCCCCCCCCACCCCCACCCCCCCCCCACACACCTCTCTCTCTCTCTCTCTCCTCTCTCTCTCTCTCTCTCTCTCTCAGACTTTTTCTGTATTGATTTGGGGGAAAAAATCTGAATGTTGACTTGCTTTGCACGTCTTTCTTATCACAACAAAAAGTTCTGAGGTGAAATCTTACTGGAACAGAGCGTGTGTGTCCATACCAGTTCATATCATATCATATCATATCATATCATATCATATCATATCATATCATATCATATCATATCATATCATATCATATCATATCATATCACATCATATCATATCATATTACCCTTTCACGGCTCCATGAACATATCTTTTTCTTTATCGTTCTTACTTTACATCGAGGGCTCGGGTCAAAAAACAATGTTGGACTAACTTCCAGTACAACAATTAGTCCGGAAGCAAAATTGTTCCCAATGTTTTACTGTTTGCTTTTTAAAGTTGTTGGCTATTCCTGCTGTAACCCAGGAATTGGTATTGAGTTCCATAAATGTGTAACTCTGTTAGTAACAAAGTATGCCAGGAGGCTATTCTTGAAAGGTTAAAGTGTCCTCTAGCTGCTGATGTACATAAGTGAACAGATTGCCACTGGCTTTGACATCATAGTAACAATGCAGAATTTTGAAAGCCTCTATCATATCTCTTCGATATTCAAGGCTGGGCAAATGTAGTCATTTTAACAGTTCTTCATACCTTAAGTTATTTGAGCCAGTGATTGGTTTTGTTTATCTTCTACACACATTTTCTACAAGAATTTTATGCTTTATCAGATAAGGGGATCACATCACGTCACCATTTACCAGGACTGATGTAACTAGGATTTAAAAAGCGGGTCCATTATATCTTTGGTTTTGTGCTGAATGTCATGAGCAACCATCCCTGCTAATTTATTCATCTTTTAGATAGTAGTTGTGATGTGCTCTTCGAAGTATAGATTACTGTCAACCACTAACCCTAAATCTTTTTCTTCTTCTTCTCTATCTGCAGGCTGTAGCTCACAGCCATCAGTTTTATATTCATAAGTGGGGTTATTGTCATTAATATGTATGATTTTACATTTATCATAATCACATTTTCTTTGCCGATCATTTGTCCACTTGGTCAACTTATCGAGACAGGTACGTAACTTACATCATCGTTCATCATTAAGAATGCTACAGTAAGCGTTAGTGTCACTGGCATTTTTAAAAAGCAGGCACATAATGTTAAAAATGTATGAACGATAGGCCCCAAAACAATACTTGAGGAACTCAACGTGGTAATCAATTTTGGTTCACCAGTACTGACATAATGACATCAGTCTGTTGAAAAACTTTCAGTTCTATCAAGTTTATCATGAATGCCATATCATTTTAGTTTATGTAATAATTTTTCATGTGGAACTTTGTCAAATGCTTTTTGGAGATCCAAGTATACAACGTCTGTTGAATTTCGTCGTTCAGCATAATCAACCAATCATTCATTAGGCCTACACTTAGTGGTTCTTTTGTACAGGTTAGACGGCAAGTTAATTGAAATCAACTTGAAATCCCTAATTAAACTCTTGCAAACTTTGTGAGGCTTACTGACCTATAATCAAAGACTGCTTGACTTCAGCTAATTTCCAGTTGTCAGGTAATACACAATCTCTCACTGTATTAATGAACCACATCTATAAAATACATGTCAAACAGTCTTTTGTTTCCTTTAACAGTTTAGGAGGTATTCCACCAGAACCAGATGATTTAGATACGTTAAGATTACCTTGATGGGGGCCGGAATAGCCCAGTGGTAGACTCGTGATCCTGGGGCTGCGGCTTCGAATCTCCGCCGGGCCGTTTCAGTACAGGGGGATTTTTCCCTCGGAGTTAAAATTGGTTCTGACTCCATTTCCCATACAGTCCTTCGAATGAGACTATAAACATCTTGCACACACGCAAAATCCCATCACCAACTTTCGGAAGAGAAGGCCAGTTTGGCCGTTGGTATGGATGACACGTTACACATAGCATGCACCTTCCCCGAAGTTGGAGTATAGCTGCCTTAATGGCGGGATGAAAAAAAAAACACACAAAAACGGTCATACACACAAAACTCCACTCCCTTTGTTGGGTAGATGGGATTAATACTTGCCTTACTGCACAGGGAGTGACCGCAGGAGTATCAGCCTGCGTACGCAGCAGCAGCAGAAGAAGATTACTTGATTATTACTTATTTCTTTTTCTCTAAACAGTATCTTAGAAACTTTTCATTACACGTCTCGGAAAATGTAAGAGCTCATTACAATTTTCAGCTGTGAAAACACTTGGAAAACAATTTCTGAGCACATCGGCATTTTCCTTAACAGCCTGAGAAACTGTCCCACCAAGCGTTGCTAATTCCCTCTCTGGATTCAGTCCTGGAAGAGACATACATAGAAACTTTTACGAACAGTTTTAACATTTCTGTCTAGTTTGCTTCCTTCTTCTTTTCTTTATTTCTTTTTGTTTTCTTCCTCCTCCCCATCTCTTATTTCTTTCTTCTTCTTTTTTTTGATGGTTCTCTCATTGCCTATTATACCTGACTTCTTGCACAAGCATGAGCGCTTCTTTTTTGCTCTCTGGATTGCTATAAAAGATATCTTCTTTCTCGATTCACTGCCTTTCTATTCCTCAAAAATGCCATCTACCCCTTTCAGTGATATTGACATTTATCTTTTTATCACTTATTTCCCCAAACAATTTCTGAATTATCTGGTTCGGAGAGTGCAATGTAGCAACAATTTGCATCACGGTGTCCACTTGAATTCCTGTGTGGCCAAGCAGGCCAAGCACCATCAGGGTCAGAATATCGTTCTACATCCTTTGAACATGTTGGACGGAACCATTTGACACATGCCGCCGTGATTATTGCTGAAAAGGCGTATTCTGTCGGCTTTAAGTCCGGACAATCAAGTCAAATCCCAGGTTTCATGATCTGTCAACACCGAGTCTGTATGGCGACAGCGATAGGACCTACTGATCTCTGGGGACAGGTAAGAGCCATTGGTATTCTCTGGTACGTGTACAATTCTGATCAAAACGACCAGCTGTGATTTTCCTGTGTCTGTACCATGGGGACCGTTATGAAAGCGAGGCAGTATGCGATGCGTGCGTTTGAATGGCGTGGGAGATTATCTGCCTATTTCTGCTACTTTTCTTTAATATCAGATCCCAGTTCAATTCTCTGTCCCGGCTTTTTGTTTGTTGAATTCACTACACACACACACACACACACACACACACACACACACACACACACACACACACACTAATAAGAAAAAAAAGGCACAACCAATGCTAGGTAGGCACTCAAGGTCTGACCAGCACGTTGGGCTATGTGTAGCCATGGCCAGACATCTGCTTAGTCGTAGCCAGGAGATCCTCTTCTTAAATTCTCTCATCTTAGTCACTAATTCATTTATCCATCAGTTTTAAATCATGCGCGGTGTGGTCTCGAAACTTAGCGGATGTGGTGTAGCGTACATGAACTGGTCCGCACGCAGTGACGCCTCCTTGATGAAACTGAAACTGTTGGTCGAGTGTAGATGAACTACACAAAGTATGCAAGACGACATTCGACCATGATGATCATTATAGTTACACAATCCATTTCTATTCGCACTCTGGTTTTACATGTTTTGTCAAATTCAAGTGTGCCATATACATGTGTATAAAGATCTGCTATTTTGTATGTGGGTACATCGGTGTAGGTGATGTTAAACTGAAAGATGCATTACCGGTTGATGAAGTGCATTATAAACATATTTTATGTGATTTCAGAACAGGTGTGAATAAATGTTTAACAAGGTGATTAAGAAATCAGGTGGCTGTGTGTGTGTGTGTGTGTGTGTGTGTGTGTGTGTGTGTGTGTGTGGTCACAGGCGAGTGTGTGTGTGTGTGTGTGTGTGTGTGTGTGTGTGTGTGTGTGTCCATATACATGTGCACATGTGGTGTGTGCATACATGTGTGTGTGTGTGTGTGTATGTGTGTGTGTGTGTGTGTGTGTGTGTGTGTGTGTGTGTGTTCAGTGTCATGCAATCAACAATGCTTTTTCTTGTTTACCGTCTGTAATCTGTGAAATTAAAGCAGTACTCAAGCTCATGATTTGAAATTCAATTTCAATTACATTTTAAAGTATCAAGACTGAAATTAAAATCTGCCTGTACTTTGAAATTAGGCTTTAATATTTATATTTTGAAAGTTAATGATTGTTTTATATACCACTTTTACCAGGGAATGGCATATAATGATAATAATAATAAATCGAGCTTATATAGCGCTCTTCGATGAGAGAAGAAGACTCATCCTCAGAGCGCTTCACAATACAGGAAAAATAAAAGTTTCCATAAACATTGCACAATATTGAGAAAAAGGCATCAAAACAATAGGTCACAAAGCAAGCACTAAAACAGATGAACAAGCCGCATCCCCCCCCCCCCCAACTCTATTTTTTCCTTTCCCCCACACACACACTGCCACCCCACACACACCACACACATGACATTATATGAACAACGCTCGACAAGAATTTGGGAATAGAAGAAAAGAACCAACCCCCATCCCCACCCCTCCACACACACCCACCCACCCGCCTCCAATTTCGTGAACACTGCACGGGGTACAATTTAAAACATGCAGAAGGGAGCACCCACACCCATACACACACACACCACACCCACACCTGAGGAAACATGAGCTCCCTACCCTTCAGGAGCGACGTGAGAGCCTGCGGCTGACCTTCTTTTACAGGGTGGTTGAGGGGCTGGTGCCAGCAATACCTCCTGAGCAGTTCCTTGTGCCTCAACAACCTGACCGACGCATCCGCCGTCCGCCAAGAAGAGCAGACTTTGTAGTCAAAAATCCAGTGGAGAGCTACACACGCAACAACGACAGGTGCTACAAAGTTCCAAACTGCAGCACAGAGCAGTATAAACAATCATTCTTCCCAAGAACTATTATCAGGTGGAACCAACTAGACAATAGTATTGTGCACTCAGATAATACTGAGGCCTTCAAGCAGGCGGTGGCCAAAGTCCAACACCACTAAGTTTTTCGCTGCGCACCCCACCCGTTGCGTCGATGCCAGATTCCTGGATGTAGCAACGAAATATAACAGAACAGAACAGAACACACACACAAAGGGCAAACTCAACACGAAGCAACAAAAACCCACGCGCGTAAACGCACACACACGAACGCACACACGCAAAAGCACATAAGCATTCAGGCATGGAAGCGCGCGTGCACATACAAGAGGCGAAGGGATGGAGAATGCATGGGAAACACGCATGCATTAACTCGTACGCTATGAAGAAAGACAAAAGGACTTCTGAAAGAGATGCGTTTTGAGATCAGATTTGAACGCAGAGAGAGAGAGAGAGAGAGAGAGAGAGAGAGAGAGAGAGAGAGATCTGCGAAGAGCGGAGCTGGGAGGGGAGGGAGTTCCAGACAAGGGGGCTTGATAACTGAAAGAACGTTGGCCAAAGGATTTCAATTTCATGCGGGGAAGCTTGAGAAGTTTGTCACTGCTAGAGCGGAGAGTGCCAGAGGGTTGATAAGTGACAAGTGTGTTGGAAAGATAAGCAGGCAATGTTTCATCAAAGTGTCGGAAGGCAAGTGTTGCGAATTTATACTGAATGCGCGCATGAATGGGAAGCCAATGTAGTCTAACTAACAGAGGTGTAGTGTGGTTTTTTTTTTACTTTTGGAAAACAAGTCTGGCTGCGTTGTTTTGTATACGTTGAAGTCGGTTTATATCGACAGTGGGAAGACCGGCAAGAATGCTGTTACAGTAATCGAGTTTTGACACGATGAGGGAACAGATAAGTTGGGCAGTCCCTTTCTGTGTAAGATATGAGCGAATTGACACGATCTTTCTCAAAGCCAAATAGGCAGAACGACACAGGTGACCGATCTGGACATTCATGGACAGCGTGTGATCCAAATGGATACCCAGATCCCTCACACTGTCTTCAAAGGGAATTTTGTTGGTTCCAGCTTGAATAGATTTTTCAGAAATGCGATCCAAAACAGAACGAGGTGCTGCCAACAGAGCCTAAGTTTTTTTCATCATTTAGCTTGAGCTTATTTTCAAGCATCCATGATTTAACAGATTGGAAACACAGTTCAAATTCCAATTACCAAAAGTTGGAATGCAGCAGGCTCAGCAGCGTCGTGCAGCTGGGTGTCATCGGCAAATTTCTGATGAGGAATCCCGTGTTCCTCAATGACCATAGATAGAGGTTGAATATACAGAGAGAAGAGAAGGGGGCCCAAAACGAGTCTTGGGGCACACCAAAGTCCTGGGGAAGGGGAGAGGAGACCTTGCCACCAACAGACACAGATTGTGTTCTGCCAGTCAGGTATGACCAAAACCATTCTAATGCAATGTCTGTGATACTGAAAGACACCGACAGTCTTTTTAAAAGAATACTGTGGTGGATAGTGTCAAATGCGGCACTGAGATCTAGCAAAGTCAGGAGCAATGCTTTTTTGTTGTAAGCGGACCGAAGGAGACTGTCAGTCACACAAAGCAACGCTGTTTCGGTACTGTGATTCTGTCTGTATGCAGACTGGTTTATTTCATACAGATTGTGCTGGGACAGATGGCGTTCAAGTTGCACAAAGACAACCTTTTCCATGAGTTTGGAGAGAAAAGGAAGGTGAGAAACAGGTTTAAAGTTTTTAAGTTCATCGGAACATAGGCCATTTTACTTTAGAAGATATGCAACAGACAAAGGTTAATCAGTATTGTCCTAGGTTATTGTCCTTGAAATTGGAGATTGAAACAGACTGCAGTGTCACTGAAAATGAACCAAAATACAAATAAACACAATGCAAGGTGCAATGTAACACTTGTTCAATACACAATATAAAACAGACATGCTTTTACAATACAAAACAGACAAGTTGATTTTCAACAGATGTCTCAGACACTACAGACAACAGACATCAAAAATACCCAAACAATACTCCTCACATGGCACTCAGCATGAGAATGACAATGTATGATTTTTGGTATTTTGTCAGACACGAGATTGAGCTCTGAAAGCACGATTTTTGATTGGTCCTCAACTTGTGAAAATATCCATTCGGTCAAGTTCACCTTCAATGATCAAAATACCCCAAAGTCACATGTGGTCAAGTCAGGACTGTGTGATGTGTTGAGAAGAATGGGGATACCTTGTTCCGTCTCAAGTATGTTGAAATGTTCTTGATCTTGCGTGGACTAGATGAAGCAATAAGTTCTTCCAGTACAAACAGCTGGGCATTGCTCATGTATTGAAGGATTTTTCCCTTGGAGTAAACATTGACTCCATTTCTGAAGGACTTTTGAATGAGAATATAAACCAAGGTTCTATGCGTGAACAAAGCACAACATCTTGCGCACAAGTAAAATCTCATCACCAACTGTTGAAAAGCCAATGCTGCTGTTGGCATGGATGATATGTATACATATTGCATACATCCTAAGTAAAAAAATTGAAGAAATGAGAAAAAAAAGGGGGTGACTGACATTTGGCTGAATTACGTGAGAAATAGCTGAAAGTACCACCAGCAGGCAGCTCTTCAGTTGGCGCTATCCACGTAGGCAGCCCATTGTGCCTAACTGGATATCTGTCTCACAACAATATTTTGTGGGTCCAGGTTGTGTTGCAGAGTCTGTTTAACTGTTCCAAGTCACAGGTCACAAGTCTGCATTACTTTAAGGACAGAATGGTGAGAGCGTCTTTAACTTAGTTCTTTCTTTTTTTTTTTTTAAACCAAAAGCAAAGTTAATTTGTTCTGATCACAGGCCACCTTGGCTAATAGTTATCTTCAAGATCAGGGCGCCCAGCTTTAACCTGCACACTGCACTATGAGATAGGCAACATCCACATAAATTTCTTCTAAAGTATGCACGATTTGTCACAGGTTCATCCCTAAGTTCCAGCAAGTAAACTTCATTTGTTCCAGTGCAGCATCCATCTTTCAGCAGTTTCACTGTATTGATACAGAAATTCATCTCACTGATGACATCATTTTGAAAGTATCTGTGTCAAAGAAGTAATGGCTGAATTTTATTTGCGTATTTTATGTTACATAGGGACCAAAAGCAGCATTCAGCAACCCTTTCATACTTGATGTAATGATGGACCTCACTTAGTGCAAAACTGTCAAAATATTGCAGGAATATACTGTTTGTGTTTTGATACCAAGACAGTAATTGTAAATAGTACACCCACCATTAGTTTCATGTCAAATTCAAATGCATGTTTGTGTATGAGAATGAGAGAGAGAGAGAGAGAGGAGAGAGAGAGAGAGAGAGAGAGATAGAGAGAGGGAGACAGACAGACAGAGATCTTTTTACTGAAAAAAAACAACAACAAAGGAGAACTCGCCATCGCCAAAAACATGACACTTTTATTGCAAATGAAGAGGAGCTGAAACACCAAACACTTAAACAGTTGTAAACATAGTGCACTTGTGTAGTGGTAGCCCCCACTGTCATATACCTTTAAAAGTCAGTCAATCTGTTTTACAACTCTCTTTAACAAAACACCCAAAACAGTGATATCTCAAGGACACTGAAACCACACTTAGGCCCAATCCTCTTTTTTTCCCCCTTCTGTTACTCTCTGGATTCACACTATGCACAAAAGACTGCATTCAGTCATTGAATCAGGACAGCGAACCAATTCTTTAAAAAAAAAAAAAGACTGGTTTATTGTTGTGGGTTGGTTATCAAGCATATCACCTTTGAGCCTGTGTTGCTACATATTTTGAACATGTGACTATTTAAGTGTGTGTGTGTGTGTGTGTGTGTGTGTGTGTAAATTTCCGTGAACAATGTTCCGCAAAGCTCCTGCTAATTTGATAAACTTTCTCCTCTGAAGAGTCTTTCACCATTCTTTCCTTATAATCCTGGCCCCATCTGACACGTTAATAGCCACAACCCAAGTGACTGGAGGACAGCCACCATAGAACTTCGACACAACATTTGAAGTTTTAAAAGGTTACATGTCAATACAAAAAGAAGAAAAACACCAACATGACGATGTACAAACTAAAATACAAAAGATGCATTCCATGTGGCTTGTAATTTGACATTTTTAATATGTCCTCAACTCATTCTTAATTTACCACAACTTGTGTATGCACGTCAGGGCTTTATTGCATATAATCATGCGTTACCCCAAGTGTCCAGAGACTGACAGGAGGCGATGAAAATTCTTTCAGAAGTCTGCTGGTTGCACTAACTTTTGTAACTGACTCAATTAAAATCTTAACAAGATCCGTTTATCATTTTCAACACTGTATTTTAGTGTAGCTGAAAGTTCAATTTCAGCTTTAACTCTCTTTGCAGGAAGATGGCATGTAACAGTCTTCAATCTTCTAGCAGCTCCAGCTGACTTTGTTGTCCTTTTAAGATCTTATGAGGACTCCTACACATCCTGAAAAGAGGGTCCCAAGAACTCCTAAAGTAAGCCTGCTGCAGGATGACCTGTTTGTCAGGCTATACACATCTGTTTCTTTCCCAAACAGATATGACCTGACAGTGCGCTACAAATATAATTGACTGTGTACAGCAGCAAGGCCACAATTCTGGTGATGCTGAAATCTCTTCAAAATGACCATGAGATCAACTGTCAACATATGAAGGCTACTTTGCATGAATGAAACATACACAGCAAAAACACAGCCCAATATTCTGCAATGTGGTCTTACTGTTAGGCAAACACCTCAAGGCATTTAAAACAAGACCTGTACAAAAGTAGAGCAGGAAGAATCTGGCACACTTGTCAAACTAAACTGCTTATGCCCATGTTGACAACAAATTACTCTTGCCTACATGCCCTTTGCCCGGAATAAACTGTGGATAATCAAAGTGTACACAAGCCTTGACACATTCATGATATATGCAAGATATAGCAGTGGCATCATCAATTAGGAAACCTTTTTTTTTAAATATGGAAAACTACCATTATTATTTACAAATTTGAACACTTCCCTGTAATCAATGCTCAGCCCCAGATTACTATATTTTATTCAAGTGGATTCTTCTCTGATCACTGCTGATTCTTCCTATGATGTAAAGAATTACTGAGCCACAAAACAGAATGATGATAAGCCACAAAAACAGTACTGTGCAAATGTTACATTTTAATGCACAATGAGTTCTTTGCTGTACAGAAAGACAGAAAACCCAAAGATGCCATCATAAAAAGTGCACCAAGGGTGAGGATACTGAAGCCCATTACGGATACAGGACAAGCATAATCTGCTGTACAAAAATGTTTCCCATCACATGAGAAGGCATCGGAGCTGACCCACATATCTGTACATATTTAAGTCCACGTCAATATCCACCATTGCCACTATTCACAGTGTGATACATGAATTTAGCGCCATCCCAATTACACCAGCAACAATGTTACACGATATGAAGCTGAAAGCCACTGTCTCTCTCTCACCTTACTGAAAGCCTTCCCGACCAAAGCGCACAGGGCAGAAGAATGTGCATGACCAGAACAAAGAAAACATCACAGTTCAAAGATTGAGGAGTAACAACCATGTGCACAGCACTGACCAGCCATGGAGTCCCACAAGCCAAGTGCTTGGGAAAAAAAAAAGGAAAAATACACACAACATGAGAAGGGGAAGACCTAGCAGATGAACTGGGAAGGAAACTGCCTCACTTCAAATTTTTACACCCCATGATCATTATTATGGGAAAACAACTAGAAAAGATGGATTTCCCTTTTCCGTTTCCTTTGATCCATGCTACTGAATAAATGTTCTCCAGAACACATGTATGCCTTATGTACTTCTTGCTTACATTTCCTCTTACTGGTGTTATTTCATCTCTTGTTCGTTCAAAAGGTATTTATTATGCACTCATGAGAAGATACGAATCCAAAGGATGATATATATTACAAATTTACTGTTGACTTTAAAGTTTACTGTTGACTTGAAAAGTCAGATGATGAATACAAATAGACAACCAAACTTGCAGAGTTATCGTTGAAATATATAAGTTAAATGAAAACAGAAGCAAACAACTAAGCACATGGACAGAGAGAAAATGTTTTAAGAAAAATCCAAGGCAAGCACCTTGTTGTTTGTTGAAGAACGTATCAGTGAATGGAGGATATTCCAGTGTTCCCCTTCACCCCCAATAACTGCACACACGGACCAGAGTCCCCCCACCCTCCTGCCACCCCTCCTTTTCTCCTCCTCCCCTCCCCAATTCCTCCCTGGCCCATCCTCCACTTGGCAATAATATATGTACATGTAAACAGAAACAGATCACATGGGAAGGCTAGAGCATGAAAATCTAATTTAATGGAAACAAGAGAAGCTGTGTGTGTGTGTGTGTGTGTGTGTTGGAGGGGGGGGGGGGGGGGCAAGAGACACAAAAATCAAAATAGTGAAAGAGGAATTTTTGAAATGCAAAACTGGTTGCTGTTAGTTGGCATCCTTCCTCCTTTTTCTCACTTGCCTCAAGTAAGAAATTAATATCCCTAAAACATATCACACACACACACTCAAACAGAGAAAATAAAGGAAAAAAAAACAAAAAAACTTCAACATACACCGATTTTGAGGCACAAATGATTTTAAAGTGCACTGAGCAATAAGCACAATTAAAAAGAACAAAAAAAATCAACTACATACCAACTTTACAAAATGCAAAAGTCAAACCTGTGGCCTCGGATTCTACGCTCTCTCTCTCTCACACACACACACATATAAGAATTCTAAAACTGTCTGAACCAGAGACATCTGAAGGCTTGAAGCAGCTCACCATTACTCTGACCCCGATTCACATTTCTCTGCTACAGATGGTCTACTACAAGCTCACATTTCTCCGCTACAGATGGTCTACTACAAGCTCACACATGACCTTCCACAACAAGATCAGTCTCTTGTCCTCATTTCTTACTTTCAGATGTCTTTCCAGTATTATTTTCATTTTGTTTACAAAGCATAAACCACTTTCCAATCAGATGCTATCTAAGCTACAGCCTGTTTAAAAGAAGAAACTCTGTCCACAATTTTTCTAAAATTGTGTTCTAATTTTCAGACAGCTTCAAAGACAGCTTCTTTGGAAAACAGTCAAGATATTTTCCAGATGAAAGAATAACAGTCCTTCCACCGTATACCATAAAGAAAATGGACGATAATATCTAAGCTATCAAAATATCTAGTTTGATCACCGACATCATCTAAGTAGAACACAATGACCACAATGACTTTCAACTCTGTCCCTGGCGAATGGTCATAAGCGAGCTCATCACTGCTCCCAGACACGTTCAATGAACATGAGAAGACTCATTGCTGTTCTCTCATCCACAGACAACTCAAACCCCTGAGCACCCTGTTATCACTGCAGACACACACAATGTCTCCATGGCCATAAGTAAGCTTTCCATCTCTCTCTCCAGTGTCTCTGATTCAGAGAAATCTAAGCGTGAATCAGTTCATCGTCACTCTCCTCGAAGTCATCTCTATCCACTTCTCCCTGGATGGAGGAGCGACGACCACGTGCCACGGCCACGATGAAACCAATCAGCATGAACTGCACATAAAACAAGGTTACAGTAAACAACATGAGGTCTTCAGTCAATGGGAGTTCTTGTTCTCATACATGGTTGACGAAGTGCTTGCCAACGTGTGTATGCACATGTTGAACTTCTGAATGCATCTGTGTCTTCTACCTTACTATAGTGACAATACAAATGGTATTTCAAATGCATAATTATACTTTTATATATTATTTTTTGCATTCACGGGCCATGAATGCCAAGCTGGACTTGATTTCATCAGGAATCTTATGAAGAATCACATCACTTACTTGACAGTTATTTTAACCTTCCATCAAGGTAACGATGAAAAAATAATGGTAGTAATCGTGATTTATGTGCAGATTTCCATCTTCAATCACTAATGAACTAAAACAAAAAAAGACGTAACTGAGAAGACTACTGACAGAAAACAAAACAATTGTTTTAAAATACAAAGTAATGATCCTCCCATTCATGTAACTGCTAAATTTGATTTTATTCTTCTCTTCTTCTAAAACACACATCTTTAAACATGCAAGTGAACAGAAAAGAGCACACACACCTCTGAAACAGAGAAAGACAATACACAGACACACATTTTGGTATCACACAAATGGTCTTTAGATGGGGGGCTGTTGTCTGAAAAGATTTAGGTTTTACACAGACACACATTTTGGTATCACACAAATGGTCTTTAGATGGCGGGCTGTTGTCTGAAAAGATTTAGGTTTTACACAGACACACATTTTGGTATCACACAAATGGTCTTTAGATGGCGGGCTGTTGTCTGAAAAGATTCAGGTTTTACACAGACACACATTTTGGTATCACACAAATGGTCTTTAGATGGGGGGCTGTTGTCTGAAAAGATTCAGGTTTTACACAGACACACATTTTGGTATCACACAAATGGTCTTTAGATGGGGGGCTGTTGTCTGAAAAGATTCAGGTTTTACACAGACACACATTTTGGTATCACACAAATGGTCTTTAGATGGGGGGCTGTTGTCTGAAAAGATTCAGGTTTTACACAGACACACATTTTGGTATCACACAAATGGTCTTTAGATGAGGGCTGTTGTCTGAAAAGATTCAGGTTTTACACAGACACACATTTTGGTATCAAACAAATGGTCTTTAGATGGGGGGCTGTTGTCTGAAAAGATTCAGGTTTTACACAGACACACATTTTGGTATCACACAAATGGTCTTTAGATGGGGCGCTGTTGTCTGAAAAGATTCAGGTTTTACACAGACACACATTTGGTATCACACAAACGGTCTTTAGATGGGGGGCTGTTGTCTGAAAAGATTCAGGTTTTACACAGACACACATTTTGGTATCACACAAACGGTCTTTAGATGGGGGGCTGTTGTCTGAAAAGATTCAGGTTTACACAGACACACATTTTGGTATCACACAAACGGTCTTTAGATGGGGGCTGTTGTCTGAAAAGATTCAGGTTTTACACAGACACACATTTTGGTATCACACAAACGGTCTTTAGATGGGGGGCTGTTGTCTGAAAAGATTCAGGTTTTACACAGACACACATTTTGGTATCACACAACGGTCTTTAGATGGGGGGCTGTGTCTGAAAAGATTCAGGTTTACACAGACACACATTTTGGTATCACACAAACGGTCTTTAGATGGGGGGCTGTTGTCTGAAAAGATCAGGTTTACACAGACACACATTTTGGTATCACACAAACGGTCTTTAGATGGGGGGCTGTTGTCTGAAAAGATTCAGGTTTTACACAGACACACATTTTGGTATCACACAAACGGTCTTTAGATGGGGGGCTGTTGTCTGAAAAGATTCAGGTTTTACACAGACACACATTTTGGTATCACACAAACGGTCTTTAATGGGGGGCTTTGCTGAAAAGATTAGGTTTACACAGACACAATTTGGTATCACACAAACGGTCTTTAGATGGGGGCTGTTGTCTGAAAAGATCAGGTTACAAAGGCCCCACATTTTGGTATCACACAAACGGTCTTTAGATGGGGGCTGTGTCAAAAGATTCAGGTTTTCACAACACAATTTTGTACACACAACGGTCTTGATGGGGGGCTGTTGTCTGAAAAGATTCAGGTTTCACAGACACCATTTTGGTACACACAACGGTCTTTAGATGGGGGGCTGTTGTCTGAAAAGTTCAGGTATTACACGACACACATTTTGGTATACACAAACGGTCTTAGATGGGGGGCTTGTCTGAAAGATTCAGGTTTTACAAGACCACATTTGGTATCACAAAACGTCTTTGAGGGGGGGCGTTGTCTGAAAAGATTCAGGTTTTCAACACCATTTGGTACACAAACGGTCTTAGATGGGGGGCTGTTGTGCTGAAAGATTCAGGTTTTACACAGAACACATTTTGGTACACAAAGGTCTTTAGATGGGGGCTGTTGTCTGAAAGATTCGGTTACACAGACACACACTTTGGTACACACAAACGGTTTTGATGGGGGCTGTTGTCTGAAAAGATTCAGGTTTTACACAGACACACATTTTGGTATCACACAAACGGTCTTTAATGGGGGGCTGTTGTCTAAAGATTCAGGTTTACACAGACACACATTTTGGTATCACACAAACGTCTTTAGATGGGGGCTGTTGTCTGAAAAATCAGTTTTACACAGACACACATTTTGGTATCACACAAACGTCTTTAGAGGGGGTGTTGTCGTATACGAAAAGATATCTAGGTTTAATAACACAGACACACATTTGTATCACACAAACGGTCTTTAGATGGGGGGCTGTTGTCTGAAAAGATTCAGGTTTTACACAGACACACATTTTGGTATCACACAAACGGTCTTTAGATGGGGGGCTGTTGTCTGAAAAGATTCAGGTTTTACACAGACACACATTTTGGTATCACACAAACGGTCTTTAGATGGGGGGCTGTTGTCTGAAAAGATTCAGGTTTTACACAGACACACATTTTGGTATCACACAAACGGTCTTTAGATGGGGGCTGTTGTCTGAAAAGATTCAGGTTTTACACAGACACACATTTTGGTATCACACAAACGTCTTTAGATGGGGGGCTGTTGTCTGAAAAGATTCAGGTTTTACACAGACACACATTTTGGTATCACACAAACGTCTTTAGATGGGGGGCTGTTGTCTGAAAAGATTCAGGTTTTACACAGACACACATTTTGGTATCACACAAACGGTCTTTAGATGGGGGGCTGTTGTCTGAAAAGATTCAGGTTTTACACAGACACACATTTTGGTATCACACAAACGGTCTTTAGATGGGGGGCTGTTGTCTGAAAAGATTCAGGTTTTACACAGACACACATTTTGGTATCACACAAACGGTCTTTAGATGGGGGGCTGTTGTCTGAAAAGATTCAGGTTTTACACAGACACACATTTTGGTATCACACAAACGGTCTTTAGATGGGGGGCTGTTGTCTGAAAAGATTCAGGTTTTACACAGACACACATTTTGGTATCACACAAACGGTCTTTAGATGGGGGGCTGTTGTCTGAAAAGATTCAGGTTTTACACAGACACACATTTTGGTATCACACAAACGGTCTTTAGATGGGGGGCTGTTGTCTGAAAAGATTCAGGTTTTACACAGACACACATTTTGGTATCACACAAACGGTCTTTAGATGGGGGGCTGTTGTCTGAAAAGATTCAGGTTTTACACAGACACACATTTTGGTATCACACAAACGGTCTTTAGATGGGGGCTGTTGTCTGAAAAGATTCAGGTTTTACACAGACACACATTTTGGTATCACACAAACGCTTTAGATGGGGGGCTGTTGTCTGAAAAGATTCAGGTTTTTACACAGACACACAATTTTGGTATCACACAAACGTCTTTAAGATGGCGGGACTGTTGTCTGAAAATTCAGTGTTGTAACAAGGACACACATTTTGGTACACACAAACGTTCTTTAGATGGGGGGCTGTTGTCTGAAAGATTCAGGTTTTACACAGCACCATTTGGTATCACACAAACGTCTTAGATGGGGGGCTGTTGTCTGAAATAGATCAGTTTTACACAGACAACACATTTGGATCACACAAACGTCTTTAGATGGGGGCATGTTTCTGAAAAGATTCAGGTTACACAGACAACATTTGTATCACACAAACGCTTTAGATGGGGGGCTGTTGTCTGAAAAGATCAGTGTTTTACACAGACACCATTTGGTATCACACAAATGGTCTAATGATGGGTCAGTTGTCTGAAAGAATCAGGTTCTTAACAAGAACACACCATTTGTTATCTACACAAAACAGTCTTTAGATGGGGTGGAGCATGTTGTCTTGAAAAGATTCAGGTTTGTACACAGACACACATTTTGGATCCACTGATAAAGGCTTTGAGATGGGAGGCTATGGTCTGAAAATGTCAGTTTACACATGCAAGCACATTTGTATGAAACAAAACCAGTCTAGTTATGATTGTGAGGCTTTGTCAAAACTTCAGGTCACTGTTGATCACATGACACAACTAGGACACACAAACAGTCTATAATCAATGGACGAGGTCTGTTGGTTACCCATTGAAGAATCACTGTTTTACACATTGCACACCATTTCTTGGTAAGCAACACAGAGAGCATGAATCGTGATTCTTTAGATGGGGGCTGTTGTCTGAAAGTTCAGGTTTTCACTGACCACATTTTGGTATCACACAAGCAGAACGTCTTAAGATGGGGGGAACTGTTAGTCTAGAAAGATCAGGTTGTATGACACAGGTACCCCACAATTTTGGTATCAACCAACAGGATTTTACGATGGGAGTTTTGTCGAATAATCTTCAGGTTTTAAACACAGACACACATTTTTGGTATCACCACTAAAAACATTCTTAGATTGGGGGGTATGTTTGTCTGAATAAGAATTCATGTTTTACACTGATGACGACATTTTGGTAGCACCACTAACATGTCTAGAATGGCAGTGCAATGTTGTCTGAAAAAAGATTCAGATCGTTTCAACTGTACAACGACACACATTATTGTAATACAACAATAAAACAGTTTTAATACAATTGTTGACAGTTCGTCTGTTGGATCATACCCATTGACAGAATGCACTGTTTTAACAATCTTCCCTTTCTTGAAGCAACACAGCAGAGCTGAATCGCCTCAACAACAATGGCTCAGGGAAGCCTTTTCTCAAAAGCTGCTCAGGATCAATAATCTATGAGCCAATTCTTCCAATACCCCCTGCTTCCCTCAGCCTCCTCCCCTGATCATTTTCCCACAGAAAGCCAGAATTGATCACAGCAGAGCACTGATCCAGACCCAGAGTCAGACTGATGGAGCACTCACCCCAAGGAGCCCCCAGGTGAGGAAGTAGTAGGCAGCGCCAAAGAACCACATCTTGTAGAAGAAGCGGGTCAGCAGAAGAGCCATGCGGGTGATGGTGCAGTCCTCTGTCCCATCAAACACACTTCATGAAGGAAAATCTTTAACAAAACACTTGTTTACAGTACTATCACATCATTTTAATCACACAATTACACCAGTCATTAATCAACAGAATAACGTAATAATTAAATCTGGGCAAAATGTGGGGAAAAAATTATTAAGAAAAATGTCTTTCCACCAGAAAACATTTTTTTGATAATGTATCACAATTAGAAAAAAAGGAAACACAGAGACTCACAGGCTACTTATGTATTCACACTCGCACACTTGCATACATTAACATATATATGAACAATTTCATGGTATTAGGAATACCTGTGATTGTTAAAAAAATATGACTGTTGAAGTCATATAACTTTGAAGTGGCAGATGAAATGGAGTAAAACCAATACTGTAAAGCTGCTGTCCTGGGGAAGACTGCACTGCCTTCACATCTTACCTATAAACTGTCCCTCTCTTCTCCTTCTCCATCTTTTTAAAGATTATCTTTTAACCTACTAAAAGTGGATTTCTGAACAAAACTTTGCGAGGGGCAATTCTCTCGTCTCCTTGGGTTC
The DNA here is from genome assembly GCA_033310375.1 of Conus canariensis. Classification (NCBI taxonomy): domain Eukaryota; kingdom Metazoa; phylum Mollusca; class Gastropoda; order Neogastropoda; family Conidae; genus Conus; species Conus canariensis. Next base: position 86,639,388 of record CM065719.1, read on the forward strand.
TTTCATGTGTATTATGTGCAGCTTGCTACTACAACCTCAATTCACCATCTCACCCTGACAACTATTACTTCTACTAAAACTACTACTCAGAGTAGCTGATTTTTTAAAGAGTTTAAAGGAAAAAAACAACAAAAAACAGCCAGACTCAAATCATGGGAATGTCTTTCACCCTATGCAAGCACATTGCCCATCCAATGTCTAACAAAGCTATCCCACCAGAGGGCAGGCTGAAAAGGCGGCGTTACCTGCTGATGCTTCTGTGGTGCAGGGTTCCAGAGAGAACTTGGTCACATTGCCAGCAGTTATGTTTTTCTGCCAGACACACAGAGACAGAAAGGCAGCAAGCATAAGCACCGCATGAAAGTGTCAGCTTCCTAGTGACCAGCATGAAAAAAAACCCTTTCTAATACAGGTTGACAGGTACACAATCATGATCATAGCAAAGGTTACACAGCAAAAATACAGAATAACACAAAACAGGGTGCAAAGCAATGCTCATTAGATACATACTGCACACAGATGGGTGAATTTTTGAGAAGACTGTTCCTGCAGACATGCACATAAAAATGCACGAAACAATACTTCAAAAACAGTCGGTAAGGTAAGGGCAAGGAGAAAGGGAGAGGTGGACAAGTGAGAGACAGTCAGTAGAAGAGTGGCACAGTGAAAGGTGGACATGTGAGAGACAGTCAGTAGAAGAGTGGCACAGTGAAAGGTGGAGAAGTGAGAGACAGTCAGTAGAAGAGTGGCACAGTGAAATGTGGAGAAGTGAGAGACAGTCAGTAGAAGAGTGGCAAAGTGAAAGTGAAAGGTGGACAAGTGAGAGACAGTCAGTAGAAGAGTGGCACAGTGAAAGGTGGACAAGTGAGAGACAGTCAGTAGAAGAGTGGCAAAGTGAAAGGTGGACAAGTGAGAGACAGTCAGTAGAAGAGTGGCAAAGTGAAAGGTGGAGAAGTGAGAGACAGTCAGTAGAAGAGTGGCACAGTGAAAGGTGGACAAGTGAGAGACAGTCAGTAGAAGAGTGGCACAGCGAAAGAGAGGTGGAGAAGTGAAAGACAGTCAGTAGAAGAGTGGCACAGTGAAAGAGAGGTGGAGAAGTGAAAGACAGTCAGTAGAAGAGTGGAACAGCGAAAGAGAGGTGGAGAAGTGAAAGACAGTCAGTAGAAGAGTGGCACAGTGAAAGGTGGACAAGTGAGAGACAGTCTAGAAGAGTGCAGTGAAGGTGAGAGTGAGACATCAGTGAGAGTGACACAGGAAGTGGAGAAGTGAGAGACAGTCAGTAGAAGAGTGGCACAGTGAAAGGTGGAGAAGTGAGAGACAGTCAGTAGAAGAGTGGCACAGTGAAAGGTGGACAAGTGAGAGACAGTCAGTAGAAGAGTGGCACAGCGAAAGAGAGGTGGAGAAGTGAAAGACAGTCAGTAGAAGAGTGGCACAGTGAAAGGTGGACAAGTGAGAGACAGTCAGTAGAAGAGTGGCAAAGTGAAAGGTGGAGAAGTGAGAGACAGTCAGTAGAAGAGTGGCAAAGTGAAAGGTGGAGAAGTGAGAGACAGTCAGTAGAAGAGTGGCAAAGTGAAAGGTGGAGAAGTGAGAGACAGTCAGTAGAAGCGTGGCACAGTGAAAATGAAAGGTGGAGAAGTGAGAGACAGTCAGTAGAAGAGTGGCAATGTGAAAGGTGGAGAAGTGAGAGACAGTCAGTAGAAGAGTGGCACAGTGAAAGGTGGAGAAGTGAGAGACAGTCAGTAGAAGAGTGGCACAGTGAGAGTGAAAGGTGGAGAAGTGAGAGACAATCAGTAGAAGAGTGGCACAGTGAAAGAGATTTGGAGAAGTGAGAGACAAACAGTAGAAGAGTGGCACAGTGAAAGGTGGACATGTGAGAGACAGAAGTAGAAGAGTGGCACAGTGAAAGGTGGGACAAGTGAGAGAGACAGTCAGTAGAAGAGTGGCACAGTGAAAGAGAGGTGGAGAAGTAAGAGACAGTCAGTAGAAGAGTGGCACAGTGAAAGGTGGAGAAGTGAGAGACAGTCAGTAGAAGAGTGGCAAAGTGAAAGGTGGACAAGTGAGAGACAGACAGTAGAAGAGTGGCACAGTGAAAGGTGGACAAGTGAGAGACAGTCAGTAGAAGAGTGGCAAAGTGAAAGGTGGAGAAGTGAGAGACAGTCAGTAGAAGAGTGGCACAGTGAAAGAGAGGTGGAGAAGTGAGAGACAGACAGTAGAAGAGTGGCACAGTGAAAGGTGGACATGTGAGAGACAGTCAGTAGAAGAGTGGCACAGTGAAAGGTGGACAAGTGAGAGACAGTCAGTAGAAGAGTGGCAAAGTGAAAGGTGGACAAGTGAGAGACGGTCAGTAGAAGAGTGGCAAAGTGAAAGGTGGACATGTGAGAGACAGTCAGTAGAAGAGTGGCAAAGTGAAAGGTGGAGAAGTGAGAGACGGTCAGTAGAAGAGTGGCAAAGTGAAAGGTGGAGAAGTGAGAGACGGTCAGTAGAAGAGTGGCACAGTGAAAGGTGGAGAAGTAAAAGACAGTCAGTAGAAGAGTGGCACAGTGAAAGGTGGAGAGGTGAGAGACAGTCAGTAGAAGAGTGGCACAGTGAAAGGTGGAGAAGTGAGAGACAGTCAGTAGAAGAGTGGCACAGTGAAAGGTGGAGAGGTGAGAGACAGTCAGTAGAAGAGTGGCATAGTGAAAAAGAGGTGGAGAAGTAACAGTTCTGTAACAGAGAACAGGAGCAGGGAGAACGGGGGAGGGGAGGAAAGAAGTGAGGTAATTTGTGGTTGTACAGATCAAGCTCGCTTCTGTTTTACTTCACATGACCTTCTTCATTGTCCCCTTTCCCGTTCCTCATTTTCTGTTGGTTGTGTTTTCCCCTTGACTCTTTTCTTCTCTCTTTCTTGATTTTGCTCCACCAATAGCCAATCCTTTGTCCGTTTCTTCTTGATGTTCAATGTCTTCAGATTAACGAAAAGAAAATTTTGAGGCTTACAGTCGATTGTTGTTACTGTTGTTGGTGTAGTAGGTGTTGCATTCTGTCACAGTAAACTTCTCTCAATCTCCCAATCTTCCCCTGGCCAAGACTGTCAAGCTGCATGCTTCTATGTAAAACATGTTGAAAAATCATCAGTTAAAATGAAGCGCAGCATCAAAGAGAAAGTAGATCATCGCACAGAAACCTGCTTGGTACCTTCAACAAGTGAGGTCTGCTCCTTAAAACATGAACTCATCAACTACGAGGCAAACCTCTTCAAAGCAAGCACACCTTACTCCACACAATCATGTCCATCAGTCTGTCAGTGGCAAGCACCTGCAAAATGGCTGGGGACCCTTAACGCTGTTCCCATGCATTCCCACTGATACTCACAGGCTGTGGCACAGACTCTGCCCTCAGATACTTTGGAGCAGTGGAACCCTTAAAATTTGAAACAAGAAGCATTAAAGAAAAAAAAAAAAAAAAAAAACGAAGTGGGGGAACCTGTCAGTGTACAGCCTACCATGTAGTGCTGGGATCCGAAGGAAGAGTACTGGGGGGTCAGCTCGTACAGCACGATGTTGACGGCCAGCACCAAGAACATGAGAATCATGCAGAACATCAACAGGCCTTGAGGCACCGTACGTCTTGGGCGCACCTTGTACATCTGACAGCAAACATTGTATTCATGTACATTCGCAGCAATTACACACCAATGTAAACAAGAATCGTGTTCATGACAGTCCTACACCACTTTGGACATCTGACAACACACACACACACACACACACCATTGTATATTGTACTTTGTACATCGGATGAAAAACATACACCACTCTACACCACTGCTTTTACAATCAATACACACCAGTGTACTGTAAGTCCTTTGTCAGTAGGACGACACACACCAAGCAAAAGCAACATTTTGCATAACTGACTGCAAATTTACACTGTTGTCACTCTGTATAATTGACAGCAAATTTACACCGTAGTGCACCTCTACTCAGTATATCTGACTGAACACATACAAGATGATCTTGCCAGATATTTTCAAAACCATTTCCATGAACCTGGCAAAGGCAAACTGGCTACACCAAAGCAGCAGCCTGGTCATGACATACGACAGCAAACAGACATCACTGTACATCAGTCACTACGAGACACATGCAGTGATCCATACACAGAAATGTAAATGATACTATGATAAAGAAAGATGGTGGTCATGATGGTAATGATGAAGTTAGCAGATAATACTCTGACCTATGGCATCAGGGCAACATGGGGAGTTTGTGTTATACTCCCTGTTTGGCTAGTATACTTACCATGTCAGACCATAGCATTCCATGGCAGTTAGTCAGCTCTGCCAGGCCGAATTTTTTGTGGCTAATGCAGTAATAAGACCATCACGTGACGCCCACCTTACTTCCGGCAGGGAGAAGCCGGTGTAAACTTCCTGTTCCTCATTCAACGAAGCCTATGCGCAAGGTAACCCCGAGAACCATAGCGCTAGTGGGGAAGGTAGGGTGGGCATTAGAGTCTGACATGGTAAGTATATTAGCCAAACAGGGAGTATAACACAAACTCCTCATTTTGGCGTCATATACTTTACCATGTCAGACCATAGCAGAATTCAAAGGAATTGGAGGAGGGCTTAGTGCCCTAATGGTTCTTGAGGTTAGCAGAGGGATATGGCTGCATTAGCCGCAAAAGGAGTCCCTAGAACCATCAGCCCTGGACATGCGGACATCCCTTAAATAAAAGTTTATGAAGGGATTTTCCGGATGCCAGTAGGCTGCCTCCAGGATGTGGTGCAAGAGGACAGAACGCTGGATCGCTGTGGAAGTGGCCAGCGCCCTGCCCTCATGGGCACGGGGAGATAAGACGGGGAGATCCTTATATGCCTGGGCGTAGGCCGATCTGCCCGTCTTGAAAGCATAGAGGTAGGACTGGGAGGAGCGCCTGGGGCACGGGGGTTCCCAGTAGCCCCGCTTGGGGCCAGCCAAGAGCCTAAATGAAGAAGATAGGTGAGATAGAGACAGCCTATCTGAAATTTGGAAGGCCAGATGGAGGGACAGAGTTGAACATCAGGAGGCCATCTCTCCCCTGGAAAAAGGCTCACCCTGTGGAGGATTGGGAATGGAGGGAAGGCGTATGTTGAGGTCGGACCAGGGAAGGGTGAGTGACCCTGGGCCTGAACACTGTTCCCCACAGGGCTGAGGGTTAGCCTGCTGAGGATCCCTTCCATGTGGAGAAGGGTCCCTGCTATGTGTCTCGTGCAGAGGGTTATTCCCCGCACGTGGCACCAGCGGAGGAGGGCTTCTATTTGGAGGGAGAGGCTGAGGGAGCGAGCCCCCCCCCCCCCCCCAACCCCCCTCCTTTGTTGACATAACAAGGCACCGAAGTGTTGTCCGTGGGCAGGAGAACAAGTCAGTGCGAGACCTGGGGTTGGAAGCGGGGGAGGGCAAGCCTGACCGCTTCCAATTCCAGGATGTTGATGTGGAGACGGGCCGACTGTGCGCCCCACACTCCGAGTTATGAGGGTTCTCAAGGGGCAACAGCCCGAGTTGGAGGGGTCTGTGTAGAGGATGAACTAGTGCCACTCTCCATACCCGTCTGCTTGAAAAGACAGGTACACAACGCGCATGTATTTAAAATCCGAGCCATGCGCTCTTTGTGGCCATCAGTTAGCATGAGTGTGTGGTTTGGCCATCAGTTAGCATGAGTGTGTGGTTTTTGAGGACGTTCTCGCCCAAGACGCCAAATGCAGCTATCTTTCGCACACAGAACATAGAGCATAATGATGTTTTGGGGATCCTACAGCAACCAGGCCTTGTACTGCTTACCCTGACCCAAGGATACTGCAATGGGGCAGAATTTCCTGGGGGCCGGGGTAACCTGCGACACGAGGGAGGGGGGGGGGGTGCGAGAGAGCGTGGTCTGACGTACCCCCCCCCCCCACCCCGAGAGTGCACTGCCTCATACACCTCCCTGGTGGGATCCATGGGGGCTCCGTGTGTGACAGGGGGAGCGGTGGAGGGCATGGCAACCGAGCCCCCTACCCGCCTGAGCGCGGACTGGAGTGGCTGCGGTGCTGTGGCCACCCCCTGGTTGGGATCATGCAGGAAACCCGTGGTCCCATGGGTAGATCCGCCCCCCGGAGGAACGGGACCGCGGACACTGCCCAAGTGGGGGGCGGAATAGAACAAGTAAAGAAGGCAAGCACACAAGCAATCTCCACGAAAACAGAAGTATAGGCGAGACAGAGCAAAAAAACCTGTCCTTGTTAGGCAGGAGGCCTCGTTGAATGAGGAACAGGAAGTTTACACCGGCTTCTCCCTGCCAGAAGTAAGGTGGGCGTCACGTGATGGTCTTATTACTGCATTAGCCACAAAAAATTCGGCCTGGCAGAGCTGACTAACTGCCGTGGAATGCTATGGTCTGACATGGTAAAGTATATGACGCCAAAAAGGGAGTTATCTCTGGCCAAAGTCTTCAGACAAATCTGTTTTGATACAGAACACAAACATGTTCACACACACACACACACACACACACAGAAACATACACTGTATTTAAAAAAAAAAAAAAAAAAAAATTTTTTTTAAAAGGATGGTGCCTTACCTCCCAAAAGAGAGGGGCCTAAATGTTAACACTGAGAAATCTGGTGTTAAATAAAGATTTTCATGCACAAAACCCCCCAAAACAAACAACAGTTAAAGTGAAAAACAGAACCAATCAAAATGACAGACCCTGATCCAGAGAAACCAGACGCCAATGCTGCGCACGCCCGTCATGGAGCAGAGAATGAAGTAGACAATGACCCCCGTCATCAGGATGTAGTCCAAGGGGAACACCTGGACACAATCATCCCATTCCAAAACTGACAAATTTACAAGGAACCACTTTGATTATGTATACAGGCCATTCAATCAATTCATAAATCAGAGAGAATGAGAGAAGCAGGCATGAACAAATCTTGTGCAAACCACCTTTAAAGTGATCACCAGGTCACCTTTATCTTCTAAGCTCTGTTAGTTAAAATGCTTTCACAGCATGTTCCACTTTGTTTATAAATATGTATTTCAACTTCAACTCCAACTTGCCTTCTGACAGAAGACCAGCACGATGTCAATAGGATTGGGGAGGTGGCGGGTTGGCAATGCAAATCCCATCTTGTAGCCCAGGCTGTGCATCGCCTTGTCAATGCTGTACAAAATTAAAAGATACACTACTGCAAATCCTCTGCTCCACAAAGGCAAAACCAGAAAATGAACAACAATAACCACAAACAAAACCAGCATTCTCCCAAAGCAAGGTTAACAAATGATGATAAGAAGGTAGGAAAGACCTGTCTTTTCTTTGTTCCCATAACTTCTGGGGCTCAACTCTCACTCTCATGAAAACTGTATCTACATACACAATTACAAGTTTCTTGCCCATGACAACTTCTATCATTTCCCCTCAGTCTTATTAACAAAATGGGGAGTTTGTATTATACTCCCTGTTTGGCTCGTATACTCACCATGTCAGACCATAGCATTCCACGGCAGTTAGTCAGCTCTGCCGGGCCGAAGATTTTGTGTGGCTAATGCAGTAATAAGACAGTCATGTGACACCCACCCTACTTCCGCCGAAGGAAGAAGCCGGTGTAAACTTCCTGTACCTCATTCGTCGAGGCCTGCACGCCAGGTAACCCCAAGGACCTTGGCGCTAGTGGGGAAGGTAGGGCCGGCATTAGAGTCTGACATGGTAAGTATACTAGCCAAACAGGGAGTATAATACAAACTCCCCATTTTGGCGTCATATACTGTACCATGTCAGACCATAGCAGAATTTATCGCAAAAGGAGGAGGGCGAGTGCCCTAGTGGTTCTTGGGGTTAACCGATATGGCTGCATTAGCCGCCACAAAGGATATCCCTTTAGAACCGTCAGCCCTGGTCATGCAGATGTCCCTTAAATAAAAGTTTATAAAGGGATTCTCCGAACGCCAGTAGGCTGCCTCCAGGAGATGGCGCAGGGGGACAGAGTGCTGGAAAGCTGCAGAAGCGGCCAGTGCTCTGACCTCATGGGCTCGGGGGGACAAGACGGGGAGAGCCTTGGACGCCTGGGCATAGGCCGATTTGACCGTCTTGGACAGCCACCTAGAGATAGTGCCAGCTGAGATGTCTTTCTTATTATTGGGGTTGATGGAAATAAGGAGACGTCTCTGAGAAGCGCGCTTGGGGTGCGAACGTTCCTTTGAATTTAGATTTAGAGACAGAATCGAAAGAAAAACAGTCGGCAATGACGGCCGATTGCCAGTTCGACTCGGCCAATTGCCTGTTCGACTTCGATCGCAACGATCGTGTGTCCGCCAATCGGGTAGAGGAGGAATCGTAACGATGGTCGCGTGTCCCCTGCGGGAACCCTCCTCTACACTGACCGTACACTCATAGGTGTGAGCGGTTTGTCCCCTGGAATCGACACTCGGGTCCTCCGGGGCAGAGAGCGACTCCTGAACAAAGGAGCGGCTCGACCCATTAGTGTCCTTCACCATGTTGGGCACTGGTGGCGAGACAAACACGGAACGCACGATCGCAAAGGGGAGACAAAGAGGTGGATCGAGGGATAGAAAGAGCTTGAACAACCTCGGGAGGGGCACTGGTAGTGCGGTAAATGCACAGAAATCGCGCTGTTCGATTGAAGCAGCTCGATCGTATGTGCCGCCGGTAAGGGCCGGTCGAAACAAAATGGCTGAGCGACCGGCAAAAGGAATGGAAAAGAGTGAAACGACGAGGAAAGTCGTAGAATCAGGTATCTGAATGGAAGGAGAAGCGAAATGGGACTCGCAGACAAAGGGCCGTAAGGGCTAATTAAAGCGAGGAGATGTAGAACCGGCGGTGAGTTCCGAAATTCCGAATTGCGAGATGCACGGAAAGCAAAGTCGCGAGTGCCGAGAACAAGGCACGAATGCGAGAAGCGTGTGGTTAATAAAAATCAATAAACACTGCTAAACCAAAGCCTCACCGCAAGGGTACAAGGGTTCAGCGTGCAAGCCACAACAAAACAAGTAAGGAAGCAAACACAAGGCTATCTTAACACAACGGCAAAGAAAAGGCGAGACAGAGCACAAGACTTATCTTGCTTGGACGGCAGGCCGAGAGAGAATGAGGTACAGGAAGTTTACACCGGCTTCTTCCTTCGGCGGAAGTAGGGTGGGCGTCACATGACTGTCTTATTACTGCATTAGCCACACAAAATCTTCGGCCTGGCAGAGCTGACTAACTGCCGTGGAATGCTATGGTCTGACATGGTACAGTATATGACGCCAAAATGAAAAATGAAATTTGAAATTCAGATTAGAAAGTACCCCAACAATCCCTGATCATAGGAAACTAACATGCCTGACAATGCTGACTGCTTACAAAACTGTTATTCAGTGCTCTTATTTCCTTCTGCGCACACACATCACAGACATACATGTACACGTATGCACACAGACAAAATGCAGTTTTACTCTCCTGAAGTCACTAAGAGAAGATTATTTCTTGAGAGACAGAAGATATATGAATATATGGATTTCTATCAATAACATATATCCTCTTACATGTTGAATGTCAATACAGTCTAAAGCACACGAGTGCATACTGCCTCTTCCTCTCTTTGTCCCTCACATAGAACTCAAAGGTCCACCCATCAGACAGACTTTTGCTCAGACCACCATTTTTAATACCTCCTCTAAAGTACCCATAATTCTCCTTTGGGGATAGCTTGCACGTGTGTGTGCCTCACACATACATATTATGCTTGCGCACATACACATACACCGGGGGGTGTGCCTCACACATACATATTATGCTTGCGCACATACACATACACCGGGGTCCAAAACACACACACACATCCATGTGCCCCACAACACTACACATGCATGTCCAGGACATGCACAGCACCAATATTGTGTGCCCCAAAATACAAACACATCACAGACACCCCCATCCCTCTCAAACATCCATAGTTACTTTGTCAGCAGCAGGTGCCCCAAAATAAAAACACATCACAGACACCCCCATCCCTCTCAAACATCCATAGTTACTTTGTAAGCAGCAGGTGCCCCAAAATACAAACACATCACAGACACCCCCATCCCTCTCAAACATCCATAGTTACTTTGTCAGCAGCAGGTGCCCCAAAATAAAAACACATCACAGACACCCCCATCCCTCTCAAACATCCATAGTTACTTTGTCAGCAGCAGGTGCCCCAAAATACAAACACAACACAGACACCCCCATCCCTCTCAAACATCCAGTTACTTTGTCAGCAGCAGGTGCCACAAAATACAAACACATCACAGACACCCCCATCCCTCTCAAACATCCATAGTTACTTTGTCAGCAGCAGGGAAATGAAGACCAGGAGGCCCAGCAGGAGGAAGACCAATCCAAGGACAATTTCAAAAGGTCGCAGAAGGATCAGACATTTCTGGCACCAGCTCTTCTCCTTGGCCTCCAGGTGGCGTTCCTGACGAACAAGCTGGCGCTCCTCCTCCTCCAGATTGCCACTGCGTTGATGGTCACGGGCTGAGGAGCGACTGCCGATACCATACTGTTGAGGAAATAACTTCACATACAACTTTGGGATTATGACAGTTAGGCAGCTGGTAAAGTGAGGGAACAAAATCAAATAGAAGCAACAAAATGCTGCAGAAAAAAGCAGACTTTGGGTCAACATTCTCTTATTTGTCAAAACATTCCATTCCCGATCAGCACAGGTAAAGTATAACAAAACATGAAAACAGTGTTGACGAGGGGAACACAAAGCTGCACTCTCTGCCATCATTCAATCACTGAAACGCTACAATTGTTCAGTCAGTGTTCTGTCAATGTCACACCCAGGGCACACCCAGTGTCATCACCTGTAACACACAAGTGACAACCTCTTGGTTTAACACCATCAGGGGACAAGAGAGGCAGAAACAAGTGCGGCTTTGAACTGAAGCATTCTGACTCATGACTGTTTTAAACTGATCCATGAAGGACTCACAAACAAAACCACGCCATGGAGTTGCTGGTACTTGCAGAACATCCTTTGGCTACAAACTTTGAAATTCTGGACATTTTCACTCAATTCTGGAATGATGTTTCAAACAGGGAAAGTGCTGAACAATTCTTAACTTTTTTTTTTTCAGAATTCTTGAATAATATTTAAAATACGGAAATTCTAGAATAATTCTGGATATTTTCACTCAGTTCAGGAATAACACTTACTACAGGGAAATTCCTGAGCATATCAGAAGGGTTGGCAGCCATGTTGATTCTCCAAAGAACCCTGCAAAATCTGACAGACTATCCACATATGCTTTTGAGGCTTCTTGCATATTGATCCACGCACTAACCAGACAAACTATACAATGTTCCTACAGAATGGCCTGGGCATGAGATGATATGCTGCTGGGTGGGTCCAAGTAAGATGATGGGGAGGTTATGAGTTTAGTCCCTTTCCATATAAGACTGCTTGTTCTACACAGACTTTAGTATCATGTTGTTTTTCCTTCTTTTTCTTTTAACCAAGGATATTTTTCTATCACAAAAAGCGTACAAGATCATAAAGATTATATCAGTCATGGAAAAAAAGAACAAACTTAACTTTTTCATGTTCAATAACTACTGGCACACATCAAACGTTTGTTGTTTATGTGTCACAGACAGTACATCATAAATGACCAAAAGAGCTCACAAAGTAGTCTGGCCAGCAAGATAGTGAAGACAGATTTCCATCCAATTCAAAATAATAAAAAGGGAAACAAAAAATGCACATGCACCTATGTAAGCAACAATGTGTAGATGCTGAACTCTTTCATCAGGCTTTCATATTATGCTGACTAGGGGCCAAGACTCCTCTATTTATATACAGCATCAAATTCACATCATACTTCAACCCACCCACCCACCTACCCAAACTTTTAACGGCTTCAAACTATTCTGGTCTGACCCAGGCTAGTGCCTCCTTCTCTTTGGTATCTCACCTTATCGCGGATGGCTTGGCGGCGGCTCTCCGTGTCCTGTCTTTTGGATCGGACAGCCAGCCGTTCTTTCTTGGCGCTCTTCTTCCCGGCCAGGAGCTCCAGGGGCAGTGCCGACATGCCATAGGCCTGGACCCACACATGTACCACAGGGTAGTCAACATGCTTAGGAATGTGAAGCTATGGCATTTATAAACCCGCTGATTGTGGAGGTGAGGTCAGGATGGAAAGTCAGACAGAACTGGAAGTATGTGCAAAATAAAAACTATGGTCATCCCCCCTCCCAATACTTTCCTGAAAGTATAGATATGCATATAAACAACACACAAAGACGTGCATTGGTATACAATATACAGAATAGACACAAACACACTCATCTCGTGTTCATATGCACATTTATACAAACATTTCTTTCTCACATTTACACACACTCATAACACTCATATTAGACTCAACAGATACTTCCCTCTCACACATCCACACATATAACACACAACACATATACACACACTCCAACATTACACACACACACACACACCACACACACACAACACAACACACACACACATATTACCATACCGTGTAGGTCACCAAGCCCAGCATCCCAATCAGACTGAACACGCTGATCACAAAGGAGATGGCATTTTCTCCTCCTAGCAGCACACAAAGGAGTAAATAAATGAAAAACAAAACAAAATAAAAGCAAAAACGATGAATCAATTGACAAATAAAAACAAAAAAGAGAGGATGTACATACAAGAGAGTGATAAGGAGTTGAGAACAGAGTAACAACAAAATGGGAGACACATTTTACATTTCTTCAAGAAATGGGACAGTCTAATACAGCATGCTTACTGTGACTCATAAGCGCAGACACCAGCAAATTCCAATACATGGCATCGTAGTCCTTAGGACACTGGTAGATCTAGGTCATTCAAAAAATAAAGTGAAAGCGGTGGCTAAATTACCTTTCCAGGCTCCATGCAGTATTAAATAGGAATTGACAAGGGTGTTGATGATGAGACTGTTGCAAGCTTCAACTGCGTTTTCTTCTTTTTTTTTGTTTGTTTATTTTTTCTTCTTAGAGATTTGTTTAAGAGCTTTTTTGTATTTGTTTTTGCTGTTTATGCCCTGAGGCATGATATGAACACTTGGCTGGCCAGTCAAAGGACAGGAGCAGAACAATTCCATGTTCTTTTGTTCAACATGACAGGTGGTCACCGGTTAAACTTGGTGAAACACACTGTTCTTTTTCACTGGATTTCAGGGCTTTTGTTTTCTCTGGCTAGAACTACGTCAACAGCCGCAAGAAAAACAAAAACAAAATGATGAAAGAAGGACCACACCATTGTTATCATTTATGGGGATGTCTCCTTGTTCTATGCGCTCTGTTACTTCTGCTAGACAATTTGGTGTGGTAAACAGCATTCGTTTGCAATTATGGGCCTGTACTGTGGGAGCAAGAGTTACCCTACGTGTTTGTTATCTATTGAAAATCAATGTCATGAAAAAGATTGTGACCCTGACACAGTTCCAACTGTGTGTTAATAAAAGCCTTGCTGGAAAATCTACAGTGGCTATTTTCGGACTGGCAGCATTTCTGGTGAGACATCTTCATAAAGTTGAATTAACATCCACACTGATTCTACTGCAAGAACAATGGTGCTCAATTCCTCACAATAAAAAAAAAAATCTTTAAAAAAAAAAAAATCAATTGTCACAATTATCCCAGATTGTAGTTCAGTAAGTTCTAGACTTGAACGTAGCTGTTAATGAAGTAGTGACAGAAAATGATAACAAACTGTGCAAATAATGCCATCTTTGTAACTAAGAGACTCAGGTCTGACACAATTTTTCAACAAAGAACACCCAAGTTAGAACTCCCTTGAAGAACATGCTTTTATCCCCCCTCCCCCCTATACCCTTTATCCAAACCAGACTCACCTCCCAATTTCAGACTTCCTGTCATTTAACCTCTTTTCTCATTGACTAATGATATCCACTTAACACTGTGCGCGTGTTTGCTGATGTTGAGCGCGCTCGTTTGTCTGTCTGCGTGTGTGAGTTTGTTTGTTTGTTTTTCTTCGGCTGGTGTGTTGTGTGTGTGTGTGGTGTGTGTGTGTGTGTGTGTGTGTGTGTGTGTGTGTGTGTGTGTGGTGTGTGTGTGTGTGTGTGTGTGTGTGTGTGTGTGTGTGTGTGTGTGTGGCGCACGCGCGCTTTGAATTAGAATTGTAATTTTATCATGTTTTTCTGTAATATGCACTTTGGGCTCTCGCGAGGTAAAGCGCTTTATAAATATCCTTTTACATTACATTCTCTGCATCATATGTCTATCTTTGACCTGCAATGTACAGTGAATGTCCCAATACACAAGTTCTTTTACATTCACTCAACATCGCATAGATCTTTCTTCTTTGAATCAAAATAATGTTTTCTGTAGGTTGTTTTTGATAGGTTTCACAATATCACAATTTCTCTGCAGAAGCCAAGCCCCACCTACCATTGGTTCCCAGGCCCTCAAAGAGAGCCTCGATCCTCTGCCAGTCCGTGCTGTTGGCATTGGGTGGGGAGCGGGTGGGCACAAAGGCTCTGCACACACACCAACACAGACCAGTACCATCACTGTTCAGTGTGATGACTGTGCTTTCCTCATTTAAGTCCACTCCATGTACTACTTACTATTCTTCCTCAGTTCTAGGTCATATAATTTAAAAAACGACAACAAACAAACAAGAGAAAACAAAACACCCACCCATACAAACACTGATTAAAAGCCCAAACACAAATACACACACATATCAAAGCTACCTCTCTCTCTTTAGTCTCTCTCTCTCTCTCACACACACACACACACACACACTCAGTCAACCTCCCTCTCTCTCTCACACACACAAACACACACTCATAATATGTATTATCATGGTTGTATCGTAAATTTAAAAAAAAAACAACCTTAGTTCTGGCTGCAGCTGAGCCAGTTTCATGTGTGTGTGCATATGTCTGTGTGTTTAAAAGTGTGCATGCACACGTGCAGGCATGTGCATGAATCTATGCTTATGTGA
This sequence comes from Conus canariensis, assembly GCA_033310375.1. Classification (NCBI taxonomy): domain Eukaryota; kingdom Metazoa; phylum Mollusca; class Gastropoda; order Neogastropoda; family Conidae; genus Conus; species Conus canariensis. The sequence continues at coordinate 86,654,413 of CM065719.1, forward strand.
ATAAATGTGTGTGTGTGTGTGTGTGTGTGTGTGTAGTGTGTACAGTGGATGAGCGAGTGAGTGAGTGAGTGAGTAAGTGTGTGTGTGTGCCTCTGTGTGTGTGTGTGTGTGTGTGTGTGTGTGTGTGTGTGTGTGTGTGTGTGTGTGTGTGTGGACAGAACAACAAGCACCCTAAATTAAACAAAGATGAGGCACATACAAATCTTTATGACATGTACAGAGTATGTGACAGAAAGGTCCAGGTGGTGAGTGTAAAAATGATAGACAAATGTATCAACGTCAACAACAGAAAGGAATGCAAATGAATCAATGCAAACAAGATGGTCCACCTACCCCAGCAGAAGCAAGACAGCGGCAATGATCAGAAACACAATCAGGTATTTCAGGGCTGAGCAGCAGCGCTGAAAACAGCCAAACCAAAGGAGCCCCTGTTTTTGTGTTTTCATTCACCATGTCCCATTTCACCTGTATACATCCTCATTAACCAACAACAGTGTATACATCATCATCAACCAACAACAGTATATACATCGTCATCAACCAACAACAGTATATACATCGCCATCAACCAACAACAGTATATACATCGTCATCAACCAACAACAGTACATACATCCTCATTAACCAACAACAGTATATACATTGTCATCAACCAACAACAGTACATACATCGTCATCAACCAACAACAGTATACAGACAAGTTAGTTGTGATAATAGTTCTTACTTCAAGGAGACTGAAACAGACTGTAATTTTAATGGAAACACCAAACTACATGAATTGAATAGTAAAAACAACCAACACTGAAATGCAAATTTTCGGTTTATTCAAAACCTTTTTAAAGCTAAAATGCAGAAGACCTGGCAATTGCAGTGAACAGCCTTTTTCAAAATACATGTCAGAACCAAAATACATATAAACACACAAATCTTGGAGCAGAGTGATGTTTACACTGAATACACAAACCAGAGCAGACAAGTGACCTTTTAAAAAGTATGTCTTTTTCAGACATCAAAATAACAGACATGAAAAATGCATGCAAACAACATGACCAAAACGGCCATCATCAGCAGCCTGTATACTGGTTGTACATTTACTTATCTGTTGTTTCCTGCATACTGAATACATGTTACTCTGCACCTTGTTTGGCGTCATATACTGTACCATGTCAGACCATAGCATTCACGGCAGTTAGCCAGCTCTGTCAGGCCGAAGATTTTGTGTGGCTAATGCAGTAATAAGACAGTCACGTGACGCCCACCCTACTTCTGCCGAAGGAAGAAGCCGGTGTAAACTTCCTGTACCTCATTCTCTCTCGGCCTGCCGTCCAAGCAAGATAAGTCTTGTGCTCTGTCTCGCCTTTCTTTGCCGTTGTGTTAAGATAGCCTTGTGTTTGCTCCTTGCTTGTTTTGTTGTGGCTTGCGCGCTGAACCCTTGTACCCTTGCCGGTGAGGCTTTGGTTTGGCGTGCTTTATTGATTTCACTGATTTTATCATACACGCTTCTCGCGTTTGTGCTTTGTTCTCGACACTCGCGACTTGCCACGCTTCTCGCGTTCGTGCCTTGTTCTCGACATTCGCGACTTGCCACGCTTCTCGCGTTCGTGCCTTGTTCGCCACTTGCCTCCCGTGCATCTCGCATTCGGAACTCCGAGCTACACGCCGATTTCCATCTCCTCGCTTTACTTAGCCTTACGGCCTTTTCACTTCCATTTGGATTCCTATTCGACGACCTTCCTCGTCGTTCCACTCGCTTTCCATTACTTGCGCCGGTCGTTCCGCCATTTTGTGTCGGTCGTTCCGCCATTTTGTGTCGACGGGCCATACCGACACACATACGATCGCACCGTCTTACTCGAACAGCGCGACTTCTGCGCATTTCCAGCACTATCAGTGCCCCTTCCGAGGTTGGTCGAGCTCTTCCTATCCCTCGATCCACCCCTTTGTCTCCCCTTTGCGATCGTGTTTTCCGTGTTTGTCTCGCCACCAGTGCCCAACATGGTGAAGGATACTAACGGGTTGAGCCGCTCCTTTGTTCGCGAGTCGCGCTCTGCCCCGGAGGACCCGAGTATCGATTCCAGGGGACAAACCGCTCACACCTCTGAGCGTACGGTCAGTGTGGAGGAGGGTTCCGCGCAGGGGACGCGCGACCAGCTTTGCTATTCCTCCTCTTCACGATCGGCGGACACACGATCGTTGCGATCGAAGTCGAGCAGGCATTTGGCCGAATCGAACTTGCAATCGGCCGTCATTGCCAACTGTTTTTCGTTCTATTCTGACTCTAAACCGAAATCCAAGGGCAAGGCCCCCATGAAAGGACCTGCCCGTTCTAAATCTTCCCGTTCTCCAAAATCTTCCCGTTCTTCGGCCAAATCGCCTGCCCAGTTTCCATCGCACAAGGAGACTCTCTATCATGCTGCGTCCGGCGATCGTCGGCCCCTGGGGACCATTGCCGAGACTCGGACCAGCACGGGTGACGACTCGCGGTCGGAATCACCGCTCGTCACCCGATCAGATGAGACTCGTGACGCTAGCTACCCCCCCACTAACGCCACGCAGTCGAATCACGCTCTCCCCAACCGTGTCCGGGGTCAGCCACTACTCGGACACGAGGAGCGTCATCACTCCGGTGGAGGGGCTGTGGCCAGTCTTTGGTGTGACTTCCCCACTGACCACAACCCCGGGTCAGGGACGCAGGCATCGACCAGCTCGGATCTGCGCCCTCACCCCCAACGGTCGAACCACCCCGATCGACCGTTCAACTTTCCCCTAGGGGTACAGGACGTTGGGGAGCGGACTTCTTTCGCTCCCCGGTTGGGCATCGTCCGCGGTCCCGTTCCTCCGGGGGGAGGATCGACCAGCGGGACCAAGGGTAACCTCCCTTCGTCCTCTGAGGTGGATCCGTCGCCGCAGCCATCCCAGTCCGCTCCCACACGGCCAGGAGGCTCGGCTACCGCACCACCCACCGGCCACCTTGCCATGCAGGGGGCCGGCACTGATCGCACCCGGGAGATGCAGGAGGCAGTGCTCTCCCTGGGGCGGGTGCGAGACAGCTCGCCTTCTCGCTACCCTCCCCTTGGTGCCCAAGGTTACCCGGGTCCCCGGGGAGACTCTGCCCCAGGGCCGCCACAGCCCGTCGTACTCTCCGGGGACCGGTGGCTCTATTCCCCCGAGAGGAATCAGTGGCTTAGGGCTGACACTCTTCCAGACTCCTCCTCCGGTCGCATGTGGCATCCTGCCTCCCGGAGTTGGATCGACCTGGGGCCCCCTTCCTCTCGGGCGCTGTCCGACCGGCTCTCCCCCAGTCTGCCCGCCGAGTATGGAGCCACCAGGGACCCATCCTCCTTCGAAGGTGGATCTGATCATCCCCTTCTGGATTACTCTGACCCTCAACTCGAGGACGGGGTCGAGGAGTACGGGGTCGAGGACTCCCTCCCCCAGTCTGGTGACCTCTCCATCCTGGAGAGCTGGCGTCCAGATCTTGTTGTGAGGGAATCCCCTCCCTCTGACAACATCTTCTCCTTTAGCCGTTTCACTGGGGAGCCCCCTGCCCAGCGATCACGGCCGAGGATAGTCGCCCCCCAGACCCTCCCTCCCTTGTGGGACAGACCGGCTTCTTTCGCCAGGGGTGCACATGCCATTCCCCCACCAGGGATTGACTTCTTGTCAGCCCCTAACGCGGCTCCAATAGGAGCTTTCCTCAAAGACCCGCGTCATGGCCCCCATGTCTTTTCCCTCTTCTCTGCCAATCCGGCCACCAGGGACATTGCCATTTCTTCCGCCGACCTCAGGCTCACGCCCAACCTCGCCCCCCCCACATCCACCCCTGTTCTCATCAAGAACTTGACGGAGTGGGATAGAATTGCCAGGACTGGCATTCTCCACACCACCGCGGGACATGCATTCATGGACATGTTCCTGCAGCGAGCGGAGGAGCTCTGGGCAAAGGAGGGCATCACTGCCTCGGTGGCTTCGGATCCCGACGACTCTGAGGCAGATCCTAGCCTATTCGACGACCCCCTCTTGCGTTTCCTGGTCAACAAGATTTCGCATCACCTCTGGGCTGCGGCGGACAGCGCGGCCAGGTGCCATTTTAACTGCCTGTTAGCAGTGAGAGATGCTGTGCTATCTCAGGCCAATCTCTCCCCGGCGCTCAAGGCGGCCTTACGGTGCATCCCGGGTCAGGAACAGTCGCTCTTCGGTGACTATTCCACTACTGTCATCACTCATGCAGTCGAGGAACGCAAGCAGGCGGCGTCTTTTGCGGCCAAGCCCCCTCCCCAGCATCGTCCTCGCCAGCATCGCCCTCCTGGACCCTACTCCCGTCCGGCCCCCAGACCCCAGCCTTACCCCAAACAGGCTCCCCCTCGCACCTCAAAGCCCGCCAGACGACCTTCTTCTGCCGTTGCTAGATCAAAACCGAAAAACCCCCATCAGCAGAATTTTCGGTTCGGTCAACAGGCCCGGCCTCGGAGGTGACTAGTAGACTCACCTTCGGAGGAGCGAGAACTGGCAGACTTCTTGCCCCTCCCCGGCCCCGCGGCCCCTCTGGCAGGCAGCCTGTCCCGACATGCCCACCAGTGGCGGCGTATGGGACTCAACCCTTGGATAGTGTCAGTGTTACAAGAGGGGTTCCGTCTGCCCTGGGCACACGATCGCCCCCCTCTGCTATCCTCTCCTCCTCCTTCCCCCGGCGATCCCCCCCTGGCCCAGGCGGAGGCTCTTCGCCTGGAAGTCGAGGACCTTCTTCGGAAAGACGCCATCACCCATATACCCCACCCAAACCCCGGGTTTTACTCCCACCTTTTTGTGGTCCCCAAGTCCTCGGGGGGCTGGAGGCCCATCCTCGACCTTTCTCCACTCAACAAATTCCTCAGAACAACCAAATTCAAGATGGAAACCCCGGCCCAGATCAGAGATTCCATCCACCATCTGGACTGGGCCACCTCTATAGATCTGAAGGACGCGTATTTTCAGATCCTCATTCATCCTTCCCACAGACGATACCTTCGGTTCGTCTGGCGGGGACGGGTATATCAGTTCAAGGCGCTCCCCTTCGGACTCTCCCTGGCTCCCTTCCTTTTCACGAAGGTAGTCAAGGAGATGGCCGCCCTTGCCAGACAGGAGGACATTCGCCTCTTGGTTTACCTCGACGACTGGCTCGTCCTGGCTCCCACTCAGGCCCTGTGTCAAGCCCACACATCCAAACTTCTGCGCCTTTGCTCCTCACTAGGGTTCGTCACCAACCCCGAAAAATGCGAGCTCTCGCCCAGTCAGAGCTTCTCCTTCCTGGGCATGAGTTTCGACACCACCTCCATGCTAGTCTCCCCAACCCCGGAGAGGTCCACCCGCCTGATGGACCTCATCTCCCACCTCCGCCTCTCTCCCCTCGTGTCGGCAAGGACACTGTCCTCCCTTTTGGGGATGATGGAGTCCCTGTCGCCTCTCATTCCTCTGGGCAGGGTCCCCAAATGACAGCTTCAAAGGGAGTTCCGTCGTCGTTGGTCGCAGACCGCCGACCGCTGGGACCAGACCATTCCCCTCGGGCCTTGGTTCTTTTGGGCCACAGAGGAGTGGCTCAGCCCCTCCATCCTGAGCCCCGGGGTTCCCATCTCCCTCCCATCCCAGGCCCTACATCTTTACACAGACGCCTCCAACTCGGGCTGGGGGGCCCATTTGGAGAGCAGTCATGCCTCGGGGGTGTGGGACCCATTGACTGCCCGTCTTCACATCAACATCCTGGAACTGGAGGCGGTCCGACTAGCCCTCCTTCACTTCCAGACACTGGTCTCGCACCGATTTGTTCTTCTTCTCACGGACAACACCTCGGTAGCCTGTTACATCAACAAAGGGGGGGGGACACGCTCCATCAGTCTCTCCCTCCGGGCAGAGGCCCTCCTCCGCTGGTGTCACACGCAACGAATCACCCTTCGCGCGAGACACATAGCAGGGACGCACAACATCCTGGCAGACTCTCTCAGCCGCTCCGGGTCCGTCCTCCACACCGAATGGACCCTCAGCAGGCACACGCTAACCTCGGTGTGGGAACATTGGTTCACACCCATGATCGACCTGTTCGCCACCCGATTCAATCATCGTCTGCCAGTGTATGTGTCTCCCATCCCGGACCCTCAGGCGTACGCGATCGATGCCCTATCCCTTCCCTGGTCCGGCCTCATAGCTTACGCCTTTCCTCCCTTCCCGATCCTTCACAAGGTGATCAGGAAGGCGAGACTCGAGGGACCCAGGCTCATTCTCATAGCCCCATGGTGGCCCACTCAGTCCTGGTTTCCGGACCTCAAGTCCCTCACTCACGTACCCCCTCTCCAGTTGAACGCCCGGTGGGACATGCTCAGGCAACCCCGCTCGGGTCGCCTCCACTCCAATCCCCAGGCGCTTCGCCTCCACGCCTGGCTCCTGTGCCAGCCGGATTGCGAGCATCTAACCCCACCTCCCAAGCGGACAGGTCCCAGTCCGTCCTTAACATTCTCTCTGACGCCGGGGCCTCTCAGGACCTCCGAGACCTAGCAATGGCCTCTCGCAGAGCTGGCACTGAGTCCCTTTACGATTACAGGTGGAGGAAATGGGTCTCATGGTGCAAAGACAACTCTGTCCCACACAATCGTCCCTCAAATATCCAGATAGGAAATTTTCTGTCCCACCTAAAACTATCAGCTAGCTCCATACGGGGCTACAGGTCGGCCATCTGCACGACCATCCGCCAACTGGGCGGACCGTCCTTTGAGAATGACTTCCTTCTCAGAGAGATCTCTAGAGGAGTGGCCCTTCGTGAGGCCCGATCCCCAAGGCGCGTTCCCCTTTGGGATCTTTTCACTGTACTCGATGCCCTCAGGAAACCTCCTTTCGAGCCTATCTCCTCCCTCCCCTTCGACCTTCTTTCTATGAAGACCACCTTTCTCCTCGCTTTGGCCTCGGCCAGAAGGCGGAGCGAGATCCACGCTCTCAGCGGGGACCCCAGAGACATTGCCTTCCACACGGACGGCTCTGTCTCCCTTAAGTTCCTTCCCGAATTCCTGGCTAAAAACCAGGAACCCGGTAGCCCCTCCCCCTACCTCGTCATCCGCCCATTGGCGGATATCCGAGGTGGAGAGAGCGGTGGTGACAGGACTCTGTGTCCTTCCAGGTGTCTAAGACACTACTGGGAACGTTCACGCCCCAGGCGCGCTTCTCAGAGACGTCTCTTTATTTCCATCAACCCCAAGAATAAGAAAGACATCTCAGCTGGCACTATCTCTAGGTGGCTGTCCAAGACGGTCAAATCGGCCTATGCCCAGACGTCCAAGGTCCTCCCCGTCTTGTCCCCCCGGGCCCATGAGGTCAGAGCACTGGCCGCTTCTGCAGCTTTCCAGCACTCTGTCCCCCTGCGCCATCTCCTGGAAGCAGCCTACTGGCGTTCGGAGAATCCCTTTATAAACTTTTATTTAAGGGACATCTGCATGACCAGGGCTGACGGTTCTGAAGGGATATCCTTTGTGGCGGCTAATGCAGCCATATCGGTTAACCCCAAGAACCACTAGGGCACTCGCCCTCCTCCTTTTACGATAAATTCTGCTATGGTCTGACATGGTACAGTATATGACGCCAAAATGGGGAGTTTGTATTATACTCCCTGTTTGGCTAGTATACTTACCATGTCAGACTCTAATGCCCGCCCTACCTTCCCCACTAGCGCCAAGGTCCTTGGGTTACCTGGCGTGCAGGCCTCGACGAATGAGGTACAGGAAGTTTACACCGGCTTCTTCCTTCGGCGGAAGTAGGGTGGGCGTCACGTGACTGTCTTATTACTGCATTAGCCACACAAAATCTTCGGCCTGACAGAGCTGGCTAACTGCCGTGAATGCTATGGTCTGACATGGTAAGTATACTAGCCAAACAGGGAGTATAATACAAACTCCCCATTTTTGTGTGTTCTTTGATTTGGCTTCTCAATTTGAAAATTTATCACTTCTATACTGGTGATTTCAACGTTTCCTTTTTCTCTCTCTAAGTTTTCCTCATAATTTTCTTTAATGATGGTGTATACAGGTATATTGTTACAGGAAATAATCAGATCTACACATCGCCGCCCAGAAATACAACTGCTGTAACTTGGATTTTTTGCGTTTTTTGAGATTTTTGGTATACTATAAGAGAGGGCCAAGGGCATAACGTAACCAAATCCCAATCACTTATCCTAAAAATAAACATTCTGTAATCAAAATATTTTGTATTGTAATTCGGCTCGCAAGTATATCTTGTGGGAATGATAATCAGTTTTTTTTTTTTGTCTATTGTAAAATTTGATTTTCAGACTTACAGCAGTTGTATTTCTGGGCGGCGACATGTTCAAACTGAAACAACTTCATCAGGTTTGTTGTTGCAGAAAGTACTGTTTTATCCTCAGTGACACACAGGCAGACCTACACATTTCCAAACTAAAGCAAGTTTACCAGGTATGTTGTAGCAGCAAAATACCCGTGCTTTGCCCACACTGACACAACATTAACACAAAATCAGATCTACACATTTCCAAACTAAAACCATTCTATCTAACATCTGCCAAATTTCGCAACAGTATGACTTGCAGAAAAATCTTAAATGACTTTTTACAGACCATGACCCAGTTTGTTTAGCCTCTACAAAGTAAATGCAATAGTACACTTTTAAATAATGTTTCCTAAATTTAGTTAGTACTTAGTCAAAAGATTAAGCTGTTTTAGAAATACTTAATCTAGCTGACCTTGTCACATAGATTATACGTGCATGTGGGTTTACTTGTGCATACCTGTATGACACGGGAAACGACTGAATGAAGCGCCAGCTGGCAGCTCTTCAGTCGGCACTACCCAGGTAGGCAGCCCGTTGTGTAAACGAGTGTGGATTGTAAAGCGCTTAGAGCTTGGTCTCTAGCCGAGAATTGGCGCTATATAAGTATTCATTATTATTATTATTATTAAACATGCACACACCTGTATGTCTTAACATCTGATGGATCTGTGATAAAGGTGTATGTGAAAACCATGAAAATGATCAAATATTGATGAATATCCAGAAGAAAAAAAAAATTCCAGATACTCACTGACTTGCAGGTAGAGTTCTCATCCTTCTCCTCATAGAAGAAATACATGAAGGGCAACAGGATGAAGAAACAGATGCAGATGATTCCATACAGTGCTGGAGAAAACCAAATTAAAATAAAAAATACATCATTAAAAAAAATGAAAATTTAAAAAAAGCCTACACAGCAAATACACAAAGCTTACTACAAAGAGTTACCAAACAGCATCTTCAACAAATGTAGTTTACAATTCTTCTGCACTATGATCTAACAAGAGCAATACTAGAACATGTACAGAACATGGATTCATAAAGAAAAAAGAAACAATATGAAAGGCAACTTCTCCCTCCAGCTGCGCTCACAAAGGAGCTTGTGAGACAAAAAGCGAACAGTTTTTACACCAATCCACTGACCTCCAATCCATTGCTCCACACACTTGATAAACTAAAAAGTATCTGTTTTTGTTTTTAAAGAGAAAATGCTAACAACACCAAAATGACCTCCTACTATTGGGAGTTACCTGCCTGTTTTCTTTCCCTACTGATTTTCTCAAGTCTTGTCTTTGTTATGAATTGTTCTCTGTATTCATGAATGTATTCATTTATCTATGAGCATACATACCCTACTCATCTTACATTTCTTTTGATGGACCCTTCTTTGACAGATTTTTTTTTTTAACAAAGCATTCAGGAAATGTTTGTGTGACATGTGAGAATGAACAAGTTCAAACCCAAATTAGTGACTTACCATAGTAAGCATAGAGCACTGAGTTCTCCAGATCAAGTCTTGTGGCACTGCTGTTGGCCCAGTCCTTCAACACAAGACAACCCACAGACCTCAGTCACTACACAACAACATTCTGCTGTTGATTCAGTCCTTCAACACATTACATTACATTACAACAATCCGCTGTTCATCCAGTTTTTTCAACACAACACAGCCCACAAGTCTCGTATCACTGCACTGCATCTTTCTGTGAATACTCATCTTGAATTCACTGACTGCCACAGAAACCATACCCATTAAAATAACAGTCACACAGAAACTGCACCGGTGAATGCTAAAAAAAAAAGTTATCCTATACTTTGATACATGCATGCTGTTTGAAATATCGGTGATTGCTGTCTAAACTGTTATATTTTGCCAGACTTGACAACTCACCTTGAAGGAGCCATCTGAATTCTTCATGTAGGAGACCAAAAAGATGTCGACAGGCACCAGATCTGAGGTGAGCAGCGTGACGCTGAGGGCCACCACTGCCGTCAAGGTAGTGGACAGCTCACTGTCATAGTGGCTCCGGTAGTACCGTATGTAGGCAGCAGAAAACAGCAAGGTCAACTGGAAAAAAAAAAATCATTATACAAAAGAATGTTTGAATTCTGACCTTCAGAGATCCTAAAAAAACAACAACAAACAATTGGGTCTTATGAAGGTGGACGTCTCCATTCAGTGAATCTTAAACTAAGACATACATTCTGAAAAAAAAAGTATGTATGTACATAAGTCAGCATCCATGCATTAGACCTCTGATTTGGTCACATACGTCAAACAGGGAGTCAGTGGGGATTGAGAAAGCACAGAGAAGGACCATACTTTCAAGTTTAACTGACCCCTGTGATAAAACTGGATGTGTGAAAGGTGACATGACTTGTTCTTTTTGCATCTCTTGAACTATCGTAGAGTCCTGATTTAATTCAAATGTTCAAACTATTAAATAAAGTAGAAAATATATGTATTCTGCTAAATTGTTCAATGAATTTTTGGCCTTTTAATAAGATTGATATAACAGGGAATGCCAATACTAAACTTTGTTTTTTCGTTTTACTAACATAGACCTGGATGCAAAGTTTCAGTTGTTCCACCGCCAAATTCTGGAACATACTATCTGAAGCAGATCAGTGAGAAATAATAGCAGTTTTGTGAGGCTTCTGGAAACTGATACTATGTAATTCAATTATATGATTTTGAAAGTGAGCAAGTTTAGTATTTTTATGTTCAAGAACTTAACTAGGTACAAAGACAAAACAGGCTGCAAGACCTAGAATCAAGTATGAAGAGGCCTTTCAAAGGCTATGTAATCTATCTCATTAATTTGTTCCACTCGTAAGATCATGTAATCCTTTGAAAACACACTGTCTTGCCTTGTACATTTGTCCTGATGTATTGGTACCCAGTCAGGGTTCTGGATCTGCAACTAAGTACACTGCTGGCATTAATACTCTGGCATAGACATGTCTAACAGGATCCTGTTTTAGTTAGAGCACCGTTCTTCCCCCAACTCCCTACTTTCCAGATACAGGACTTGTTATGGAGTCTGCATTAATCACTCAAACACTCATTTATTTGGAGGATCAACTAGAGCTTAGGGCGGGAGGGGTGTGCAGCCTCTGTATGTGTGTGCATCTGGCAACAGCCGAGCCAATTAAAACCTCTCTGTTGTATGCTCATCCCAATTAATAGTTTTCTAACTTTAAGATCAGTTTTATAGTTTTATTGAGAGTTGTATCAGTAAAACTTTCCTGTCTATAATTTTTCTTATGAGAAGGAATTTGATTGTTCTACACAGTGGAAGCGCAAAGCACATTTTTCGTTTGGATCTATATAAAAATGCTTTCTACATATTGCTGCTGTTGAAGTCTGATGATTGGGTCAGAACAATAAGTCAGTATTTATGGAAGTTTCAATTAAAGTCACATATATGTACAATTTATAATATAAATATAATATAAAATTCAGCTGGGTGAGAACTATGCTGTGAGGCCTTTAGCTGATCTTTTGATCAGACACTAAAACTGCTTAACTAAAAAGCTATCCTAAATGATCTTTTGATTGTTCATCCTGATTCTATTACTTGTGACTTGTGACTTCCGGCAGTAATTTCTTATGTGGTCTAAGTGGGTGGCTAAGATTGCAGGAGTACATTTGTTCCTTGAAGGTGCTGTCTAGGTGATTCTTGAAACTGTTCAGAGTTTCTGCATTCACAATCTTGGTGTCAAGGGAGTTCCACGTGTCAGCTACCCTGTTGACGAAAAAGTTTTGTCTGATGCTGACTTTACTGTAGTTTTTCATTAGTTTTAAATTGTGACCTCTAGGTGGTCCTTGGGTGTTGAGTATGAAGGGGGAGGCACAATTGTAGGGTCCATGTGTATATATATCTCTATTAAGTCTCCTCTGATTCTCCTGAAACTCATACTGGGTAATTTCATAGCCATCAGTCTGTCCTCATACTCAAGATGACCCAAACCAGGGACACACTTTGTGGCTCTACGGAGCATTCCTTCAGTTAACTTTTTGTCTTTTTCTAGATGCGGGCTCCAAACACAGTTTGCATATTCCAGATGTGGTCTAACTAGAGCAGTGAAAAGAAGTCACATTGACTCAGTGTCCAGGAAAACGTAGGATCTACGGACCAATCCCAGGATCTGTTGGCCTTATTTACTTGCATTTCAACATGTTTAGGAAATTGCAGACCAGAGCCTATCAGGACCCCTAAATTTCTTTCTGCATCTGCTTCAGCCAGAGGAACTCTTTCCTGATTGCCATGAGTTTTCATTGTATACTGATGATGATCATTCCCATTGCCCATGTGATGAACACTGCATTTAGTTGCATTGCATTTTAATTGCCATTTTTTGTGTGTGTGTGTGGTGTGTTGGTGTGTGTGTGTGTGTGTGTATACATACATATCACACACACACATATATATATCTTCAAATTTGTAGGTCAGCCGTCATTGCTGACTATTACTGACCTGATATATATATATATATATATATATATATATATATATATATATATATAGTTATAAAATAATATCAAGAAAGCAAAAGTAAGTTATTTGTTTGTTCCATTGGACTGGTGGTTTACAAACTGTACTTTTGTGAAGTTGTAACAAATAAGTCTATTGCTCCTGATTTACCTGCAGTACGGTCACTCTTACTTAGTCTTAACCCATTTTGATATCTATTACGATTATTAGTCTTGCCCTATTTTGACACTAAATCAGTGTAATAATTTCCGTAAATTGGGCCTACGATTAACCTATCATTTAAGTCATCAGTATACTGTACACTAAATTAGTGTAATAATTTCCGTAAATAGGGCCTATGATTAACCTGTCGTTCAAGTCATCAGTATACTGTCATCTGAACCATTCACTCTATATTTCATTTGTTTTTCAATGAAGTAAATAAGATTATTCCCAAACGATCGATCTATCATGTGACCAGTCGTGAATCAGATCACAAACTCTGGACTGCTTATTCAATAAATCTGGGGAGGCGAAATCGAATTGTGATCTGCTAGTTCAGCAAATGTGAAATAAATGTCCGACTTATTAAAAAGTAAGATTCACTAACCACTAGAACGACAACAAACGGGATCCAGCCCGCTGCAAGGACAGCACTGGGAATCGCCATGGTCGTTCGTTCAGCTTTCTCCTACTGTTTTTGTTATGATAACAAACTCTCCGGAAACTTCCGTTTCAAAATCGAGCAATTTGAGAACGCAAAGTTCCTTCTCTCATGAGATCAACTGTCTCCCTCATCACCATCTCCCGGACCCTTCACCAGCAATCTGTTCCAACTTTCTTCCTGGATTATTTACTTTTATGTTACTTATTCGTTTTAAAAAATGTTTTCATGCACTTCTTTTCATGTTGGAGCGAGTGGAGGAAAAAGGGAGCCAATTAATGTATTGGGATTTCATGTTTGCTTCCCCTTGATGATGTCATGGGGGGGGGGGGGGGGGGGTGGAGTGAGGGGGTAAATTGGTTGATTGGTTTACTGATCTTTAATACTCAAGGACGGAGATTTTAGGCCGATGTCTAATCATACAAACTGTCCTTGTTGTGCGCACGTCATTTCAATACACGTCATGTATGGTAACAAATCAGCATAACAACACTGTACATCAATGGTGTTCTGGTCGACAAGCAGACTATTCATATATACAAGACCAAACTTTAAAAAAAAAAGAAAAAGAAAAAGTGAAAGAAACTGTGCCACCAAACTAAGGAGTAAACTAATAACAAAATAAATACAACGCATTTCCACTAGGAAATTAGGTCTTCTTCAGGTAAGACAAATAACGCTCCCGACAATGAAAACGAGAAAGGTTTCAGTTTCGGTTTCAGCTTCATCAAGGAGATGTGACTGCGTGCGGACTGTATAGTTCACATACGCTACACCACATCTGCTCAGTTTCTAAATCATACTGGGCACCGTTTAAAGCTAATGGATACATGAATGAATCACTTAGATGAGAGAATGTAAGAAGCGGGTCTCACAGCTAGGCCCTACAACTTACCAGATGTCTGACCTGCAACATATTGTCTATAGGAGAATGTAGGGCATGTAATCGTTTCTTGATGATAAACCTGTTTTAATTAAAAGAGGAAGCCTATTTATCCGATGGTTTGGGCTTACACCACAACTATTTCTTAGGTCAGTAGTCTATATATCAAGCTGTTTAGATCACCGAGCCGTTTATTGATGGTCGGTCAGAGGCCAGAGGTACTGTCACAAGATACAAAATAAAGGATGTTTATTTCGTAAAAATATCCTGACTCAAGTATACACTAATCTTCGAATTGCTATGAAGAATTAGGCATACGAAGCATCGTCAAATCGTTCTTTTTTGAGACATACGATTGTTCAGAAGTTTGAAGAAAGCCGCAGGCCCTGACGGAGGCTGGCGATTTGTACACACATCCAGAGCTTCCTACTTACATGAAATTGAAATGAACGATGAACTGAACGTGATTGGTTTGTAATCAGATAGTTTTATACAATGAAAAACAGAACAAACTTAAACTCACTGATATGATACATGAAAAAATCCTCCCTGAAAAATCTGTACATACCTCTTTCACAAATACGCTATGCATGCTGCGTCCCCCCAGCTCAACCCCCCCTCCCCCCCCCAAACACACACACACACACACACACGCACGCACGCACGCACGCACGCACGCACGCACACACTTTCTTAACCGATGGTGTCTCATAAGTATAACCAAAACCGAAGGGGCATGCTGTCAATAAAGGATCTTTTATGGACCTGGGAGTAGACCTTTATCCGGCTTCGGTAGCTTTCAGTGTCTGCATTCCTTCACCATACTGACGATGGCCAGTATGTCCTTCGATCGGAATGAGACAGGTGAAGTACTGTACTTTCCTGCCTTTTCTTCTTCTTCTTCTTCTTTTTTTTTTTTAAATGGATGAGTCGCCAGTGCTCCACTTAAGAAGGCAGACAGAGACAAACGCATGAGACAGGCATTAAGACGTCCTCGTGTGTTCAGATCGAGAAAGTTCCGGTCGTCGTTGAGTATCCTGAGAGCATGACTCAGCTAGACACGGACGTGAAAAACCATTGACCCTTGTTAAGACCCTTTGACCTAGACTTTGGGGGGGGGAGGGGGGGGGGGGAATCAAATGATCGTTCCGCTTTGAATGAAACATTGGGACCAGTTAGTTGGTCAGAAAGCCATCAACTCAATCAGATAATTAAACAATAAGTACATGGTAGGTGAATCAGGGAATAGACAAATGAAGGGGTAATTGTCTGGAGAGAGAGAGAGAGAGAGAGAGAGAGAGAGAGAGAGAGAGAGAGAGAGAGAGAGAGTTTATGCGAAACAAAATGATAATAAGAGTTGACGACAGAAAGGCTGAAATGGAAAAAAAAGATAAGAGCAGGTATGGGGAAAACTTTTCTTTTTGTTCTTTTTCCTCCTCCTCCTCTCCTCTTGCCCCCCTCCCCCCCCCCCCCCCCCTCCTCCTCCTTGACAACAACGACAATGATAATTACGATGATCCAGTAAAAAAAAAAAAAAAAGTGGGACAAAATGATTTTGGGGAAAAATGGCGACATGGTCAATAGCAGATGCTGATGAGGTTGTCCAGTTTGACGTAGACCTATGACAACATTATCTGGAATGGAACAAACCAAAGCAGACACAACGAAGAAACCAAAGCAGACACAACTTCATATCCCTCAAAGTTGCCACGGCATCCACTGTAAGATCAGCCGTTAACGTACAATACTCAGCAGACCAGATATCGTTGGAGTTGGTGTCTGTTGTTTATTCTCGCTCGTTATCGTCACTAGATAACAGAACTCGTCGTAATCTTAATATGCGAGATTGTACAAGGGAGGTTACTCTACATCCCCCTTTCTTAGCAGACAGCATACCTCTTTTAGATCTGCTGTTACAAATTAAATGATCTTTTAACAGTTCTGCCGAGACATTTTTTTCAAACCAATTCACTGCAAATGGAGAATTACTATGAACTGTCCTAGACTGGCTCAATAAATGACATTGCTTTAAATTTAAAATCTTATGTAAATTCATAAGGGCCAGCTACAGTATTTTAAGTCCAAATGAAGTCCTTCTTTAAGAAGTTCTTGACGGATGCAGAACCTTCTTTAAAAGTCAAAATTTCAACTAAACTTGAAACTACAAACTAAACTGAACATCAACAAATAGTCAGGTGAGTACTTTGCTCTTTTACAAATCAAGTCTGTTAGGTGCTTGTACTCTCCTTCCTGACTTTGTGTACACTGTCTTTTGAGCAGTCTGTTTTACAGGCATCTTATCAGTTGCTGGGTCTCCTGGTTTCTAAGCTGCGGGCTGCTGGACTGGTAAGGAAGAACTTTCACCAGCAGACTCTTCATGACTTGCTGTGTCCAGAGTCTCCAGCTTCTTGTTCGGCAATGTTGAGGAAGCAATGGGCTTGGATTTGACCGCTACCTGTTCCCCACTTCTTCGCCGAAGTTGATTGCGATTTCTGCGTTGAATGCCTCTGTCAGTCTGAACAATAACAGACCGAGGTGAAGTGTTTTTGATCACCACTGCTTCTTTGTTTGTTGGAGTCTTCATCCACACAAATTGACCTTTTGAAAATTGTGGGACTTCTTTTGCTCTATGTCGGAGATCGTGGTAATACTTCTGTTGATTTCTGAAATGTTCATCCTTCTTCTTGAATCCCTCGACGTCTGGTTTGAATGGAATGTACTGACTGGGCATTGAAGGTACACAGTTTCTAAGTTTCCGGCTCATCGTCAGTTCTGCTGGACTGTAGCCATTCTGAAGGGGAGTTGTCCGGTAGTTGAGAAGGGCAATATATGGGTCAGCAGACTTCTTAATCAGATTCTTCACTGTCTGAACAGCCCTCTCTGCTTCACCATTTCCTTGTGGATGATACGGACTACTGGTGACATGAGTGAAGAAATAGTCTTGTGAGAATTTCAGGAATTCTCGAGAGTTGAACTGTGGACCATTGTCGGATACAACTACTTCTGGGATTCCAAATCTTGAAAAGATGGATTTACAGTGGTCAATGACAGCTACTGAGGTGGTCTGTTTCAAATGTACCGTCTCTATCCAACGGGAGTAATAATCTACTACTAAAAAATAAGAGTGTCCATTCAGTTCAAACAAATCCATAGCAATCTTCTGCCACGGGTAATCAGGAGTCTTGGTTGGCTTTAGAGGTTCAGATGGGAGTTTTCTCTCCTTCTCACATGTTGCACAAGCACCAACGACTTCTTCAATTTTATTTGAGAGTCCTGGCCACCAAACACAACTTCGGGCTAATGCTCTGCATTTCACAACACCCTGATGACCTTGGTGGATTCTGCTTAAAATCTCATTTTGCAGCTCAGCCGGAATAACCAGACGGCTCTGGAACAGCAACAGACCTTGCTGAACTGTCAAATCTTGACGAGCAAACCAGTATTGTCGCAGATTGACATCTTTTTTCGCTGTTTCTGGCCAGTGGTCTAACTTACAAAAGTTCATGACTTGGCTGCAGATTTTGTCTGAGCATTGCTTTTGTCGAATCTCTTCTAGCTTTCCATCACTTGCGGGAATGCCGTCAATGACAGCAGAGACAAAGGCATTTGTCTCATCTTCCATTAAATGTTCCTGTTCAGCAGATGCACACCCAGGAGCTCTTGACAAAGTGTCTGCCGCCATCAGATTTTTCCCTGCAGTGTATACTATGTCATAGGAATACTGCATCAGACGCATTCGGAACCTCTGAATCCTTGGAGTCAATTCATCCAACAGCTTGGTTTTCAGCAGTGCCAACAGAGGTTTATGATCAGTTTCAACTGTGAATTTTGAAAGTCCAAGCAAGTATTCTTGAAATTTTTCACAGTTCCAAGTCACTGCCAGCACTTCTTTTTCCACCTGCGCGTACCTTTGTTCTGTTGCGGTGAGAGCTCTTGAAGCATAGAATACTGGCTTCCAGTCGTTTTCTTGTTTCTGCAGTAGTACTCCACCTAATCCATATGATGATGCATCTACTGAGACTTTGGTTGGCTTTTCTGGACTATAGTGTGCCAGCACTGGTGTTGAACTCAGCTGCTTTTTCAGTGATTGGAAGGCTCTCTCTTGTTGCTCATCCCAAATCCAGTGAGTTTCTTTCTTTAGCAGCTCTCTCAATGGTTTTGTTGTGTCGGCCATGTGAGATGCAAATTTTCCAACATGATTCACCATTCCCAAAAATCGGCGCAATTTAGAGATATTTGTAGGTTTTGGGAAATTTGAAATAGCTTGCACTTTCTCTGGATCCATCTGGATTCCTTCTTTGGATATAATGTGTCCCAGGAACTTCACTGTGTCAGTTGAGAATTTGCGTTTCTCATTTAGTGTGACACCAGCTTCCTTCATCTTCTGCAGAACCAGTCTCAGTCGACTATCATGTTCTTGTTGATCTTTTCCAAATACCAGCACATCGTCAATGTCGCAGATGACCCCAGGTATTCCTTCTATGATTTGTGTCATCTCTCGATGAAAAACCTCTGGTCCCGAGCTGATACCAAATGGCAGGCGTTTGTAACAGTAACGCCCGAACGGAGTAATGAAGGTGGTCAACTCCTGACTATGTGGGTGAAGTGGTATCTGGTGGAATCCACTGTTACAGTCTAGTTTTGTGAACACAGTGGCACCATTCAGCTGGGCTAGTAGTTGATCAGTTGTGGGTAGTGGAAAGTTCTCTCGACGCACACTCTCATTGAGTTTAGTGAAATCGATGCACAGTCGCACTTTCCCATTTGGTTTTAGTACTGCTACAATTGGTGCACACCAGTCAGTGGGAGTTTCCACAGGACGGATGATATCTTGCTCTTCTAATTTCTTAAGTTCTTCTAGAACCTTTTCTTTCATTGGAAGTGGAAGTCTGCGTGGAGTTGAGATGGCAAACGGTTGAGCATTTTCTTGCAGTCTTATTGTATAGACGTTTTTCATTCTCCCTAGGCCTGTAAATAGCTCTGGGAATTCTTGCTTGTACTGATGATCTCTGTCTACAGAGTTGACTCTTTCAATCATTTTTAATGCCTCAATTGCAGGCCTTCCCAAAAGTGGTTCTTTTAAGTCAACAACAACATACAGATCTTGCTCTGAAGATGCTTCACCTACTGCTAGGGTGGCACGGACTCTGCCAAGCACATTGATTTTGCTCTGGCCAGGCCCAAGCAGCTTTTTGTCTGTCTTCTGTATCAGTGGTGAGTTCTTCTTGAAGAACCTATCAGGTACAACCGTCACATCTGCTCCAGTGTCTATTCTGAAATTCACAGCATGACTATGTGTTTTAGTTGTTACCTGACCATCAGCATGCCAATTTACTGCTCCACATTCTGCTGATTCTTCAGTCACAGTGCCAAGTATGTTGCTCTCTTCATCTTCTAAATATCTCACATCAGTTTTTGTTCTGCACATTACTGCATAGTGGCCTTTCTTGTTACATTTTCTGCAGTCCGCATCTTTTGCTGGACAGTCTTGCCTACTATGCGATGGATATTTCCACACCTGGTGCATTTTCTTGAATAGTTTTGTTGATTCTTTCCACTTTGCTTTGAAGATGATTTTGAGTTCATACTGCCTCCTTGTTTCTTTTTGAACAATCGTTGTACTTGAGATGAGTCTCCTTCACTTGACATTGACTGTAACTGTTGTTTTGAACTTTCATATGCTCTTCCAATTGTTAAGCACTTGTCTAATGTCAGCTGTTTATCTTCTAGGAGTTTTTCTCTCAATCCTTCTTCTCTAACTCCTACAACAACTTGATCCCTGATAAGTCTTTCTTCCAGTTTATCAAAGTTGCATGGTTTTGCTAGCTTTCTGAGTGCAGCAATATACCCTTCTATTGACTCTGATGCTTCTTGCTTTCTGAGATGAAATTTATAAGACTCAAAAGCTTCATGAGTATCTCCTACGAAGAATTCTTCAAGTTTTTCCATCACCTGTTTGAGATCATTTTTGTCATCTCTATTTCGAACTTCAGGGTGTCAAATATTTCACATGCATCAGGCCCAAAAACAGCAAGAAACACAGATACCTGATATTCCTGGTCTTCCTCTTTGATAAGTCTACTTGCAATGGCATAATTTTCGAATTGCCTCCTGAAACGCTTCCAGTTTTGAGACAAATTTCCCTCCAGACACATCTTTTCTGGTGCTGGAACGTTTGCAGTAAACTGCTTCTGTTGGCCACTTGGCTCAGTTCGTGACGTCGATTCCGTCATTTTCTTCTTTCCTGGATTGTTTTCTTCTTCTTCTTTGCTTATTACGTCGTGTCGGCCTCCCTTTGACGCCCTGACACTTCTGACACCATGTAAGATCAGCCGTTAGCGTACAATACTCAGCAGACCAGGTATCGTTGGAGTTGGTGTCTGTTGTTTATTCTCGCTCGTTATCGTCACTAGATAACAGAACTCGTCGTAATCTTAATATGCGAGATTGTACAAGGGAGGTTACTCTACACAAGAGGTGTCCGGTTACGCGTGAACTGTTGACAAAGTACCGAGAAGAATCGTTTATCTGCACTGGGAACGCGTTGAAGTGGAGCTGGGTTTTCACAGCACGTGGCTCTGGCCATGTCGTGACGATGCATGGAGGAAATCGCCTCGCAGGAAACTAAGCTGTCTGTTGTGGAGCTCGTTACGACGTGTGATCTTTAAGCCAAGATCAAATTGAGTCAAATCGAACACACACACACACACACACACACACACACACACACACACACACACACACACACACACACAGAGAGAGAGAGAGAGAGAGAGAGAGAGAGAGAGAGAGAGAGAGAGAGTTTTCGTTCCCCTGATTTAGAACCATCCAGTGGTCATGGACTCCTACGGTTCTGTTAGTCCACCCTTCACGTCTAGCCTAAATTAAATGGGTTCTATGTTAGTCCGACCATAACATATTGCATACGTTAAAATGGTTCTATGTTAGTCCACCCATCACGTCTAGCCTAAATTAAATGGGCTCTATGTTAGTCCGACCATAACATATTGCATACGTTAAAATGGTTCTGTTAGTCCACCCATAACGTCTAGCATACATTAGAATGGGTTCCATGTTAGTCCATCCATAACGTCTAGCCTATGTTAACACGGGTTCTATGTTAGTCCACCCATAATGTCTAGCATACGTTAAAATGGGTTCCATGTTAGTCCACCCATCACGTCTAGCACACGTCAAAACGGGCTCTAAAGTTGTCATGGCCTGTCAGAGGTTCCTCGTGTCTAGCTAGGGCACGGCTTGATGGAAGGCGGTGCCCATCTCTCTTCTACCACCACCTTCATTCCTCTCTGAACCGAATTAGGTACCTACCCCTTTACTGCTTAGTGTACAGAAAGAATTTTCAGACGAAAAAATGCTACTCCACGAGAAGTTCCACGTGAAGTTCGAACCCATGACCCATGAGCTCCGCAGGCGAACGCTGTAACCACTGGACTATGGGAACTAGTTCTAACACAGAACACCACCTATGATTTTGGGGTATTTCCAATACCACGAGGGAAACATCACAGTCTAACGTATTCACTTTGGAGGTAGTAAAGGATAGCAAAGGGAAATGGAAGAAAGTGACATAAAGAAATGTCTACAAAAGAAGCGATGAATAATCGTAGTAAAGAAGCATATTTAAGCATAAAAACAACAACAACAACAACAAAACAAAACAAAACAACAAACAAAAAAACAAAAAAAAAAAAAAAACAACAAAAAAAAAACGGACGGAAGGGAAGTTACTTGGATACAA
The DNA here is from genome assembly GCA_033310375.1 of Conus canariensis. Lineage (NCBI taxonomy): Eukaryota > Metazoa > Mollusca > Gastropoda > Neogastropoda > Conidae > Conus > Conus canariensis. The sequence continues at coordinate 86,676,523 of CM065719.1, forward strand.
GAGAAGATAACACAATAAAGGAAACCAGTCAATTTGAACGGAAATAAGTTTCAAAGCATGATGACTGCAGGCAGATGTCAAAACATGAAAATAAATATTGAAGTACTGAGCAGCCCATTGAATGCAAACCAAATACTGAAGTAACGAGCCTCGACCTATAGGTCTCTTTTCAGACAAGACAGTAACGACCTATAGGTCTCTCTTCAGACAAGACAGTAACGACCTATAGGTCTCTCTTCAGACAAGACAGTAACAGACGAACTGAGGATGACCTTTTATTGTGTCTCAATGAAGACATGTCTGTACACCGGGCAGAGAAATGGAAAATATGTTCTGTGAGGAATAAAAAAGGCGACATGTATCATACCCTGATGTGAGAAATAAATGCGTATATCTAATGTCAAATGAAAAAAAAAAGTGATAAATCTGTTCATACACATGAAATGAAATACGTTTTCCCCATGAAAATCAACTGGCACAAAGTATCTGCCATACATACTCATTTTGAAATGAAATGAGGCAGTGTACAGTAAACAAGTGGGGTAACTTTTGCTCCCATAAGAAAACCTAACACAGAGTAACTTTTATTCAAGATTGGCACAGCCTTTTAAACTTGAATAAGTCAGACAAATACAAAGACGAACAATCTAATAGTGGGAGAAAAAAACAAGCGCAGGCCAACAATTCACCTGTCTTCATAGTAGACTCAGCAAAATTTGGACTTAAGGAGAGAAATTAAGATGGAGAAATTGGGAACATGAAATTAAGAAAATATATTACAGATATGAAAACTCTTCACTAGTTGCATAAGGGAACCATCGCAATCCCTTTTGAAGGCAGATATATTTTTATTGCCTGCTCCGAGGCCTTTCGTCCGCTGGATCGGAACTCATCAGGGAGACACGGCTGGTTGTGTCTGCGCTCCTGGCGTCAAATAGAGACACACCACAGTCCATAATACCGTGGTGATCTCACCACCAAGGGTGCAAAAAAGAATGCAATAGCACCCCAAAGCAGCCAGTGAAGGGTATAGTAAATGAAACCAAACGAAAGTGTGGGGAGGAAAGAAGTTGCTGAAAAACTAAAGACATTATGCAAATAGTATAAAATATAGGGGACAATCTTTGAGCCTACGCTTGAGGTTCCACCCAAGGATGCAAGGGAGATCAAACGACAAACACAAAGACGGACAGAAACAAATACAAATAACCTCGATTTAATCGAAACGAAATTGGAAATTGCCAGTCTTGAATAAAAGTTACTCTGTGTTAGGTTTTCTTATGGGAGCAAAAGTTACCCCACTTGTTTACTGTTCATACATATTCATACCAGCGAAGAACTTTACACTTTTGTTTATGTTTATGTTCGACAGGATATTGAATTGATGCTTTCGAACTATCAATGCTTTAAGTACTGTGCCTGTTGATTGTGTTTGGGATTTGTTTTTCATTCCTTTCCTCCGCTCTTTGTCTCTTTTTTGTTTAGTGTCACATTTTAAACATAGGCACATGAAAAAGTTTCATACCCCTTGCACATCTTTTTTTCCCTACAAACTCGAATCATGAATACGTCATTATTACTGTAGCATTCTTTAAAATTCATTTTGTTTTGTTTTGCTATTAATACTTTTTACATGTTCTAGTATGCCTCTTGACATCTTTATGCTGAGGTACTTGTGTGGTTTGCAGCCTTTCTCATGCATTCACAGGCTGCAAACTGACATCAGTGTGAATGGTTGAACTTGGTTATAGACAGAAATGAATGGTTGTGGCTATACGGAAAATTTTCTTCTTCTTTCTAAACCTAACAATTTCAAGTGGAACCTAGATCTACAAATCATATCAGGATAAACACACGCATACATACAAACGCACGCACACGCACACACACACACACACACACACACACACACACACACACACACACACACACACACACACACATACACACACACGCACATGGGCATGCAAACGCACAAGCACAAGCACACACGCATGCTAGTTAAAAAGAATAGTGGAACAGACGGACAGAAAGAAAGACACATGGACGCACTCATAAGCACACGCTCATACTCTCTCTCTCTCTCTCTCTCTCTCTCTCTCTCACACACACACACACACACACCACGCACGCACGCACGCACGCACGCACGCACGCACACACACACACACACACACACACACACACACACAAGCACGTGCCAGTAAGAGAAATAGTGAGATAGACGGAGAGAGAGGGAACACACACACACACACACACACACACACACACACACACACACACACACACACACACACACACCACACCACACCACACCACACCACACCACACTGACACAAATACCGACACAAACTCGTACATACATACAGACGTACGTACACACACACACACACACACACACACACACACACACACACACACACACACACACACACCACACCACACCACACCACACCACACTGACACAAATACCGACACAAACTCGTACATAGATACAGACGTACGTACACACACACACACACACACACACACACACACACACACACACACACACACACACACACATACATACGTATGTACAGACATCATACATATTACAGAGAGAGAGAGAGAGAGAGAGAGAGAGAGAGAGAGAGAGAGAGAGAGAGAGAGAGAGAGAGAGTTGCATTCCTTTGTAAAAGTATTACAGTATTAACATACAACAAGATGCTAAGGATGATATTTAGTCAACTACAATGCATCAATAATATCAACATTTTTTTTCTTTTACATTTACATGATGTGGTTACAAGGCAAGACGAGAACGAACAGTACTACAATCAGTTATCAGTTAGCGACGATGTATTCCTAGCATAAACATAACACTTATTCATCATGATGTGTGTGTGTGTGTGTGTGCGTGTGCACGTGCGCGCGCGCGCGCGCGCGCGCGTGTGTGTGTGTGTGTAGGGTGTGTGTGTGTAGGGTATGTGTGTGTGTGTGTGTGTGTGTGTGTGTGTGTGTGTGTGTGTGTGTGAGAGAGAGAGAGAGAGAGAGAGAGAGAGAGAGAGAGAGAGAGAGAGAGAGAGAGAGAGAGAGAGAGATGCCATCATAATTTTTCTCTCCCCTTCCCCATCTTTTGTTTTCTTCTTGAACTGTTCATGCACTACCCAAGACTATAATTATTAATTAAGTGACAATCCATCGATACGCAGCCGTAAATAAGGGAGAGAGAGAGAGAGAGAGAGAGAGAGAGAGAGAGAGAGAGAGAGAGAGAGAGAGAGAGAGAGAGATCAGATTTCCATTTTTCTATTCAAAATATCACATGCTAAACATTACTATGAAATTTGAATAAAGAGCAACAATATATCAATATAATCGACAGTTATCAGGACACACATTTATCACCATGTAGTTACACTGCTCCAAGAATTCAGAAGTATTAGGACATCAATCAATTAATGACAATGCACCAATAAAATCAGTGACCATAACATTCTTTCATCATGATATAATTACAATCATTAATAAAACCAATAATAACCATCTCTCTCATTTATCATTATCTGGTTTAAAAAAAATCAGTGGAAAGGAAGCGGCGTATCGGTCTAATATGCAGCAAAACAGAGGGTGTGCCCTGGTATATATATTTCATCCCTAATAGCAATGGTCTGCTGTGAAATGTGTAATTAGTGTTTCCCTGAAGGATTCTGCATTTTGAGTGCATCGGAAATGTACTACCACAGTAAGATAAGCTTGATTTAAATAGATCTATTCTAGGTGTGGGAACCTGGAATTTGGTTGAATCCCTAACGTTTATGTTAAATTTAGACTGAAGTTTGTGGTGCTAAACCCGACGCAACTTTTTGCATTAGCAGACATTTGTTGACAGCAAACATTTCTTTTAACGGAAGAGCCCCCGTTTTAGTATAATGCCCTTCACTAAGACTAGATGATTTTAATAGGACTGTTTTAAGTGCTGTTTTATAGACACTCGTAAGTGGTTTCATGGCATTAGCACTAGCAGAATCAAATAGTGTTGAACAATGATTGGAGAGAGAATATGTGCGTGTAGGAATAATTTCCTGGCACGAAGATTTAAGAAATGCTTAATCCTGCACACCTGATATGTTTGTCTGGATATTGATTTATATAAACTGCGAAGGTGATAAGACCAAGAAAGATTATTATCAACATATACGCCTGGAACTCGATGGCTATCCACCACTTCAATTTCCTGATTATTGACAAAAACAGATGGAGGCTGTGTGGTTATGTTTTGTCATCTTTGCCTTGTTGTTATCAGCATTAGTTTTGTTTTATTAGGATTCAGTGACATGTGATTTACATTGCACCAATTACTTAAGATATCAGCAGTCTTCTGTAATGAAGTGAAAACAGCTTCTAAGCTAGAGCTACTTGTATGGACAGTGGTATCATCACAAAAGAGTTCACATGAATCCTCAATATAAAAAGGATCATTTACATAAACTGGGAACAGCAAAGGGCCTAACACAGAACCCTGGGGTACGCCATGTTGGATAGGTAGCTTCTCTGATAAATTGTTGTTGACACAAACGATTTGTTGACGGTCTTCTAGGAATGATGTGATTAGGTGGAAGATATTTCCTGTTATACCATATGATGAAAGCTTCCTGCACAACAGTTTGTGGTCAGTTACATCAAAAGCCTGTGCAAAGTCAACAAACAGTGCGCCACAATATTCATTTTCATTAATATAGGCTAGCCATTGAGCTACTAGGCTTGTAACTGCTGTATAACAAGAATGATTTTTCCTGAATCCCAATTGATATTTATTTAGTAGGTTGGAGGAGTCAAAATGGTGGCAAAGATATTTATCTATGTATTTTTCCAAGGGCTTGGACAGAACTGGCAAAATGGGTATAGGTCTATAGTTCGATGGCTCAGATTTGTCTCCAGATTTGAAAACGGGTATTACTTTTGCAACTTTGAACTGAGCGCGGAAGTGACATTTATCAATGCATAAATTGTAAATGTAGGTAAGGGTTTCACATATAACAGGTGCTGATAGTTTCAGAATTTTTCCATCAATCCCGTCAAGTCCGCGACTTCCTGTCTGCTGTAATTGGCATAAAGCTTGGTAAACATCACTAACTGTCATAGGTGGAACTGGTGGGGCTGAACGAATGTTCTTAGTATTGCAAAAGATTTTTAATTTTTGTAGTTCATTCGAGTCAGTATTTTTTTCTTTGACAATGTGTTCTGCAACTGTTGTAAAGTGTTTGTTGAGTTCATTTGGTGTTATGCTGGTTATTGGATTTATCTTTGACTGTGAAGTTTTATTCGTAAGTTGATTTACTGCTTGCCATATGGACTTCGAATTTTTTTTGTTGGCTACAAATTCACGAAAAAAATTCATTTTTGCAGTCCATTTGAGTGAACTGACTTTGCCTTTTAAATCCATCCGACTTCCCTTCTGCTTCAAGCAGATCATCGCTAAAGAAACAAGCAGCTTGTATTTGATCAGTTATCCACTTTGGTTGTGCACTATGTTTAACTCTACGCGTTTTGAATGGCGCATGCTTGTTATAAACAGAATTAAACGTGTGTAGCCAGAACTCGAGCGCTTTCTCTGGATCAGTGTAATCATGAACATATATAAGTGGGGAATTTATGAGGTCAGTGAGAAAGGTATCTTCGTGGAAGTGTCCAAAAGATCTATAAGTGATATGTTTGTGGCCAGTTTTAGGAATTTTGATTCCACTTCTTTTCCACGTAATGCATACTGGAAAGTGGTCGCTGCATCCCTTCAAAGGCACACATTTCTCAATGACGTTTTGTGGTTCAGAAAGATAGATGTGGTCGATTAATGTTTTGCTGGTGAGTGTCACTCTACTGGGCATGTCTATAATTTGGGTAAGTTGTGCGAGGTAGTCCTATCTGACCATGATGCTTGGCACTTCAATAGATCGATGTTGAAATCACCTAAAAGTATTAATTGTGTAGCATCAAGCGATGCTGCATCCATCATGGCCGTAAACTTGTCAATCCAATCAGCATTTTCTGTTGGGTTTCGACACACAAATCTTCAACTTGATTACTAACCAAACTGCTTCAATTCCAAAACTTTCAAGGTCATATAAACGTTGAGCATTTAACGTTTCATGAACGTAAAGTAATATGCCCGTAGATTTGGATTCGGTAGGATCTCTGCATACAATACTGTAGCCGGAGATTAAGACAGTGGCATCAGGGACAATATCTGAAAGTCTTGATTCAGTGAAGCCAAATATATGAAAGGGTTTGTCTTGATTATACAGTATAGTGGGTACCTCCTGTAACTTGTTTTGTATATGGTTTATATTAAAATGTCCAAGACGTAGTCCGTCTTCCTGTGGCCACTTTGATAATGAATATGAGAAACAAGCAAAAGTTAGAATTACAAACAATTGTGAAACGATACACACTCATACCAAAACCCAACAATGTTCAATGCAAAAGGATAATGAATATGAAAAAAACAGAAGTTAAATTCGCAGAGTTACGTAACACGCCTGTGACAAGTTTCACTGAAGCTTTATCCACACCACAGGAGAGAGAGAGAGAGAGAGAGAGAGAGAGAGAGAGAGAGAGAGTTTTATGTTGTCCGCAAAGGAGCTACAGCTGTCAGGCAAGTGAGGCAAAATAAACAAGCACATCTAATTCTTGGCGTGATTGCGTTTTAGCTTTTCATCTGTTGTAAGAAGTTGAGTTGGGAGGAGTAGATTCGCTGCTTGTCCATGGAGAGAACTGGCGTCGAAATCACTACTCCCATCCTGCACTGTGGAAATGTAATTGATAAGTGACATCATGTATGCGTTGAAGAAACGTTCAAGTGTTGCAATGCTGACATAACGCTTTAGTCGAGAGAGAGAGAGAGAAAGATTTGCGGCCCATACTAATAGATCACTTGTGTGTGTGCGTGCGCGGCGCGCGCGCGCGCGGTGTGTGTGTGTGTTGTGTGTGTGTCATCTGACGACGTTTCAACTTGAAATAGTTCACGCACAGTACATCACTCTATGTCAGTTGTGAGTGACAGTGGCTGTTTCTGTTCAGGAGCTGAACGACGGCTTTGTCGATGATTAGAATTGTAGTGTTTTTTACGCTTACGCGTTAACCCGTTGAGGCGCAACCTATCCAGGTTTTTTTTTTTATTTCAACTTTTTTAATACCCAGTGGCCCTGCCGACAGCATCCTCTGTGAACGAGATGGAGAAAAGATTCCAAAAGCTCTCCGGTATTACAAGGGGACGTTACTTTTTAGAGCTTATTTCATTCTTTCATTTTCATTCAGTTTCTGCTGAGTTTTACACAACAGGGAACACACCACACACACACACACACACACACACACACACACACAACACACACACACACACAGCAATCAAGGAGCGAACAAACAAACAGACAAAGAAACAAATAAATGTAACCTCCACATAGTATTTTGCATGAACAGACTCCTTCGGATACATAGTGATACACACTGAACGATGTAATGCAGTACAGCATAGACAGTAAATCACCCTTATTCAAATCTCTTTGTTCCCTTTTCCCATTTTAATCCTTTTTTTTTAAACGTGTGGTCATGAAAACGTTTGTTTCATAAACAGATACTACAAGCCTTCCCTTCGAAGAATTCTTTCCCATGCAAGTAGAATGACAAGACAAAGAAGAGAGTCAAAGACAACGGAAAAAAAAAAAAAGGGGGGGGGGGGGAGGGGGGGGGGAGGGGAGAACAGGAACGATGCATCGCTGACACAGAAGCTCAAGACAGTTGATTAATACCACAATATCTGGATCATCAGCTTCTGCCCTCGAAGCTACATTTTTTTCACGTATGAATAGATTCGATTGTCTTTTTTGTTTTTGTTTTTTTCCATTTAGATCTTATAATGAGAATCTTGTCATGGCAGATGAACTTGTCTGGGGTGTCGTTTGGCCCTCTTTTGTATGACTCCTGCCATATACCCGAAGATGGAATATGGCTGCTTTAATGGCGGGATAAAAAAAAAAAAGGTCATACACACAAAACTCCACTGCCTGCCTTATAAGGCAGTGTCCACAGGAGTATCAGCCTGCGTACGCAGAAAGAAAGAAAGACTTCTGCCATAGATCAAATGATCCAGGATATCAGGAATCCATTTAGTCTTTGACGTTGCTGTTCACATAAGTGTGTTCCAAAGCATTGTGGTCTGTTTGTTTTGACCGAAAGACATACTGGTTTCAGCTCATTTGCCAGCATACAAGCTGTATGGATGTATGGCCTGATCTGGTCTTGTTCAGTATGAAGTCTGCAGGAAAAGGCAAATTCTACCTTACAACAAACTATTGCAAAAAGTAGTCATTTTAATCGGATTTTTCAATTTTTTTTCTTGATCAACATGAACTCCGAAAAAGGTCGATCCGCAATATCATCTATGTGTCAATCCACCACCAGCCTGGGCAGTGGTCCTTGAAAATCTTGCTTGAAAAACTGATCGACGATGCATCAAGTGAGCTTTTCTGCAAATGCCACACATATTAAACAACATTTCCCCCAAAACATATTCCGCTGGTGCAATTCTGCATGGGAAAAAGGGGAGATAAATGTGGAACTACATAAAATTGATATACAATGTCTTGATAATGATCTAACATTCCCATGGAAGTAGCGTCAGTGTATGTTTCATAAAAAAACATTGTGTGGCAAGCCTCCAACAGCACAACTTGCCATATTTCTTGAGGATTATATGAATACACAGTAAGACAGCTTCAGAAAATATGCCATGAAATAGCATTAACATTGGGGCGGCAGGGGCGGATAAGTTCGTTTGCCATCTGGGAAGATTTTTCATTATGGCAGTGTTCCAGCTTCATAATTTGATAAC
>CM065719.1:86692888-86697888 GCA_033310375.1 Conus canariensis
CGTTATGTTCTGATTCAGAGATCACTTGAAGTGCCAGGACCATGCTGAGAGCTGAGCGGTGTAGATTTGGTTGTCAGAGCGGATGTGTAGCTATGGCGCTTGTAGCTTATTCGTGTTCACAATCACAGTTTGTTTTTGTTGAAACAATGTTATTGAAACTGTTACAATTCCACCTTGAAAAAAAAAAATTAATACCAGTTCAATTTTTGTTGAAACAGTTTTATTGAGTCTGTTACAGTTCTATCTTTTCTTGTTTAATAGCAGTTCAGCTACTTCCATTTATGTTCCGTCGATACGAATGGCTTGCCATAGACTGTGTGCTGGCCTAGTTAGGGGTAAAACAACAATCTTCACAGCTTATTTGCCAAAGCCTCCATAGGAATGTGCGCTTCCTAAATTGCAGTTACAGTAATTTACCTGTCCTTCAATTTCAACATACAGCATATCATCTTAAAAAAAAATCTTTAGTTCCCTTGTGTTCATCGTAAGAATCCGTAATTTATCCAGTGTTAAAGTTTAAAGTGATCATTTCGAAAAAAAAAAAAATCAGCGCCTAGCCTGGTCGCTGCAGGGTGTGTAGTTCTGTGTAGAGAAGAGGAGAGAGATGCAATGACTTCCAGGTGTTCTCATCTCTCAGTGTCTAGACTCTCTGCACGCGTAGTGCATGTGATGCGCTGTCGTCTGGCGGCTCTGTAGCCTACTAGAAGCCCATCGGCTTGGGGTCAGGTCGTTTGTTGCCCCCCGCCCTCCCCCATTCCTTTTTTTCTGCGTATGCCGCGAACTAGGGGGTAGGGGTGGGGTGGGGGGTTCCAGCCTCCCACTCCCCTTCCCCTTATCCCCCTCCCCCCCCCCCCCCCACTTTTTTTTTTTTTTTTTTCGATTTGAAGAGGGAAGTGAGCCGGAAGAGGGGAAAAGAAAGAAAAGCTCGTTCATTTCTTGCAGAAGGATTCTCTCCCTTTTCATTCTAGGCCTATCGGCTGTTGCTAGCGCGGTGAATCGTTGCATGGTTTGCACACTCCCCTGCCCTGGGAACCGCATCATGTGTCGTCTGTTGCCATGTGACATGGCCTGTTCCCTGTACAAGGGCAACAGACGACAGTACAAATGTCAAGGCCAAAGTCTTGACTTCTTGGTCCCATTCGTGCGGCAGACTAGGTAGGTTACTCGATTTGGCCGTCGTCCAACTAATGAACGGACATTACTGTCTTCAGTGTATGGCGATGAAATGAAGACAAAAGATTATCGCCCCACCCCCCTTCTCTGTTTAGCCTTAGCCCATAACGGAAACATTTATCTGGTTTGTTTCACAGAAGTGGATATTGAACAGGAAAGAAACTGAGTCAATTAGAAACTAGATGTTCATTCTTCGTCTTTTCTTTTTCTTCTTCCTCCTCCTCCTTCTCCTCCTCCTCCCCTCCTCTCTCTCTTCTTCTTCTTCTTCTTCTCTTCTTCTTCTTCTGCCATGTGTCTATACTATTTTCAAATATTAGTAGGTCTACGTATGTCAGGCAACATGATAAGCCGAGTTGTCTTTTCATATACATCGAAATAGTGCTTCCTGTCAACATTTGTTGCACGTGAGCTCATGCTGTTTCTTGCAATACAGCGAGACCTGGTTTGTTCCATGCTTTGTCCTGTTGTAGCTGTTTGCTATTGCAGACTGTGCTCACTGTTTTGTAGGCTGTTCTGCTATTGCAGGCTGTGCTCACTGTTTAGTTTCTGCTATTCAGGGCCTTTTGTGTTCTGCTATTGCAGGCTGTGCTCACTGTTGTAGTGTTCTGCTATTACAGGCTGTGTCACTGTCTAGCTTTGCATGCAGCTGTGCTCATACTGTATTCGATGGCTCTGTTTACTGTTCTGTATTGCAGGCTGTGCTCACTGTTTCGTAAGCTGTTCTGCTTGCAGCTGTGCTCATGTTAAGCTGTTCTGTTGCGACTGTGCTCACTGTTTTACTGTTTATGGCTTGTCATTCACTGTTCTGTATTGCAGACTGTGCTCACTGTTTCGTAGGCTGTTCTGCTATTGCAGACTGTGCTCACTGTTTGTAAGCTGTCTGCTATTGCAGACTGTGCTCACTGCTGTTCTGCATTGCAGACTCTGATTCTCGTTCCTAGATCTCATACAGATTACAACCACTGCAGTTACTTGTTAGCGCCTTTAAATGCGAAACCAACCGCCATGACAAACCTGGGGTTGAGGGCCCGGACGTTCATATATCTCTGACCTTGCATGTAGTCTAACAATTGGGCATGGGCGACTTGGGGACGTTGATGTATTCAAACTGTAGCCCTGTGTTCTGCCGTGTCAGTCTGCAAAGTCCTTCTCCGTCTTTCTCATTTAACTTGGCTTTTCTGTCATTGTTTCGAATCTTTCAAAGGAGTCCTTGACCCCATTCACGGAGCAGGCCGGGAGGATGTGCTCCATGGCTTATTTTGTGGTCGCATCTGAACCCTTTTTTTTTTCAAAGGTGAAAGGTTCCACGTAAAGTCAGCCTTCGCTTTGCACTTAAATGGCAGCGTTAGTGTGGGTTATTACTATCATTGTTATTATTGTTGTTGTTATCATCATTATCATCATCATTATAATTATTATTATCACTATAATTATCATCGTCATGATTATCGTTATCATCATTTCTGTTATTTTTATAATTTTTCTTCTTTTTATTATTATTATTATTGTTATTATTATTATTATTATTATCATTTGTCCACACAGCCCAGGACTTGGCTGTGTACCATACTGTATGTTGTATCAGTGTTAACAGAGGCTCGTCGTGTGGCCATTCTACATCACCCTACTGCCGCAGGAAGGCAGACGCTCCTGTGTGGGTGGAGAAAAGAGAAGACAACTCTCCTCACACCGATAGCACAATTTAATCCATGAAGGGTTTTTATATGATTCTATACAGTCAGGGTCAGGGTTAGGATCAGGGTTAAGTTCGGTTTAGGTTCGGGTTTGGGTTAGGATATGGTTAGGATCGTGAGCTTCAGAGTTTGAGGGTCTGAGTTTCCTATGTCTAATACACATACTGTCCTACAGAACATGTTTTCAGTTTCTCTCCATTTAAAGAACAGAAGAAAAAGAAGAAGAAGAAGAAGAAGAAAGAAAAAGAGAAAGAAGAGAGGAGGAGGAGGAGGAGGGAGGAGGAGGAGGAGGAGGAGGGGGAGGAGGAGGAGAGGAACAATACAGGCAGAACCGTTGTCGATTTACTCTATCTTTGATGGCAAAGTTTAGACAAAGCCACTGTCATAATCCGATCACAACAATAAAACAAACAGCCTGTCACTTGCATTTGTCGTCTGCTGTCCTTTCTGTCTACCATATCTTTTATCTATCTGTAACTTGCATTTGTCGTCTACTGTCCTTTCTGTCTACCATATCTTTTATCTATCTGTAACTTGCATTTGTCGTCTACTGTCCTTTCTGTCTACCATATCTTTTATCTATCTGTAACTTGCATTTGTCGTCTACTGTCCTTTCTGTCTACCATATCTTTTATCTATCTGTAACTTGCATTTGTCGTCTGCTGTCCTTTCTGTCTACCATATCTTTTATCTATCTGTAACTTGCATTTGTCGTCTGCTGTCCTTTCTGTCTACCATATCTTTTATCTATCTGTAACTTGCATTTGTCGTCTGCTGTCCTTTCTGTCTACCATATCTTTTATCTATCTGTAACTTGCATTTGTCGTCTGCTGTCCTTTCTGTCTACCATATCTTTTATCTATCTGTAACTTGCATTGTCGTCTACTGTCCTTTCTGTCTACCATATCTTTTATCTATCTGTAACTTGCATTTGTCGTCTGACTGTCCTTTCTGTCTACCATATCTTTTATCTATCTGTAACTTGCATTTGTCGTCTACTGTCCTTTCTGTCTACCATATCTTTTATCTATCTGTAACTTGCATTTGTCGTCTACTGTCCTTTCTGTCTACCATATCTTTATCTATCTGTAACTTGCATTTGTCGTCTACTGTCCTTTCTGTCTACCATATCTTTTATCTATCTGTAACTTGCATTGTCGTCTACTGTCCTTTCTGTCTACCATATCTTTTATCTATCTGTAACTTGCATTTGTCGTCTACTGTCCTTTCTGTCTACCATATCTTTTATCTATCTGTAACTTGCATTTGTACGTCTGCTGTCCTTTCTGTCTACCATATCTTTTATCTATTTGTAACTTGCATTTGTCGTCTACTGTCCTTTCTGTCTACCATATCTTTTATCTATCTGTAACTTGCATTTGTCGTCTACTGTCCTTTCTGTCTACCATATCTTTTATCTATCTGTAACTTGCATTTGTCGTCTACTGTCCTTTCTGTCTACCATATCTTTTATCTATCTGTACTTGCATTTGTCGTCTACTGTCCTTTCTGTCTAACATTATCTTTTATCTATCTGTAATGTGCATTTGTACGTCTACTGTACCTTTCTGTCTACCATATATTTTATCTATCTGTAACTTGCATTTGTCGTCTACTGTCCTTTCTGTCTACCATATCTTTTATCTATCTGTAACTTGCATTTGTCGTCTACTGTCCTTTCTGTCTACCATATCTTTTATCTATCTGTAACTTGCATTTGTCGTCTGCTGTCCTTTCTGTCTACCATATCTTTTATCTATCTGTAACTTGCATTTGTCGTCTGCTGTCCTTTCTGTCTACCATATCTTTTATCTATCTGTAACTTGCATTTGTCGTCTACTGTCCTTTCTGTCTACCATATCTTTTATCTATCTGTAACTTGCATTTGTCGTCTGCTGTCCTTTCTGTCTACCATATCTTTTATCTATCTGTAACTTGCATTTGTCGTCTACTGTCCTTTCTGTCTACCATATCTTTTATCTATCTGTAACTTGCATTTGTCGTCTACTGTCCTTTCTGTCTACCATATCTTTTATCTATCTGTAACTTGCATTTGTCGTCTACTGTCCTTTCTGTCTACCATATCTTTTATCTATCTTTTTTTTCACAACCTCTTCCCACAAATTTCTGCAC
>CM065719.1:86702888-86710388 GCA_033310375.1 Conus canariensis
AACTACTGATTTCATGAGACATAACAATTGTTTCTGTAAGTCGTGATTTTTTTCTAACATGAGTCGTAATTACTGTTTTTATCAGTGTTAACTACTGATTTCATGAGACATAACAATTGTTTCTGTAAGTCGTGATTTTTTTCTAACATGAGTCGTAATTACTGTTTTTATCAGTGTTAACTACTGATTTCATGAGACATAACAATTGTTTCTGTAAGTCGTGATTTTTTTCTAACATGAGTCGTAATTACTGTTTTTATCAGTGTTAACTACTGATTTCATGAGACATAACAATTGTTTCTGTAAGTCGTGATTTTTTTCTAACATGAGTCGTAATTACTGTTTTTATGAGTGTTAACTACTGATTTCATGAGACATAACAATTGTTTCTGTAAGTCGTGATTTTTTTCTAACATGAGTCGTAATTACTGTTTTTATGAGTGTTAACTACTGATTTCATGAGACATAACAATTGTTTCTGTAAGTCGTGATTTTTTTCTAACATGAGTCGTAATTACTGTTTTTATCAGTGTTAACTACTGATTTCATGAGACATAACAATTGTTTCTGTAAGTCGTGATTTTTTTCTAACATGAGTCGTAATTACTGTTTTTATCAGTGTTAACTACTGATTTCATGAGACATAACAATTGTTTCTGTAAGTCGTGATTTTTTTCTAACATGAGTCGTAATTACTGTTTTTATGAGTGTTAACTACTGATTTCATGAGACATAACAATTGTTTCTGTAAGTCGTGATTTTTTCTAACATGAGTCGTAATTACTGTTTTTATCAGTGTTAACTACTGATTTCATGAGACATAACAATTGTTTCTGTAAGTCGTGATTTTTTTCTAACATGAGTCGTAATTACTGTTTTTATGAGTGTTAACTACTGATTTCATGAGACATAACAATTGTTTCTGTAAGTCGTGATTTTTTTCTAACATGAGTCGTAATTACTGTTTTTATGAGTGTTAACTACTGATTTCATGAGACATAACAATTGTTTCTGTAAGTCGTGATTTTTTCTAACATGAGTCGTAATTACTGTTTTCATGGCTGTGTTTATGAGTTATGATAACCATTTTCGTGTAACTACTGTATTCTAAAAGTCAAAATTACTATTCTCAACGAATCAAGCTGATTGCTAAAGTCATTATTACTGTTTTCTTTACTGTTTGCATGAGTAGTATTCCTGATTACCGTTTCAGGAGTCATCATTACTACTGTTTTCGTTATCCATAAGTACTTTTTCATAACTGTTTTCTCATTTGTTATTGCTGTTTTTAAAGAATCATGATTACCGATTTCAACGAGTCGTCTTTTCTGTTTCTAATAAGTCATTATTACTGTTTTCATACTACTACATAACTACTGCTTTATCGAGTTATATGTAAGGTTTTTTTTCTTGAGTCATGATTATTTTTTCCGTAAATTGTAGTTTCTGTTTCCATGAGTCATATCTACTGATTTCATAAATCACGTCGATTTTTTCGTTATTCATTAGTACTCTCTTCAAAATGTCGTGATGAGTGTTTTCATTAGTCGTTAAACTGTTTTCGTGAGTCATTATTACTGTGTCACAGAGTGGAGTGAGGGGTGCTTGTAAATGGTTTTGTGAAATCTGTCTCATGAATGTAGGAAGGCGTGTAGGTTGTTTGTGTATTCTATCAATTCTTCTTATCACTCACTCACACCACCCTACGACATAACAGCATGAATAAGAAATTAGCGTGGAGTGTACATTTTAGTGAACATTGAAAAGATGGAGGTGACACTTTAGCACATGAACAACATCAATGTTATAAACTAATTTGTTTCTGTCCAGATGTGTTCACACTCACGCTCCCTGGAAAAGACTTCATTGTGCTATTCATGACACAAAATAATCACAACAAAAGGAATTTGTAACATTTTGAAATGATGGCTGTTTGCCTAACTGTTTTCATAAGTTATGATGATTGTTTCAATGAGTTATAATTACCGTTTCTATGAGTCTTAATTGCCGTGTTATTAGTCATAATTACCGTTTCTATGAGTCTTAATTGCCGTTGTTATTAGTCATAATTACCGTTTCTAATGAGTCTTAATTGCCGTGTTATTAGTCATAATTACCGTTTCTATGAGTCTTAATTGCCGTGTTATTAGTCATAATTACCGTTTCTATGAGTCTTAATTGCCGTGTTATTAGTCATAATTACCGTTTCTATGAGTCTTAATTGCCGTGTTATTAGTCATAATTACCGTTTCTATGAGTCTTAATTGCCGTGTTATTAGTCATAATTACCGTTTCTATGAGTCTTAATTGCCGTGTTATTAGTCATAATTACCGTTTCTATGAGTCTTAATTGCCGTGTTATTAGTCATAATTACCGTTTCTATGAGTCTTAATTGCCGTGTTATTAGTCATAATTACCGTTTCTATGAGTCTTAATTGCCGTGTTATTAGTCATAATTACCGTTTCTATGAGTCTTAATTGCCGTGTTATTAGTCATAATTACCGTTTCTATGAGCCTTAATTGCCGTGTTATTAGTCATAATTACCGTTTCTATGAGCTTAATTGCCGTGTTATTAGTCATAATTACCGTTTCTATGAGCCTTAATTGCCGTGTTATTAGTCATAATTACCGTTTCTATGAGCCTTAATTGCCGTGTTATTAGTCATAATTACCGTTTCTATGAGCCTTAATTGCCGTGTTATTAGTCATAATTACCGTTTCTATGAGCCTTAATTGCCGTGTTATTAGTCATAATTACCGTTTCTATGAGCCTTAATTGCCGTGTTATTAGTCATAATTACCGTTTCTATGAGCCTTAATTGCCGTGTTATTAGTCATAATTACCGTTTCTATGAGCCTTAATTGCCGTGTTATTAGTCATAATTACCGTTTCTATGAGCCTTAATTGCCGTGTTATTAGTCATAATTACCGTTTCTATGAGCCTTAATTGCCGTGTTATTAGTCATAATTACCGTTTCTATGAGCCTTAATTGCCGTGTTATTAGTCATAATTACCGTTTCTATGAGCCTTAATTGCCGTGTTATTAGTCATAATTACCGTTTCTATGAGCCTTAATTGCCGTGTTATTAGTCATAATTACCGTTTCTATGAGCCTTAATTGCCGTGTTATTAGTCATAATTACCGTTTCTATGAGCCTTAATTGCCGTGTTATTAGTCATAATTACCGTTTCTATGAGCCTTAATTGCCGTGTTATTAGTCATAATTACCGGTTTCTATTGAGCCTTAATTGCCGTGTTATTAGTCATAATTACCGTTTCTATGAGTCTTAATTGCCGTGTTATTAGTCATAATTACCGTTTCTATGAGCCTTAATTGCCGTGTTATTAGTCATAATTACCGTTTCTATGAGTCTTAATTGCCGTGTTATTAGTCATAATTACCGTTTCTATGAGCCTTAAATTGCCGTGTTATTAGTCATAATTACCGTTTCTATGAGTCTTAATTGCCGTGTTATTAGTCATAATTACCGTTTCTATGAGCCTTAATTGCCGTGTTATTAGTCATAATTACCGTTTCTATGAGTCTTAATTGCCGTGTTATTAGTCATAATTACCGTTTCTATGAGCCTTAATTGCCGTGTTATTAGTCATAATTACCGTTTCTATGAGTCTTAATTGCCGTGTTATTAGTCATAATTACCGTTTCTATGAGTCTTAATTGCCGTGTTATTAGTCATAATTACCGTTTCTATGAGTCTTAATTGCCGTGTTATTAGTCATAATTACCGTTTCTATGAGTCTTAATTGCCGTTGTTATTAGTCATAATTACCGTTTCTATGAGTCTTAATTGCCGTGTTATTAGTCATAATTACCGTTTCTATGAGCCTTAATTGCCGTGTTATTAGTCATAATTACCGTTTCTATGAGCCTTAATTGCCGTGTGTTATTAGTCATATAATTCCGTTTTCTATGAGCCTTAATTGCCGTGTTATTAGTCATAATTACCGTTTCTATGAGCCTTAATTGCCGTGTTATTAGTCATAATTACCGTTTCTATGAGCCTTAATTGCCGTGTTATTAGTCATAATTACCGTTTCTATGAGCCTTAATTGCCGTGTTATTAGTCATAATTACCGTTTCTATGAGCCTTAATTGCCGTGTTATTAGTCATAATTACCGTTTCTATGAGCCTTAATTGCCGTGTTATTAGTCATAATTACCGTTTCTATGAGCCTTAATTGCCGTGTTATTAGTCATAATTACCGTTTCTATGAGCCTTAATTGCCGTGTTATTAGTCATAATTACCGTTTCTATGAGCCTTAATTGCCGTGTTATTAGTCATAATTACCGTTTCTATGAGTCTTAATTGCCGTGTTATTAGTCATAATTACCGTTTCTATGAGCCTTAATTGCCGTGTTATTAGTCATAATTACCGTTTCTATGAGTCTTAATTGCCGTGTTATTAGTCATAATTACCGTTTCTATGAGTCTTAATTGCCGTGTTATTAGTCATAATTACCGTTTCTATGAGTCTTAATTGCCGTGTTATTAGTCATAATTACCGTTTCTATGAGTCTTAATTGCCGTGTTATTAGTCATAATTACCGTTTCTATGAGTCTTAATTGCCGTGTTATTAGTCATAATTACCGTTTCTATGAGTCTTAATTGCCGTGTTATTAGTCATAATTACCGTTTCTATGAGTCTTAATTGCCGTATTATTAGTCATAATTACCGTTTCTATGAGTCTTAATTGCCGTATTATTAGTCATAATTACCGTTTTCATGGGTAACAGTTACTGGTTTAGCAATAGAGTTATATTACTTTTTTCTATTTTCGTGAGTCATAATTCTAATTTTCATAAGTCATGAATTCCATTTTTTCCCTTATGACTTTTGTTTCGACATAATAACATGTCGAAAGACAAAGCAGCAAAAATTATTGATTGATGATAACAAGAAAATAATCAAACAATAAAATCCAGCGTCGAAGCGTCCGTGGGTGAAAGATTAGAGGCATAAATTTAAAGGGTGAAAAGGAAGGCAGAAAAATGTAGAGTAAAGAAAAAAGAAAAAAAAAAATTCAGTTCCGTAAAGAAGGCGCATGATGCGTCAATAGTGGTAGTATAGTAGTAGTAGTAGTAGTAGTAGTAGTAGTAGTGTAGTAGTGGTAGTGGTGGTAGTAGTAGTAGTAGTAGTAGTAGTATAGTAGTAGTATTGGTAGTGGTGGTGGTAGTAGTAGTAGTAGTAGTAGTAGTAGTAGTAGTGTGGTGGTGGTGGTGGTGGTGGTAGTAGTAGTAGTAGTAGTAGTAGTAGTGGTAGTGGTAGTAGTAGTAGTAGTAGTAGTAATGATAATAACAACAACAATAATAATGATAGCAATAATGATTATGACAATGATGGTGATGATAATAATAATAATGATGATAATAATAATAATAATATGATGATGATGATTGTTGTTGTTGTTGTTGTTGTTGCTGTTGTTATTATCATAGCGTCATCATCATCATCATTAATGTGGTGGTGGTGGTAGTGATGATGATGATGATGATGATGATGATGATGATGATGATGATGATGATGATACAAAGTTCTCTGTGCACAACGTGCAAACAGGTCAAAACAAAAAAAGGAAAAAAAAAAAGAAGAAAAAACAACGAAGAGAGAAATGATGACTGTTGTGAATCAAACGAGTCTTATCACGAGGAAAACAGTTGATATCAGCCTTTTGACACCGACGTCCTTACATAGTCTCACCGATGGATTTCAGGTGTCTTTGTTAACACGGAGAACAAACAAAACAAAACAACAACAACAACAACAACATCAACAACAACAACACACGCGCGCGCGCACGCACACACACACACACACACACACAACACACACACACACACACACACACACACACACACACGACGAGAGAGAGAGAGAGAGAGAGAGAGAGAGAGAGAGAGAGAGAGAGAGAGAGAGAGAGAGAGAGAGAGGAGTGAGAGAGAGAAGAGAGAGACACAGAGAGAGAGAGAGAGAGAGAGAGAGAGAGAGGAGAGAGAGAGAGAGAGAGAGAGAGAATCCTCTGTTTTCAGGAAGAAGAAGGTTTCCTTAAGATTAGCTTTTACTTCAACTTACATTGTTTTATCATCCTAAAAATAATTATCATTTGCAATAAGAATACGTTTGTTGCTTACATTACATTGATCTGAGCATTATTCTTACGATCTGGAGCCCCCCCCCCCCCCCTCTCCCCCCTTCCCGTCCATGTTTGAAAGCGTTAGGTCCAGATCAGTTTCTGAAAAGTATAGATCTCTTCCAACTAACCGGATGTTAAAAACGTCTCAACAGAGTTTCATAATCACTCTTCAGCGACTGAAAGTTATATGTCTGGCATGAAATAGGCAGCTGATGGGAGCTTATTATGCTTGAAAACAACGACCTTATGGTAACTTTAAGCAGATAATTGATAATATCCTTTATAAATAAAAGGACTTTCACTGTATTTAAAACCGATTCTCTCCTTTATAAATAAAGGGAATTTCACAGTATTTAAAACCGATTTTCTCCTTTAAAAAAAGACCACCATGACATTAGCATGATTGAAAACAGTTCTTTAACAGCTTATAAGATGTTTATAGTATAAAATAAGTTGACCATTACAGGGATACAGTATGTTTGCCACATACAGTTAACAAATGGCAACAATGGCAGTACAAGTTCCTTGCTCCAAGAGAAATCATCCTCTTAACGCCCGTCTTTATGATAGCTGTCTCCTTCCCTCCCTCCCTCCCCCCCCCCTCTCTCTCTGGTTATCTGTCTGTCTGTCTGCGTCTGTCTGTCTCTGTTTGTCTCTGTTTCTGTCTTTGTCTCTGTCTTTCTGTCTCTGTCTCACTTGCTCACTCCCCCTCTCTCCGAACATCATCATCATCATCATCATCATCGTCGTCATCGTCGTCGTCATCATTATCATCATCATCATCATCATCATTATTATCATCATCGTCGTCATCATTATCATCATCATCATTATTATCATCATCGTCGTCATTATCATCATCACCATAACTGAACATCCTTGTAGCAGTCCACAGAGCAGAGTGCAGTCCACAGAGCAGAGTGCCCTCACCACTTTGGAATGAAGTCCTATTTGTAGCATCAAAAGAATTGGGGGGAAAAAGACTTGATAGCATGTCCAACATACCACACAGGCCGCACACCAGTATGTAAACTAGCGAAGCGAACACGTAAGACGGTGGAACTTTAGACAAGAATCCTTACCAGTCAAATGATGTTAGAGTTCATGGTGGACTGGAAAAAGGAGAGAATGTTATGCAGTTGCAAAGTTTCTCATTTCTGATCATTGTCCCTTAAAGACATTGTTTATTTCGTTTGCATCGAAGATTCAAGCAGATTATAAACGGGAAGAAGCTGAGTCAGAAACCGGGTCACTTCAACGCTTTCTTCTTTTTTTTTTCATGTCTGCTTCTTTTATTGTGTATATCTCAGTACATCTGATAGGCTAAATCATTAGATT
>CM065719.1:86717888-86737888 GCA_033310375.1 Conus canariensis
AGAAAGGAATTTGGGCTTGTTAGGATTTGTTTTTTCTTTTTCTTTTTTTTCTTCTTTTTTTTAAATTCCATTTTATGATTATTATCGTCGATCGCATTATTTTCTTTTTTTTTCCCGCTGCGGTCTGTTTCACGTTCCTTACTTTTTGGTTGGTCTGAGATTACTTATCAAGTCATGTACTTATGTATGTGTGTATATATGCATGTATGTATGTATGTGTGTATGTATGTAAGTATGTACATATGTGTGTATGTATGTGTGTATGTGTATTATGTATGTGCGTATGTATGTATGTGTATGTGTATGTATGTATGTATGTATGTGTGTGTATGTATGCATGTATGTATGTCTGTCTGTCTGTCTGTCTGTCTGTCTGTATGTGTGTATATGTATGTATGTATGTATGTACTTACTCATTTATCTATCTGTTTGTTTGTTTATCAATTTGTTTATGTTATTTCTGTCTTTTTACCTCAACTTTGTCATATAATTCTAGGTACTACAGTGTGCAAGCTACCAGGACGTTGCTCGTACCGTGCTGGAATTGAACAGAAGAAGGCACGCTTGTAAAATAAAAGATTGGTGGAAGATGGGGATTGTAATAGTAACATGGAATGAACAATAATCATGGAGAACAGACCTCAGGGAGAGAGAGAGAGAGAGAGAGAGAGAAGAGAGAGAGAAGAGAGAGAGAGAGAGAGAGAGAGAGATTAATTTCCGCAGGAACGGACCTTCAGTATTCCCCAGGCCCAGAGTCCGAAACTTTGGACAATTAAAGAATGTCGTCTGTCCATATTTTTGGAACAAATGTGATGGATTCTTTTGTCTTTTTGCCATGAATCTAGTGATAGTAGTATATTTAGTCAGAGCGTTTGACCAAAACCAAAGACAAAAAGTAGATTTAGAAACAAATTGTTGTTCTGGTTTGGGAAACTACAGCGTACCTATCGTACAGCGACTTATCACGTGTGATTTTGAGAGGAAACCAATTTGCTCACTGTGTCATCTCCGCTCTCATTGCAGAGCCACAGTGGTGAAGAACAAGGAGAACTTCTGGACCAACGTCTTCTCCCCCTACCTGACGTACAACAACGACACCAGCCAGCCCCCCGCGCAGTACTGCCCGGTCCGCTCCAAGCTGACCGGGTCATCAGTTCCTGCGCTGAGTGCGTCATTGGTTTTTACCGTTGTCGTCACTTCCTTTGCACTGATGTATAACGTGTGAGCGTCGTGTTGTATGTCTCTTTGCCGTCAGTTCCGGTGTCCGTGCTTCCGCTGGTTGTTATTCTGGAGAGGTTAGAAAAACAGCGAATTATGACAACATAATATTGCAGTCCCACAGGCCTTGATCATTATTTGAATGAAAATGTTCTTGTTCTCGTCGTGTCATATACGAATGTATAGTGAAGAGAAGTACTTCCAGATACAGAGAAAGGAAACATTGTAACATCGAATCGATCTTTCTGCATAAATAAATCAACAACAAAATAAAAGTGTCTAAGAATGCACAAGAACACACAGTGTGAGGAAAATAAGAAAAAAAAATGATAAACTAACATTCGTCAAAAAATGAAATAAAATCAGATCAGAAGGTGAACCATAAACATTGGGCAGGTAACTAGGGATAAAGTCTTTATCACTTTTAGAAATTCCGCAGTTTTAAAAGTTACGTGCATTTTACTGAGACGAAATTTGATGCCTGCCCCACACCCTATCTGGAAATTGAAATTATATGTGTCCAGGTTTTATGATCGTTTCTGATCTTGTATTCCCTGCATCAACCCGCGAACAGTTCAAGTTTGTGGAGAGGTGTTCAACGTTCTAATCCCATAGTTATACATATGTACATACATCCAAACCTTAGTTTACAATCTTATTCCAAATGTTTATTTCCCCCTTCACCTCGTGTGTGTGTGTGTGTGTGTGTGTGTGTGTGTGTGTGTGTGTGTGTGTGTGTGTGTGTGCGCGCACAGAAAGATCGACTCGATTTGAGAGTTTCCTTTGTGCTTATGTGGAAGTACTTTTTACTAGCAGATGACCGCGATCAGGTCGCCTGATGAGCTCTTCACAGAGCGAAACGGCTATCATGTACCGGTCCTGCTGACCTCCCTATCGGAGGAACGATAAAAGTAACAGAATACTGTCTGGCATTTGGACCCGGGTTTTTTCACTGTATTAACACACACACACACACACACACACACACACACACACACACACACACACACACACACACACACACACAATCAGATAAATAGATTCATGTACCTTGTCTCCGTTGCTTCTTTAGCTAAATCATCGCATGGATGTTTGAGCCTGTAAGAATGTGAAAAGATATAGAGGGGAACGGATCGATATCTCGCTTCACTTTTCCACTGCTGGCTCTTGTCCGAGCCCTGTTCGCTCTATCAGGTAGCTAACCACTTCTGAGCGAGAGAATTGTTCAGTTCCTGCTCTGCCCTCTACGGTAAGCATGCACGACAGGTTCTTGTCATGAGCTGATCGGTGAGGTTGGCGTACTATCTGCACGTAGCTATTGCGCGCGAGTGGAACCACCGTGTGTATGTGTGTATGTGTGTGTGTGTAACTTAGCATTCTGACACAATCAGCTGTGAAGTGTGGTGAAGAGACAACCAATCAGTGAACAGGAGGCAGACACAGAGCCATTCACATCAACAGGAAGTGGTGAATGCCTTCGACGTGTCCCATGGGTCTCCAACCAGCAAACAAAAAAGATACTGATCCTGTGACTCCTACATCTTTGGTGTGTTGTGGTGTTTTGCTGTCATCATTTTGTTGTTGCTGCTGTTGCGGGATATCATCAATTGGGGAATGAATTGGGTCGGCCGGACGAGGAGAAAGGGAAAGGTGGAGCTAAATGATTGACATGAAGCCGTTCTCTCTCTCCTCGTCCTGCTTCTCTCCCTTCAGTCTCCAAGGTATTTCACTTCGCAGCTCATTCGCACTGCCTTTTGGAATACCAGCGTATACATGAAATATTGCAATAGTCATTTAGCCTGTGAAAAACCGCGTGCAAAAATAACCGACCAATTATGTCATCGTTACAGCTGTAATTGTTGTGAATTGTTGTGAGTTATTAATCTTTTGTTTGTTCGATAATCAAACGAACACAACATGCCCCACTCACACACATACATACGAACATGCCTGCTAATATTACAACAGGAAAGAGAAATATGGAGTCTTTAATTGTTTCTGGTGTTTCATGGTTTTTAATTAAGGCTTATTTATTGCTCTTTTGGCTGGTTTCCTTTGTATGTCTCCGTTTCTTCTCCAGGCTGTCATGATATTCAGATTGAAAATAAACAAGAAAACAAATCACAGCCTTCGCTCTTCCATTAATTCGGACTACTGAAAAGAAAATTTTATTGGTATGTATGTGAGTGCATATTGTGTGTGTGTGTGTGTGTGTGTGTGTGTGTGTGTGTGTGTGTGTGGTGTGTGTGTGCGTGCGTGCATGCGCATGTGTGTGTGTGTGTGTGTGTGGTGTGTGTGTGTGTGTGTGTGTGTGTGCCCGTGAGTATGTGCTTGTTGTATGTGGCTCGTAGCTCCACGCGGCTACTCAGACCTTTACACACAACGGAGCTGCAATACAACATTTCGTAACGAAAACAAAAACAAACAAATAAAACAAAACAAAGCAACACGAACAAACAAACAAACAAACAAAAAGGCAGTGTTTACTGTGTTTCCCACCAGACATAGCGTTTGTAAGAAGGAGGTTTAGGACGCCATGTTGGACATGAACTCGGCCACAAGGTGCTCCAATCCAGCCGAGTTTCATCTCGTACATGTCGCATCATGAGCTATTGAACGGCGCACCTGGAGAACATGTGAGTATGCCTCCGTTGACAGACAAACAGCATGCGAGAAGTGGACGAGCCCTCTTCAAAGTCTTCAGCTGAGAAAAACTTTGATTCGGGTAGATTTATTCCGTTGGAATTTAACATATAGGGCGCAAGGATTAAAAGAAACAGGCGTTGAAAACTAAACGGGCAGTCAAGCTGTCTGAGGTGCGGTGCGAGGGATTCGAAATACGCATTGCTTATAACGGAGTTGGGGTCGGGTCTGTTGAATTTGAATTTTAAATAGAAATAGGATTGTGTTACATAAATGCCTTTTATTCAACAGACATGCGATTCATTATCAAGGGAAGCAACCGCAGAATATCCATAAAATTCAAAGATGAACAGAGAAAGAAGAGGATAAAACAAACAAACAAACAAACAACAACAACAACAACAAAAAAAAACAACAACAACCCAACAACGACATAGGAAACCCCTTTTGACATGACACATGAGTATTATCGATGGAATTATATGCGGTAGGCTTGCATGTCCGCTGATTCAAGCGTTTGTCGCAATCAAATCACAACATTCATTTTGAACATCTCTTTTAACCGGAAAAGGTAACGTTATCAGTGTGGGTGATTAGTTCATACATATACACGCGTATGCATCAGTGTGATCTGGAAAGCTCACACACACACACACATGCGCGCGCACGCGCGCGCACACACACACACACACACACAGACACACACACACAGAGCACGCACGCATGCATGCACACACGCACATACACACCCACCAATCCACTCTTTCCTCCCCCCCTCCCCCCCCCCCCCCCCCCGCCTATACAGCCCTATGGCAGGATCTGTGAAAAGGAAGGAAGGGAAGGGTGACCAGGGATCCAGGTTGCTTTGACGTCAGAGAAACATTTTTGCTCTTTGAAAGGAAACAAAAAGTGGCCAATGAAGGAGCATTTTTCTCTTGTCACGCGCGCGCGCGCGCGCACACACACGCACACATTGTTTGTGGTATGCGCAACAGAAGTTTGAACGCGCATGTGCGCGCGCACGCGCGCACACACACAAGCGCGCACGTACACATGCACACACACACATACACACACGCGCGCGCGCGTACACACACACACACACACACTTACACACACACATACACACACACACACACACACACACACACACACACACACACACACACACGCCAAAGAGAAGACGATGCGACAGGGGAGCACAGCCCGCTCACAGGCTATGGGTGGTGGAAATCGTATACAGGTTTAAGAACCCTTCCTTTTGACTGAAATGTATGGGCAGTCTATGTAATCACTCCGTTTCAGAACCACCCTCTCCCTCACCCCCCCCCCCCACCCCGCCCAGTCCCACCACCTCCTGTCCCATCCTCCGCTGCACAAATACATTACCACTTCCATTTTGTGTTTCCACACCTTCCTCACCTTCTCTCTCTCTCTCTCTCTCTCTCTCTCTCTCTCTCTCTCTCTCTCTCTCTCTGCCTGCCTGTCTGTCTGTCTTTGTCTCTCTTTCTCTCTGTCTATCGGTCGGTCTGTCTGTCTGTCTGTCTGTCTGTCTGTCTGTCTCTCTCTCCTCTCTCTCTCTCTCTCTCTCTCTCTCTCTCTCAACCAAAGCGTTGAGTCAGCATTACTGCAGTTTAACTTTTCTCCAACGCCTACATAATGTCACATATCAGTCACGCTTCAACAAGATGGGATAGGAGTGGTGAGTTCATACACATTCTGTCCATGGGAAAGCAGAACATCTACTGTTCCCAGCTGTACCTCTAACGACAGTTGAAAAGCTAAATGTGCTGAATATATTTCCTCTATACAAACAACTTGAATTCAACAAAGCATCGTTTATGTTTTACAACGTTGAAAAAATACCACGCCATGTAACGTTAATGCTCTTTCAACAAGTCTGAACAGCAGTTATAGTTCGTAGAAATACCTCCTACCCTATTGACGCTTTGACCAATTTAAAGCAAGCCTAGCTTTCTCTGGAATTTACTTCCAACCAGTCCACAAAATACGAATTCACCAAAAGATTTCAAGAAATATCTACATAAGCATTTTATAGTTTAATGATATGATTAATCAGTTAAAAACAATAAACCTCCATTTGCAAATTTTGTTAGCCGTTTATTTGACACATCATCTGAACGCCTACTCCATTTAACCGCTCTCTCTCTCTCTCTCTCTCTCTCTCTCTCTCTCTCTCTCTCTCTCTCTCTCTCTTGTTTCTACTCTCAAACCACTCACAACTTTGCTTTGATGAATGTTCTGCCTGTTGGTATTAGCGTTAACTTTATGGTATTCTTTTTTTCATGTTGTTTTGTCAAGATGGACAAAATGCACTAATATAATGCGCACGCGACAAGGACAGATTGTAAGACTAGGCCACGGCCTAAAACCTTTATCTTTGAGTATTTATTGATCCTCTCCTCTCTCTCTCTCTCTCTCTCTCTCTCTCTCTCTCTCTCTCTCTGGGAGAAAATGAAAAAAATGTCACTACACAAACAACTGACTTACAGTAAATTGGTGTTCTGGCACAAAGTCTATATCATCGTAACGGCAACATGCCTTAGTAATTTTGAGTATGTGGCGACAACGTTGAAATTCCAAAAAGTGTCTTTAACTATAAAGATGCATCTATTTATTCAAATGTAGGTTTGCCATTCTGTACCTCTGTTTGGAACTGTTGTTCTGCATCTGTACCTGCAATTCCTCAGATTGGTATCCGGAAAGAACCTCTTGAAGAATCCGTTACACGGTGTTTGTGACCACGATCCATGACATGCTCTCTCTCTCTCTCTCTCTCTCTCTCTCTCTCTCTCTCTCTCTCTCTCTCTCTCAAAAAAAAAAAAAAAATCTATTTGGTTCTTGTCTTTATTTGGTTGCTTTGTTTCTTTAACTTCAATTCCTGTCACACTCTGTTCCTATCATCATCATTTTCATCATCATCATCATTATCAACATCATCATCATCATCATCATCTTCATCATCATCATCGTCATCATCATCATCATCATCATCATCATCATCATCATAACCTTTATTGTCTTCTCTTCCCTACGGTACTGTGAGGATAATCTTTACATTCTTCTCCTTGGTGATATGACCCGAAGATAGCTTTTCTGGTCTTCGCCTTGAAAATATTGGGGATAACATTTACAGTCTTCCCTCCCTCGTGACATGACTTGAGGATAACCTTTACAGTCTTTTCCTCCTGGACAATATGACCTACAGATAACCTTTACAGACTTCTGTTCATTGACAATACGACCTGAGGATAAACTTTACAGTCATCTCCTCTTTGACAATAGGACCTGAGAGTAGGCTTTACAGTCTTCTAATCCTTTACGAAAGGATCCGAGGGAAGTTTTTACGGGCAATTTCTCCAAGACAACATAACTTATGGGCAGCCTTGATAACATGACACATAACCTATGGGCAGCCTTGATAATATGACACATAACCTATGGGCAGCCTTGATAATATGACACATAACCTATGGGCAGCCTTGATAATATGACACATAACCTATGGGCAGCCTTGATAACATGATATGAGAGCAGATTTTACAGTCTGTTCCTCCTGGATGATATGACCGCGGGTAGCTCTTACGGTCTCCCTCTTGGTAATAGGATTTAAAGATAACTTCAATAGTTTTGTCCTCTTTGACGATATTGTCCGAGGGTAGCTGTTCCAGTCCCTCGTCCTTCACGTTATGACTCAAGGAAAAACGCAGTCTTTTCTTTGACCATACTGTCTGAGGATAACCTTTACTATCTTCCTTTCCAAGGCAATATGATCTGAGGATTATGTTTATCGTCTTCTATCGCCTAGACGATATGATCTGAAGGTAACCTTTATAGTCTTCACTTTCTGGACGATATTGCCCGAGGATAATCTTTTCAGTCTTTTCCTCCTTGACAATATTACCTGAGGGTAATAAGACTGTTTACAAAGCTTAAGATCTCCTAGGCTGTAGTCCTTTCTTCACTACTGTGTGGATGTGAAACGTGGACCCTGTATCGAAAGCATATCGAGCAGCAAGAACAGTTCCATACGCGATCGCTGCGCATGATTATGGGCACTCGCTAGCAGGACAAAGTCACAAACCAAGAGGTGCTGGACAAAGCTGGCTTGACAGGCATTGAATCAATGTTGCTGAGGGCTCAGCTACGCTGGACTGGGCACGTCATCAGAATGGACGACAGCCGCATCCCCAGACAACTGATGTATGGTGAGCTCACAGAAGGCTCACGCAGACAGGGAAGGCCCAAACTGAGATACAAAGATACCCTTAAGAGCAATCTCAGATGGTGCGGCATCCAGCCTCGCGAACTCGAAACCCTTGCTGCTGACAGATCATCTTGGAGGTCCCTCACCTTCAAAGCAGCAGCTGCCTTCGAAGAGGACAGAAGACTGCGTCTCGCCGCTGCAAGGGACAGACGACACAGGCCTCGTCCTCCTCAGTCCCAAACTCAGACCATCGATGTGGCACCTGTGGGCGCCTGTGTGCTTCCAGCTTCGGGCTGCGGTGTCACATGCGCTGTCATCGTCATCGCTGATTACACAGACCATCGTCTTCTTCGTCGGCTCACGGACGACTACAACCTTTCCAGTCTTCTCCTTCTTAATGATATGACGTGAGAGTAGCCTTTACAGTCTTCTTCTTGATGGTATGACCTGAGGATAATATTAACAGCTTCCCCTGGACGATTTGACCTGAAAATAACCTTTATAGTCCTGTCTTTCTAGGGGGATATGACCTGGTTACTGTTTTCTACCATGCCGATATTACATTACTGCAGTCTTCTCCTTCTTCATATATTAACTTACTGCAGTCTTCTCCTTCTTCATATATTACCTTACTGCAGTCTTCTCCTTCTTCATATATTAACTTACTGCAGTCTTCTCCTTCTTCATATATTAACTTACTGCAGTCTTCTCCTTCTTCATATATTACCTTACTGCAGTCTTCTCCTTCTTCATATATTACCTTACTGCAGTCTTCTCCTTCTTCATATATTACCTTACTGCAGTCTTCTCCTTCTTCATATATTACCTTACTGCAGTCTTCTCCTTCTTCATATATTAACCGAGAACATCCTTTATAGTCTCTTCCTCTTTGACAATATTACCCAAGGATAACGTGTTACACTCTTTCTCCTCCTTAATCATATTACCTAAGGGAAACTTAACAGTCATCGCTTTATCTGACGATATAGTCTGAGGGTAAACTGTCAGTTTAAGATCGGTCTCTCTTACGTCTGATGGACAGCGTCTTAACATATGTGAGGAAAGATCAATCACGTGAATACATCACTAATTTATCACAGCTTTGGTTTTTCTGTAAGAAATACAAGCAAATTATCTGAAATACCTATATTCTCGAAGTCCTTTCTTTGTTTTATTTGGGTTGATTGTGGTTGTTTCCTATACTCTCTCCTCTCCATATATACACCCCCCCCCCTCCTCGTCCCCCCCCCCCCTGCTCCCACAACAGTATCTTCTGTTGCATGTAAAGCTCTCGCATATACTATAAAGGAGAGAAATCACTGTCGGTGATTTTGGTTCTTCACTGGGAGGCTGAATTTAGATATTTCTGAATGTTTGATTGCTTTAACTATGTTTTACAAAAGGATAAAGAAAAAAATATCAGACAGGGGAAAATCAGAACACCCGTAATCGCAAGATAACGTACATACGCAGACTTGCATAGTAACATGCTTGTATAAACTACATTGCACAATACAACGTTGTGTCGCGTATAGAGTATACATACTTGTATCAGACATTCCCCCTCCCTCCCTTATTTTCTTTTTCTTTCTTTCTTTCTTTTTTTTATCAAAACGTGTAACAATTTCTATGACATATATTACACGCACGGTCCTAGAAGGACTCTTTTGTATGCATACAGAATGACTGAAAAGGAGAGAGAGAGAGAGAGAGAGAGAGAGAGAGAGAGAGAGAGAGAGAGAGAGAGAGAGAGAGAGAGAGAGGGAAGCGGGAAAAAGAAAGTTGCATTGCTGCTACCGCGCCTCACTGCATAACATAAATACCGTATTTTCCGGTCCAGCAGCCGCCGTCAATGAAACTGTATCTTGATTTAAAAACTGAACACAGCCTCTAAGTAACCCCCACCCCCTCCACTCTCTCTCTTCCGGATCTGTACTCAGCCCTTTGTACCAGATCATATATGACACACTGTCATGGAAGACGGGTAGACAGTGGGCGTCGTTTGGTCCCGTTTTGTATGGCACCTGTCATGGGTCAAACGATGTAAGATGTTAGGAATCCATTTACTGTTTGACGTTGTTACATGTGTGTGTTCAAACTAGTGTGGTCTGTTTCTGTTAAGGTGGTCCAGAATGGAGTATACATTGCTCCAGCAACAACTTCAGTTATCATTTTTAGCTGATGCTTGAAAAAAAAGATAATGAGTATAAGCATCATGTGAGCTTTATGTATGTATTGCAAATATCAAACCACATCCCATCAAACACTTGTTCCACAGATGCAGTTTCTGTAAGAGAGAAGATACTACACTACCGTTGATCTCATATGATCATCACCCATCAGTGACTGATTAATGATAATAATTTTTACCCTTTGTGTGTGTGTTGTGTGTGTGTGTGTGTGTGTGTGTGTGTGTGTGTGTGTGTGTGTGTGTGTGTGTGTGTGTGTGTGTGTGTGTGTGTGAATGAGTGTATATGTGTATGAATATGTGTGTGAAAACTTTCCACAGTTAGTCTCATTATGATCACATGATCTTAACTCACCCAGAACATTGTTTACATGTGGTCCCCCCCCCCTTTGTGTGTGTGTGTGTGTGTGTGTGTGTGTGTGTGTGTGTGTGTGTGTGTGTGTGTGTGTGTGTGTGTGTGTGTGTGCAACACATGATACCCTGTTTTTCATTGATCACTGCTATCTTCTCTCAACAAACAGCAGCATATTGATGCCAACACATTATTTCACCTGTTACAATCATCCCACAGCATTGTTTACTTTTTTAAACAACACTATTAATATGAACTCCCAATCTCCCACCCTCACCCCCACCCCCCACCCCATAGTGGATGAAGAGCGATGAGCTCTCCTTCTCTTGCCCCCCTTCCCCCCCAACCCCCCCCCCCCCACACACACACACACACCCTCCTCCTTCCTTTTTTTCTCTTTTTTTTTCTCACCCCCCCCCTCCCCCCCTCCCAATCATACCTTATCACCTATTTATCTTCCACCCCCTTCCCTCCCTTATCAACATTACCCACACACCTTTCACAACTACCCACGCATAACTACCACCACCTCTTTCACCACCCAGCGAAATCATTTATTTTATTCACCTAAACTTTCTTCTTTTTTTTTTTTTTTTTTTAAACAGTTTCTTCTGTTCATGTACTTATTTACCCCTTCTATATATAATTTTTTTTCCCAGTTTGCCTCCCCCCCCCCCCCCCCATTATTATCAATCCACCATTACCACAACTGTCACAAAGATATCACACCACCCCACTAAACTAGACACACAACCCTATCGTATCACACAACTCCCCCCCCTCCCCCCACAAAACCCCCTCTCCTTTTCCTCTCCCATAATCCCCCTTGTCATTTCCGCCTAGCGGCTATTCTCCCCACCACATGGACAACAACAGATGAGTCATTTTCGTTCTTTGTTTGTACTGTCTTAAATGTTAAATGTGATTTATTTTTTCGCCTGAAGAAGACCCAAGAGGTTGAAATGCATCGTGTCTTGTCATGTGCTTTGTTTGTCAATGTCATTGGCGGTAACTAACACCCTCTCTTTCCAAATATTGATGGTTAGGTAGATCTGATGTGAATTATTCTGATAATTATGTAACATACATATTATGAAGACAGTGCATGGTTTGAAGGGAACTAGCCTGGGGAGCCATACGCTGCACAGTTTTTGCTGTTTTTGTTTTTAGGATGTCATTAACGCTACTATAAACAGCTTTAGTAGATATGTGACTCCCCCCCCCCTCCCCCCCTCCCTCTTTTTCTCTCTTTTTCCGTTTAAAAAATAATTAAATTACATTCACGTAGGGGCAATAGTGGTGGACCAGTTCGTCTATGACAGGGGAAGGAGAGGGGTGTCTACAAGCTTTTCACAGGATACAAGTCTGTTGTTAAACAATCAGCAAAAGGTCAGGGGACCTCAAACTTTTCACAGGATTAAAGTCTGTTGTTAAACAATCAGCAAATGGTCAGGGACCTCAAGGACTGGGCGTGCTGAAGAGGTGGACAGGTCTTTATACTGATCTCCATTTTAAACTGATGACGTCAGAAACAAACGAGGGGAAACAGATGAGGCTGGGAGGAGGAGAAGAGGGTAAGGAAGAAAGGAGAGGGTGAGGGCAGAGGCGTATGTACCCATAGTTCTTTCCATCAAGATATCGATTTTGGACGCGATCATGGCATGGTCTACAATGACACCAAGGACTTTATATGATGATCAACTTCTTCAACGATCATGGCATGATCTACAATGACACCAAGGACTTTATATGATGATCAACTTCTTCAACTATTTCATTATTTACACAAAGAGACAGGGAATCATAAGAAATATTTTGACGCTTTTGTCTGGTGGTTATTATCAAGTACTTCGTTTTCTGAGGATGGAGACACATGTGATTGATTTCAGACCATATGATTAATTTGTTTATACTTTCTTGTACAGTGACAAATATGTTTTCATTTTTTATGATTACAGTGTATTGTGGTGTCATCAGCGAACATTTCACATAGACTGTCAATGAATAGAGGTAAATCGTTTATATATATGGAAAATAAAATAGGTCCGAGTACTGACCCTTGAGACACACCATGACTAATAGATAATGTAGAAGATACAGATTCATTTACTGAAACAATTTGCTTTCTATCAGAAAGAAATGAAGATAAGAGTTCTAACGAAATCTCTAAAAAGTTATATATCTTTAGCTTTTTTGAGAAGATTGCGATCAATAACATCAAAAGCTTTCATAAAATCTACCATGCGGACACCTGCAATTTTGTCGTTATTTATATTAGTAAGCCATTGATCAACTAGGTTTGTCAATATTGTTTGGCAGGAGTGATTAGCCCTAAAACCAGATTGGTTTTGATGAAATAAATTGAAAGAATTGAAGTGATCGAGAATATGTTTATTTATATGGTTTTCTAATGGTTTAGACAGTACAGGCAGAATAGAAATGGGCCTGCAGTTAGACGAATCGGTGTGATCACCTGTTTTGTAGATCGGCGTTACTCTAGCAACTTTAAAAGCCTTGGGGAACTGATTTTTAGAAATGCAGAGTATATATATATATATATATATATATATATATATATATATATATATAAGTAAGTGTTTCAGCAATTACAGGGGCTGACAGTTTGAGAATCTTTCCGTCAATGCCATCAAGGCCAGTAGTACTAGTTTGCTTTAAGTGAATAAGAGCATTATATACTTCGTGTACACATAACAACGGAATATCTAGACATGTTGCGATATTTTTGGACTGACAAAAATTCAGAACATCTAAATCGTTTTGTGAGGATCTGTTTCTTTTTATGGTGAAATTGGCAATATTGCAGAAGTGTGTATTCAACATTTCAACTGATATATCTTTCTGTGTTGTTGCACGAGCGTTGGAATTTTTTTTATTGCTGAGCTGATTGATAGCCTTGCAAACTGATTGGTTGTCTGTTTTAGAGTAAATGAGATCTTTAAAATATTTCGTTTTGGCTGAGCGTTTTAAATAGTTAACAAGATTTTTTTGTTTCATAAATTCTATACGATTACCTGATGCCAGAAGTGAGTCTCTTAAATCCATGGCTTTTTCTGTATCACTTGTTATCCAAGGCTTTTTAGGGGTACTTTTGACACAAATTGTTTTTAATGGAGCGTGCTTATTGTAAACATTGAGAAAAGTGTGATACCAAACTTCTAAGGCTTCGTCAGGATTCGTGAACTGATACACAGAGGAAAGTGAGGAATTCATCAGATCTGTAAGGAACAAATCGAGAGAGAGAGAGAGAGAGAGAGAGAGAGAGAGAGAGAGAGAGAGAGAGAGAGAGAGAGAGAGAGAGAGAGAGCGCCCGGGTCAGCGAATACGCCAACTTACCGTGTGTTGTCTCATGAATAGGTCATGTGTTTGTTATCAGGATGAAAAGAGATCCCTGCGTGGGTTAACACAGCTTTCGGTCGGCTTGTTCACTTCCGTTGTTCTACTTCGAATTTCATGAACTGTCTACGATTGAAAGTGCTTCAAAGTCTTAGTCATGAATCCCATGCCTTTTAAAACTAGGGCCCACTTAACACGACACTGTTGGCAGGTGAAATACTCGCTTCGAAGATGGCTGCACAGTTTAGACCCATGAGTATTTTAGATGGTGCTTTTTGTTTGGTTGGTCGGTTGTTTGTTTGTTTCTTTGTCCTATAATAAAGTATCCACGGCCGAAGAGCACATGTTCATGCTGTTGCATTGCACGGTTGCCAATCGCTAGACTGCCTGCATAGTGTTTGGTGCCTGTTTCTTTCAGGCCTTAGCAAAGTACCCGCATGTTCAGCGCCGATGAAATACATCGATCCGAAGCAAAATGTATATTATGCTATGAATTGAAGTAGGCCTGTCCTGTTTCTGTCTGCTATGTGATTGTTGATCTAGGCTCATGTTATGGTTTGAAGTAGGCCTGTCCTGTTCCTGTCTGCTATGTGATTGATGATCTAGGCTCATGTTATGATTTGAAGTAGGCCTGTCCTGTGTCTGTCTGCTAAGTGATTGTTGATCTAGGCTCGTCTACCAGCCGCGCTATTCACTGGCTTACGGTACGAGATGCAAGACATATATTTCGCCAGTCCAGAACGTGTCGTGGAATAAGTTCACGTGTGGAGTGTTTTCTTACAAAAGTATGTCGGATGGGAAACACAGACAATACCATGTTGCATGTTTGCTTCGGCACAAAACGCTGTTTTGCGACTTTCGTGTGATACAGGCCTGGGCAGCCAGCCCTGTGGCCTGGACGGACGAGGTACACAGACCTACACAGTAAGGACAAACACGGCGACAAGCACACACACACACACACACACACACACACACACACACACACACACACACGCATACACACGCACACACACACACACACACACACACACACACACACACACACACACACACACACACACACACACACACGCATACACAACCAAATGCACGCACATGCATACAAAAGGGAACAAAAGGTTGCCCACATCTGAGAGGTCACAGCTGTAATTTATTTGCTCGTTTCTAATCAGAAAGTTATAACTGCCTTTGGAAGAAAAAAATATATTAAAAAAATCATGAACAAAAACAAAAAC
The DNA here is from genome assembly GCA_033310375.1 of Conus canariensis. Classification (NCBI taxonomy): domain Eukaryota; kingdom Metazoa; phylum Mollusca; class Gastropoda; order Neogastropoda; family Conidae; genus Conus; species Conus canariensis. The sequence goes on from CM065719.1 coordinate 86,733,110, forward strand.
AAAAAAAGAAAGAACAAAAGGAAAACAAAACAGAACAGAACTCGGAAATGGACACAGATATGATCTATAACAGCATGGAACAATCATCAAGGATATCACATCGTCTTTCCTACTGTACTATTTGCAGGCGTGTTTCTATGTGTGTTTCTTCCTTTTCTCTTGTTTCTTGGTTGTGTTCGTTCGCTTTATACATTATCTGGTTATAAAACAAAGAAGAGATCTATGTAGCACAACACACATAGAGTTCATCATGAAACAGGAGATTTATGAAGCATGATACCCTTCAGCTGCATGAACAAACAGGAGATTTGTGAAGCATGATACCCTTCAGCTGCATGAACAAACAGGAGATTTGTGAAGCATGATACCCTTCAGCTGCATGAACAAACAGGAGATTTATGAAGCATGATACCCTTCAGCTGCATGAACAAACAGGAGATTTATAAAGCACAACACACTTTGAGTTGCATCAATGACGGATTCAGTCATTTATTTCCACACGCACTTACTCATAGGCAAGATCAACGGTGCGGTATCTTATTGATTGATTGACTGATTCATTTGTTTGTTTCTACAAGCCAATGTTCACGAGCTTCAAAACTACCCTGGCGACTGAAGAGAAAGAGAGAGGGTTTCATTTTTTTAAAATGTAGCTCCACCCTCTCTTTTCTCTTCGTGTCTATCCGGTCAATTTTTCTATCGACATTTTTGCAGAAACACTGTTGTGATATGGTCACTGTGGACGGCTGAGCCGTAAACAACGTTACCCGCACCAGAAGCAACAAAACAGCGATAAAAATGGCCCCACGTGCAGCCAACATCAGTCATTCCTACTTCACTCGCTAAACAACAATAGGAAGAAGAAACTGTGCGTAAGTAGCTGGGGAATACAAGCACAACTAACAACGTTTTTTTTTTTTTCGTTATAAGAATGTTTGTCCACGGTTAAAAATTGGAATGAAAGGAGGGAATATGGTCTTGCATAATTGAAATCGGCAATAGGGTCGGGCATAATAGAAAGCAGATATGAGAACGAAGACCTTAAATTGTAACTACAAAATTCTTTCCTTGTGGCTTATAGGGACTTTATAGTTCATCTTGAAAACAAAACTAGACTGCTGTAGTTCGTTGTGAAAACAGAACCACTTCTGTAGCCTGTGCAGCCACTGTAATCCTCTGATTCGAACTCATTGGTGGGATACGGATGAGTGTTTCGTATTTGCTCCCTTGGCATCAAACAGAATATACCACAGCCATATATAATTCCACGGTATTCTCCCTTGGCATCAAACAGAATATACCACAGCCATATATAATTCCCTGGTATTCTCCCTTGGCATCAAACAGAATATACCACAGCCATATATAATTCCATGGTATTCTCCCTTGGCATCAAACAGAATATACCACAGCCATATATAATTCCATGGTATTCTCCCTTGGCATCAAACAGAATATACCACAGCCATATATAATTCCATGGTATTCTCACCGTATAGGGTTCAAGAACAGAATCCAACGGCACCCCAGAGCAGCCAGTGAAGGGTAGAAAAGTAAGACGACAAGAAAGCACGCAAGGAAATAAGCTGGTAAAGTACTAAAATCATTGTGTGAAGAATAAGAGATATAGGGGAAATATCTGAGTTATGCATGAGGATCAATTTAAGCAGACAAGAGAGGTCAAAAAGTGTTAATAATCAGAGGGGTCAGTTCTACTGTTAAATGACCCAAGCATTGTCTATGATACATGTAACACTACTGCATATACACATGTGTTCAATAATGATCAGGGGCAAAGGCACTGATAGAGTATGTTATCATAATTCATTGTTATTACATTATTTTCAGAATAAAATCTAGCGGAAGCATAGACATTGCAGTCGGCGCAAACACCAGCTCACGAATTAAACATCAGTGTGAAGGAAGTGACGACAACGGTAAAAACCAGTGACGCACTCAGCGCAGGAACTGATGACCCGGTCAGCTTGGAGCGGACCGGGCAGTACTGTGCGGGGGACTGGCTTGTGTCGTTGTTGTACGTCAGGTAGGGGGAGAAGACGTTGGTCCAGAAGTTCTCCTTGCTCTTCACCACTGTGGCTCTGCAATAAGAGCGGAGATGACACAGTGAACGCTCTGACCACGTGATCTGTGTCTGCTATATCATCATAAGCAGATTCATCCTAAAAACAAACAAACAAAAAAGCATGTATCTTTCCTGTTCCAACAGTCAGTTTTGTCTCGTGCAATGCTTGGGCAAATCTGAAGAAAACAGAATCATGTAGCGGAGTCCCCCTCTCCCCCCTCCCACTACATCCACTTGGTCTCCCCCCCCCCTTTCCCCCCTCCCTCTACATCCACTAGGCCTAAGTCCTCTCCACCCCCTGCTTTGCGAGGTTCTGTTCCTTGTGAGTGTTGTGCATGTTATGGCCTTATTACAATCCCAGTCTTTTGTTCATCCCATCTTTTACAAACATGCTTCTTTGCACAGAATTTCCGCCTGGGGTACAAGCAATACAGTAGCGGTATACACATGCCAGAGAACAACAATAGGTAGACAAACAAATTAGTACTTAAATGAAATCAGAATGGAATATAAAACAGAGACTAACACACATAAACAATGTCAGAGATGATAACATAAAATGAAAACTGCTGTCCTTCCAAAAGGTTGCCACGTCACATATTCACTTCACAGCAATATACGGACCAGTTTTCATCATAAACCAGCAATCTTCTTTAGTTTTCAAATACGCCTGTATCATGATCAGTCGAAAATTCCAAGTTATGGTTGATTTTGTGGGAACAGGTCACTGTATATTTGTTTCCCTTCTTCCCACTTAGGACGGTATGAAGGATAATCATAATGAGTAAACGATCATCATGAAGACATTCTTACGTTAAAAGTGCAAATTACAGTTACGAAACTGCAAAAATGGTTGTGCACATGTATTAGGCAAGTCGGCAATACAAAATACACGGAGGATCATTTTCTATACATAATTAAATAATCTGGTTGTTTCTGAATTTGGACAAATTTACATTTTCTGGCAAATATTTAACGCGTGGTAAATTCAGAACATTGAACACAGTGTGAGACATTGTTTTAGAACAAACATTTACCTACAGCTGTAAATTTGGGGCAGCAAAATGCAAAATGGAATTCCTCACCAACTTCATTTATTTTAATATTCTCTCTTTCATCACAATCCATATTTTTGTCCTGTATGGCGCATGTCTACACTACACTGACCTGAAGTAGACAAAGGTCACTGTATGGTACATGTCTACACTGCACTGACCTGAAGTAGACAAAGGTCACTGTATGGCACATGTCAACACGGCACTGACCTGAAGTAGACAAAGGTCACTGTATGGCACATGTCTACATTGCACTGACCTGAAGTAGACAAAGGTCACTGTATGGCACATGTCAACACGGCACTGACCTGAAGTAGACAAAGGTCACTGTTACGGCACATGTCAACACGGCACTGACCTGAAGTAGACAAAGGTCACTGTATGGCACATGTCTACACTACACTGACCTGAAGTAGACAAAGGTCACTGTATGGCACATGTCTACACGGCACTGACCTGAAGTAGACAAAGGTCACTGTATGGCACATGTCTACACTGCACTGACCTGAAGTAGATAAAGGTCACTGTATGGCACATGTCTACACTGCACTGACCTGAAGTAGACATAGGTCACTGTATGGCACATGTCAACACGGCACTGACCTGAAGTAGATGCGGCCTTGGTAGGCGTCTGGCACAGTCCATGTGAAGGTTTTGGAGGTCTGTGGGGAGGCAGCCTTGTGTGACACTGCGCTCTGTGTTGAACCAAAGGGAGGGGGACGGTGGAGGGGACAAAGGGGGAGGAGGATGGGGGATGGGAGAGAGAGAGAGAGAGAGAGAGAGAGAGAGAGGGGGGGAGTTTAGTTTAAACAAACACAAAAAAGGGGGTGGGGGAATGGTTCACGGTGAAGGGAGTATTGTGAGAAAACATTGTACGCTACAACAAAGACAAAACTGGTATAACGAAGCTGGCTGTATGTGCTAAACAATTGACATTATTTGATGGCATCCGTCTGTCTTGAGAGACAATGGTACTGCGCCGTGGATCAGTCAGCTGAGTTGCAGCGCCTGCTTTGGCTGAAGAGCCCAATCCCCGAGTGGCAGACTCTGTTGACATAGTAACCTCGGTTTCGATTGCCTCTCCATGTCTGTGCTCTTGGTTTGGTTCTGCCGGGCCCCTGGTAACGGCTAATTCATGGGGACCGTTATTGGAGAGAGAGAGATGTGGCAGCGGCCTTCGCAGGGAGAGCTCACACACCCTAGCTCTTCGACCAAGCAATTATTGTCGGTAGCAGGGGGCTCAGTAAGTGGTGTCCTGCGTATGCTAAATCAGAACAGGCATGATGGAACACCGCCGACGTGACTCGTAGCCATGCAGTGTCTCCTCCGGTGGGTTGTCTCAGGGCGATTTGACATTGACTGCTCCCTGTGGATTGCCGGAGCCGTGGCTGTGGCTGTGGATGAGGGGGATGGGGGGAGAAGGGGAGGGGGGTGGGCCAGGAATGAGTGGCATGGGTGCAATGGTGCGATGCCATGTTGTGTGGCACGGAAGAGGAGACAGGAAAAATAAAAAGTTAAACGATGTGAAATCAATGGGAAATTAAGCTACATAGTGTGCAGCGAATCATGCATACTTGTGCAAGAGAATGGTCAGCTGTTTTCTAATGTTTCTTGTTATCTGTAGATGCCACTGCAATGAAG
>CM065719.1:86740388-86755388 GCA_033310375.1 Conus canariensis
CCCAGCACATGGACAAAAGATAGTCCAAACCCTGGCATGAAAGATCATGAAGACCTGTGGGTAAAGCTATTGGTAAAGCTAATCCAAACCAATGGATAAGACCATCCAATCCCATAGATAAAGCTATTCCAAACCAATCATCCGATCCCATAGAAAAAGATCGTCCAAATGTTTGAGCAAAGATAATCTAACCGTGTACATAAAGATCTTCCAAACCTATGAATAAAAAGCATCCAGCCCAGCAGATTCAGATAATCCAAAATCATGACTATAGATTATCGAAACCCATGAATTTACATCATCAAAACCTGTGGAACAGATTGTCTAAGTCTGTGATCAAAGATCATTCAAACATGTGAATCAGGAACAACCAAACCTGGTGACTACAGATCTTTAAGGCCTGTTGGTAACGTAATCCATCCAACTGAGCGTCCAGCAAACTCAGCTCTGGGTAGGAGCCGGTTGGGGTAGGAAATCCCACTAATAAGTGGCTTTCTTTGGAATCGAACCCACGACCGCTCACCCGACAGTCCACGATCTTGAACACTTCACCATGGCGGCTGGTGTCTACGAGCTTATAAACTGCGATTGATTTCAGATACTTAAAAAGTGCCCTGGTTTAAGTTGAAAACGCATGTATTTGTCCGGATTTTAATATTCAGTCGTATCTTTCAAGTAGCATTATTGATTTTTAGATATCTATTAACTGTGCTGCTCCGTAATCGATGCTTTTTTTCAGCATGTTCTTAGAAAGGGTATAAGTAATTAATGACTGTCGTGACCATTTACTGAAAAGGTAGATTTTTTTCTCTGTAAGAATCACTTTTGCCAAGAGCTGTGTCATAAGTAATGCGTATTTAAGGATAAAGGTAAAAGGAGAACAACAGAAGACCCTAAACTGAGCAAACACAACACAAAATTTGTTGGGAACAAAATAAGATACACATGCACATAAGGAAATTGCATTGGTTTGCGAGAAAGAAAGAATGAAATGAGAACAAAGTTTATGGATAAATTGCCAATTTAACTAAACAGAAGGTCATTATTAATGACGTTGAAGGCTTTTGCGATGTCCACAAAAAAGAAGTCAAGGAAATTGTCTGTTGCGTACGTTTCGAAGCCATTAGTCAATTAATTTGGTAAGAGCTGTTAGGCAAGATTGAGTGTCACTAAATCCAGACTGATTTAGACCATTAAATCGTATTTGTTAACAATAGAAAAAGACATTTAGTCGTGAAGAGAGAAGAAAATAAGCAAGTTACCAACCCAACAACCTTACTAGCTAGTCAAGAAAACAGAAAGATGGAAACAGTGACAAACAACACATGCACGCAGACAAACACGAACACAACTATGCATCAATCGCACTACACACACACACACACACACACACACACACACACACACACACACACACACACACACACACAGAGCTCCCATTCTTCCCCTCCACCGACCCACCCACTCTTCATCCTCCATCTCGCTCACACAGCCACCCTACCATCACCCCCCCCTCCCCCCACTTCACCACCACCTCCACCACCACTACCACCACCACCATTTCCCCATCCACCAGATCAGCACTCACCTGTGACAGAACCTCCGGCAGTGATCATGGCGGGGGTGGCAGTCAGGGTGTAGGGGGGTGCAATCGTCTTGGCGTCCACCCCGTGTCCCTGAGGGAACATATCTTCACAGGCCGTAGGGGGAGGACCGTCGGGGTGTCCCCTGACCACCTCCACCCCACTCAGCATCACCATCACCATCAGCAGCGACATTTGCTGCAGCAGCAGCGGCATTGCCTTGGATGACATGATTCCTCTCTAGGGTGAAAAATATCAAAAGACGTTGTGTGAGTGAGGCAAGTGAGCGAGCCACAGAGTCAGTGACTGATGACCAAAACTACATCTGTACGCTGTGTCCAGTTTGTGGGCTTATATTCCAGTACAAGTTCACGCGCGCGGGGACACACACACACACACACACACACACACACACACACACACACACACACACACACACACAGAGAACCCTCTCAGACAAGCGCATCGACCCTGAACTCCTTACGCTCTGAGGGGGCGGGCCTCATTCAAGACAAGACACACACTGCATGCCTAGGTGCCTTCTGCTGTCAGAATTTTTTTTAATCCTGGCACTGCCGGGATTCAAACCATCAGCTTTTGGAGATTTGGGCGTCTCAAGGCGTTGCCACCTCACCCCTCGTTTTTATCTTCTTTTTTTTTTTTTTCAAGAAAAATGTGTTACCAAAATCGCAATCGGTCATCTGTTCAAAATTCGGAAATGTAAACCTTACTAAGTTCACTTTTGTTTCTCCTGTACCAGATCCAGCTGGACCTCCTCCAATAATTATATCTGCCATTGCTGTAGGGCTCTGGCCCTCTTCTTACTAGAAATCGCTAGCAGTTTCATGAACTCAAGAGCTGGTGAGCCTACCGCGTATGGCGAGGACTTTGGTCTGGAAACCAGATTCCCTCAAGCTGTTGGCTAGATTGACATACTTCTCAGTCGTGTAGATATAAACTTGCTCTATTCTGCTTTCATGTGACACTGTGAGTTCAATCAACTGTTTTGATGAACCTGAATGTAGCACAGTTCTCAAGCCAGTCTTCCTGATGATCTCTGGATGGTTTCCATACTCTGGAAGATCTGCTGTTTACTCCCGGCCAGTCATGCAAGAGCAATTTTCGATTTTACTGGCACAAAGTCGATGTCCTGAGAATGGGAAGTAAATGTCACTCACGTACGCCAGCCCTAGGTTATCCTAATCATGTGGGATATGCAATGGAACCTGCGTGTCCCCCTCCTTCTGTTTTTGGCGGTAAGCAAAGCTCCAGTGTTTGCCAGAGAGATGTGTCCCCAGATCAAGAGGCGAGCGACCGAACACTTCATCCAAGAGACGTTTGTGTTCAAAACTCCACCGACAACAAGGTGTGGATATCAAGCTGAGGGAAAAACACCGAATTTAACATAGCGTTAGTAAAGGTGTGATGATAAACCAGAGATTTACATAGCATCAAGTGTCCAGGAAAACGCCCCGTGTTTCTTCCAGGACTCTTCATACAAACTCGAAGAGCTGTTCTCCTCACGCTGTTTTCTGTAGCGTTGTTAGCAACCAGCCTCGTAGTTATATGACGTGACATGTTTCCCGTAAGGCCGAGTCGGAGATGCGTGCGCATAGAACTGTTGACATGGCTAAGCAGTCTGTTTCTGTAACCGTTTAGTTTGGGTCAATTGCATATATGTTATACACACCAGCTTTGTTATTGTTATACTTTTATGGATCTATTCTGTCCATCCATCACCAAGGACACTACACTTCCTGCTTATTGTTGATTGCTAGATCGAGTGATTAGGAAAATTAGAATCGCGGGATTTAGGAAAGGTTTTCAATAGAGAATTGTTACACTTGTAAGGCCTGTCCCAGTCGCCCTGTCATATATTGTGCAGTGCGCTTGGCTCCAAAAGAAGTCTGATAGACAGACACACACATACGCACTTTTTATTTAGGAGCATAAGCTAGGTTCCATTCCATGAGACAGAGGTAGAATGGGAGCGGGGAAGGTGTGTGTGCGGAGGGGGGGGGGGAGGGGGGTAGTAGAAAGAAACTCGTGGAGAGCGTGACAGCAGAGAGTCCTCAGAAGAGAAGCCCCCTTCAAGCAAGTGTTTCGGCCCTTATCTTCTGACACTCTAGGGGGGTTGGGCCACACCCGGTTCATGACTCCGGATGTCCCTCTGCTGCCCCTTTTTTTTTCCCCATCTTGGGACGAGTCATGGCTGGGATTCGAACCCATGACCGTCTGGAGATGCTCATTTTCCGCTAAATGACTCGCACTCTAACCACTGAGCCACTGGGGCTCCTGATATTTGTAGGGAAAGTTAAGCCTTATGAAGTTCACTTTTGTTCCTCCTTGACCAGATCCAACTTGAACACCTCTCTGCCGCTTCTGCCATTGCTTTCAGGGCTCTGGTTTTTTCCCTCCCTGCAACTGAGAGCTGTTTCATGAGGCTGTATGCAGACGTTCCTACAAACCCCCTAGCTCCAATTTCTGCAGTGAGGACTTTGACCTGATAGCCTTCTCTCCTCAGGCTGTTTGCCAGATCAGCATACTTTTCAATCTTGTAGATTTGAGCTGCCTCCATTCTGTTCTCATATGGCACCATGAGCTCGATCATGATCAGCTGCTTGGTTGACTGAGAGTGGACTACTATGTCTGGTCTCATGCCACTCTTGCTGATGATCTCTGGGTGACTCTTCCATTCTGGGAGGTCTGCAGTGCACTCCCCGTCATCTGCCCCGTCCAGCAGACTCTGCCTGCATGTTCCGAGTGGCACAGTTGTTCTTGGCCATGATTTGCTACCTCCTGCCGTGAAGAATGTTGCGGGTGCTTTTGGAGTCCTGATTTTCCCTTTTGTGGTGTTGGTACTAGCCCAGACTGCTTGTACAATCTCTTTGAGCACTTGGTTGTGCCTCCATGTGCACCTTCCTTGAGCCAGGGCTACTTTACATGAGCTTAGAACATGTTCCACTGTTTGTTTTTCATGGCAGAGGGGGCATGCAGGATCGTCTGTTTTCCCCACTTCACCAGGTTTGCATTTGAGGGCAGAAGGTCATATGCAGATCTGAGAATGAAGCTGATCCTGAGAGGGGCCATGTGCCAAATGTCATTCCAAGTGAGACTTTTTTGGGGTGCATTCTCCCACGTTGTCCATTGCCCTTGCTGGCTCTGCTGGACTGCTTTTTGGAGTCTTTTTTGGTCTTCTTCTTTTCTCACCTCCTGAATCATCATGTCTCTTTTGGCTTTTCCTTTGGCCTTTGACCACCATTCAGTTTTGGTCACCCCCAGTCCTTGTCTGTTGGTCTGTGTGTCCTGTTATTTCTCTGATCTTGAGACTTTCTTTTGCAGAATCCATCGCCTCTTGAACTTTCCATTTTCTGCCTGTCTTCAGCTGGGGCGTGATTGCTTCTACCACCTTGTCTCCTGAGTCCTCCAACATGCTTTGAAGTCTGATCTTCCCTGCTTTGTATTCCTCCAGAATGGATTTCAGTGGTAGTTTCAGCTTTGCTTGGCGACGGTACAGCGCTATGTTATTGAAACAAGGTGGGACACCAAGCCATTTCCTTGTGAACTTGTTGATTTTGGCTTCCATTGCCTCCACTATGCTGGTGCAGATGTCGTATATCAGAGGCCATAGGAGCTTTGGTATCAGCATGAACTGCAGACACCCGACCTTGTATTTGCCAGGGAGCCCACACTGGTCAATGGTCTCCAAGCCTTCTTCCAACATCTGTTTGGTTTCTTTTGCTCTTTGTGTGTCTTTCAGGGTATCATCATACCATCTTCCAAGGCTCTTGACTGGCTCTTCTGTGACCGTTGGAATGGCCTGGTTGGCAACACTGAAGACCACAGATTCGGCCACTTTTCCTTTCCTCAGTGAGAGACTCCGTGATTTCTTTGGCTTGAACTTCATTCTGGATGAGGCAACTATGTCGTCCACCCTCTCCAGCACATGACGTGTCTCGTCTTCTCTGGGTAAAATCACTGTAGTGTCATCCATGAAGGCCTTGAGAGGAGGCATCTTGTATCCATCGCCAAGGTCTGTTTGTCTCGCGTTGTTTGTTGCTGCTTTCAAGATGAGTTCCATTGCCAGCACGAACAGTATTGGGGAAATTGCACAGCCCATTGCAATGCCCACTTCCAAGTTGATCCAATCTGTTGTGTACTCCTTGGTAGAGAACCGCATTTAGAAGTCATTGAAGCACTTCTTGAGCATGTCACGGATGTTCTTTGGCACATGGGACATCTCAAGAGCCAACTGTATCATCTCATGGGGTACAGATCCATATGCGTTTGCCAGATCAAGCCACACTACGTCCAGGTCTCTCTTTTCTGTTTTTGCTCTTTGGATTGCGTCCCAGATCATCGTGGCGTGTTCTACACAGCCAGCCACGCCTGGGATGCCACCTTTCTGGACTGACACATCCAAGTACTTGTTTTCCATGAGGTACTTGGTCAGCCTTGCTGCCATGACAGAGAAGAAGATTTTCCCTTCGACGTTCAGTAGTGATATGGCCTGAACCGGCTGATGTCACTTGAGTTTTGCTCTTTGGGGATGTACACACCATCTGCCGTCATCCTCTGGCCGCTGATCTTCTGGTTTCTCCAAGCTGATTGCAGCAGCCTGTGGAGCCACTCCAGCACCTTGGGACATTTCTTGTACAGCTGGCAAGGTATTCCGTTTGGCCCTGGTGATGATTTGGCTCTGGCTTTGTCGACCACCTTCTTGATTTCCGCCAACGTTGGTGGCTTGTCATTGAACTGTTCCTCTGGGTTGGTTGGCCACACCAGACCTTAAATGTCGAGTGGTGCTTTGTTCTGTGAGTCAGAGTATGTTTTCCTCAGATGCTGCTTAGGAACTCCTTTGTCCACACTTAGGGTCCCAGATTTCGGCTGCTCAAACACTGTTCTGGCAAACTGGAAGGGGTCTCTGAAGAAGCGCTCTTGGGTCTTCTTCTTTTTGCTCTTCCTCTTCCTCGCAGATTCCGCTTTGCTGAGGGCGCTGTGTTTTGCTTTCAGGTCTTTCCAGAGTTTTTCCAAGTTTTTCAGCTGGCAGTGCGGTCTTCATTTGCTTCTTGAGGTTTTTCTTTTGGACCCTGATCTTGTCCATCTCTTCTTGGCGTCTGGATTTCTTTGGAGGTGTTTTCTCTTTGGGTAGTTTTGCTCCATAGGCGTCTCTACATGTGACATACACAATGTCCCCATATGTGGCTAGTTTGTGTTCCAGGGTGCTTTTCCCTATCAGTGCATCGAGTCTTTGGACGATTTTTGCATCCAGTTTCTCCCAATCTTCAGTTTCGTTTGCTCGTGGCAGGTTGAGTTTCAGGCGCCTGGCATCGAGGGCCTGTGCAAATTCCTCATCCGAACCAACAGCGTGGATGTCCTTGGCACTGTGGTTTAAATCCTGTAGTTCCTGTAGAATATGGAGCGAGGTGAAAGAGGTTTGTGGAGGGAAAGGGGATGTGGAGTAATGGTTGCGTGAATGCGAGAATAAAGTGTCAGCTTTGAATGGCAGTGAGGCTCAATACTCTGTTACTGGCAGTGTACAATTTTAGTCTGACACGGCAAAGCATGGGCAGAACCAGTTGTGTTGTTGATATCGTTCAGTTCTGGTTGAACGCCGTATGACATGGCTTTGCACCAGCTGTGTTGTTGATATCGTTCAGTTCTGGTTGAACGCCGTATGACATGGCTTTGCACCAGCTGTGTTGTTGATATCGTTCAGTTCTGGTTGAACGCCGTATGACATGGCTTTGCACCAGCTGTGTTGTTGATATCGTTCAGTTCTGGTTGAACGCCGTATGACATGGCTTTGCACCAGTTGTGTTGTTGATATCGTTCAGTTCTGGTTGAACGCCGTATGACATGGCTTGGCACCAGTTGTGTTGTTGAAAATGTTCAATTCTAGTCTAACACGGTATAGCATGGTTCAGAGCCAGTTCAGTTGTTGAAAGTGTTCAATTCTAGTCTAACGCGGTATAGCATGGTTCAGAACCAGTTGTGTTGTTGACAGTGTTCAATTCGAGTCTAACGCAGTATAGCATAGTTCAGAACCAGTTCAGTTGTTGAAAGTGTACAATTCTAGTCTAAACTTGTCTGACATGGCTTTGCACCAGTTGTGTTGTTGATAGTGTTCAATTCTAGTGTAACGAGGTATGCCATGGCACGGAACCAGCTCTGTTGTTGATTGTCTATGGTTCTAGTCCGACGCCATATGGCTTGGCTCACAGCCTGTGTGGTTGTTCCTAGTGGACAATGCTAGTCTAACACGGCAAAGCATGGGCAAAACTCGTTCTGTTGTTGATAGTGTTCAGTTCTAGTCTGAACCGGTATGGCATGCTTCAGAACCAGTCCTGTTGTTGACCGTGTACAATGTAAGTCTAAACCAGAATGGCATGCTTCAGAGCCAGTTCTGTTACAGACTTTGGGCAGTTCTAGTCTAAACCGGTATGACATGGCTCAGAACCAGTTCTGTTGTTGATCGTGTACAATTCTAGTCTAAACCGGTATAACTTGGCTTTGCACCTGTTCTGCTGTTGACAGTGTATAATTCTAGTCTACCGTGTTATGGTCTGGCTCAGGATAAGCATTCCTTTACAATAAACGTAGCTCGTGGGACTAATCATCTCAATACTTGTCAAGTTCCTACGTTAATAATGAAAAAAGGTATTTCCACCCCTACACCACCACCACCCCATCCTCTTCTCAAACTAATGAGAGAGAGAGAGAGAGAGAGAGAGAGAGAGAGAGAGAGAGAGAGAGAGAGAGAGAGAAAGGGCGCAGCCAGGTGGCAAAAAAAAAAAAAAAAAAAAAAAGAACAGGGAGAGACGTATCTTTTGAAATCTGATGATAGAAGTGGTTACACAATACCTGCACCTAGTATTAGTTACACTCACACACGCACACAAACAAACAAACAAACAAACAAACACACACACACACACACACACACACACACACACACACACACACACACACACACACACACACACGTGCGTGTACGTCCGTATACACAGGCGCACACACATTCACACATATATGTACGCACACATGCGTGCATACACACACACGCATACACACACACACGCACGCACACACACACACACACACACACACACACACACACACCACACACAATGCATGTGCGTCCATATACACAGGCACACACACATACACATATATGTACACACATATGCATACATACACACACACATACACACACACACATGCGCGCGCACACACACACACACACTTACACACACACACACACACACACATACACACACACCACACACGCACGCACGCACGCACGCACGCACGCACGCACGCACGCACACACACACACACATAGAAGCACACTCACACACAAGGGCCCATGCCCATGTACACACGTATACACACGTATGTGTACACTCACCACACACACCGACAGTATTTTTCCTCCATGAATCCAAATGAATCATTTTGAAAACACTTCAAATGTTCTTCTTTCCTTCTTCGTCAACAAACCCTTAATGAACACAGGTGCAGCCGTACTTCTATAACTTTAATATGAATAAAGTCATCCCACTTGTTTACTGTTTAATATGAATACTTCAACAACAGAGAAGCTCACAAGAGAAAGACGTAAACAAGATTTTGGAATAGTGAGGCCCCCAAACTCCAGATCTGACCCGTATTTCAACATGCATCTTACCTGGGTCTCGTCCGGTAAACAGCACACAGTCAGTGGAAACCAACGGGTACAGCGATACTGCCAGTCAGCGTCAATGCCGGGAGAGGTAAGGTAGACGGAGGGGAGAATGACGGAGTCGCCGGAGCTGCTTTCACACCAGTCAGTGTCGGGTGGACAAAACAAAGCTCGAGGGCCCCCCTTCCTCTCACCGGAAAAGTCACCTTGCTCCAGCGAAGAAGACACCCACTGCACAAGGCCGCTTTTTATGACGCCATGATCGCATCAAAAATCGATACCTTGATGGAAAGAACTATGGGTACATACGCCTCTGCCCTCACCCTCTCCTTTCTTCCTTACCCTCTTCCCCTCCTCCAAGCCTCATCTGTTTCCCCTCGTTTGTTTCTGACGTCATCAGTTTAGAATGGAGATCAGTATAAAAACCTGTCCACCTCTTCAGCACGCCCAGTCCTTGAGGTCCCTGACCATTTGCTGATTGTTTAACAACAGATTGTAATCCTGTAAAAAGTTTGAGGTCCCCTGACCTTTTGCTGATTGTTTAACAACAGATTGTAATCCTGTAAAAAGTTTGAGGTCCCATGACCATCTGTTGATTGTTTAACAACAGATTGTAATCCTGTAAAAAGTTTGAGGTCCCCTGACCTTTTGCTGATTGTTTAACAACAGATTGTAATCCTGTAAAAAGTTTGAGGTCCCCTGACCTTTTGCTGATTGTTTAACAACAGATTGTAATCCTGTAAAAAGTTTGAGGTCCCCTGACCTTTTGCTGATTGTTTAACAACAGATTGTAATCCTGTAAAAAGTTTGAGGTCCCATGACCATCTGTTGATTGTTTAACAACAGATCGTAATCCTCTAAAATGTTTGAGGTCCCCTGACCTTTTGCTGATTGTTTAACAACAAATTGTAATCCTGCAAAAAGTTTGGGGTCCCTGGCCATTTGCTGATTGTTTAACAACAGATTGTAATCCTGTGAAACGTTTGAGGTCCCTGACCATTTGCTGATTGTTTAACAACAGATTTTAATCCTGTAAAAAGTTTGAGGTCCCTGACCTTTTGCTGATTCTTTAACGACAGATTGTAATCCTGTAAAATGTTTGAGGCTCCTGACCTTTTGCTGATTGTTTAACAACAGATTTTAATCCTGTAAAAAGTTTGAGGTCCCTGACCTTTTGCTGATTCTTTAACGACAGATTGTAATCCTGTAAAATGTTTGAGGCTCCTGACCTTTTGCTGATTGTTTAACAACAGATTGTAATCCTGTAAAAAGCTTGTAGACACCCCTCTCCTTCCCCTATCATAGACGAACTGGTCCACCGCTGTTGCCCCTATGTGAATGTAATTTCATTATTTCTTAAACGGAAAAAAGACAGAAAAAGAGGGAGAAAAAAATACATATCTACTAAAACTGTTTATAGTAGCGTTAATGACATCCTAAAAACAAAAACAGCAAAAACTGTGCAGCGTATGGCTCCCCAGGCTAGTTCCTTTCAAACCATGCACTGTCTTCATAATATGTATGTTACATAATTATCAGAATAATTCATATCAGATCTACCTAACCATCAATATTTGATCAGATTGTATATCCATCTTCTCTCTCACAGAAACTGTGGAATGAGTGTTTGATTGGATGTTTGATATTTGCAATACATTCATAAAGCTCACATGATGCTTATACTCAATATCTTTTTTTTTCAAGCATCAGTTAAAAATGATAACTGAAGTTGTTGCTGGAGCAATGTATTCTCCATTTTGGCCCACCTTAACAGAAACAGACCACACTACTTTGAACACACACATGTTAACAACGTCAAACAGTGAATGGATTCCTAACATCTTACATCGTTTGACCCATGACAGCTACCATACAAACGGGACCAAACGACGCCCATGTCTACCCGTCTTCCATGACAGTGTTTCATCTATGATCTGGTACAGAGGGCTGAGTAAAATCCGGGAGAGAGAGAGAGAGTGGAGGGGGTGGGTGGGGGTTACGTACAGGCTGTGTTCAGTTTTTAAGTCAAGATACAGTTTCATACCAGCTGCCGTGGCGAAGTGGTTAGCGTCGCGGACTCCCGGCTGGGAGGTCGTGGGTTCGAATCCCATCAGAGTCATGAGGGTTTTTCTGCCCCGACCGGCTCCTGCCCAGAGTTGAGTTTGCTGCGGACTCAGTTGGGAAGACTGGGACCACACAGTCGAGTTTCATCCACTTAATGGATGCGTTTCTGAGAGTGTTGCTCAAATTTCCTGACCAACACTGCAGGTGCCTTTATCTCTCGGGCCTGGTTGACGCCGGGATATATTATGAAAGGAAGCGTAGAGTACAGCCCTGTCATTTAGTCTCAGACTGAAATGGAAATCCGTAGCATTATCTTAATCATCCTCATTCTCATCGATCAGCATAAAAAAATGTCTCAAATTCTGTGGCCCTTCATGCCCTGCTCTCATGGTGACCTCAATTTCGATGTCCTCTCCACGTCTGTGGTCTTGGTTTGGTTCCGTCGGGGTCACCGGTATCGGCGAGTCCATGGGGGCTGTCGTTGGACGGACGTGGTGGTGCCCTCCGGAGGGATAGGTTTGACAGCGCACATGTAGCGAAATTCTTGCTCTGCAAATCTTGTTTCTTCCCTTTGCCGAAGACGTGTTCGTTTCGCGAGCAGGGTCTGTAAACGGAAAACTGCTGAATCAGACATAATGCAGGGCGTAGACCAGACAGACATTATGCAGGGCGTAGACAGACATAATGCAGGGCGTAGACAGACATAATGCAGGGCGTAGACCAGACAGACATTATGCAGGGCATAGACCAGACAGACATTATGCAGGGCATAGACCAGACAGACATAATGCAGGGCGTAGACCAGACAGACATTATGCAGGGCGTAGACCAGACAGACATAATGCAGGGCGTAGACCAGACAGACATAATGCAGGGCGTAGACCAGACAGACATTATGCAGGGCGTAGACCAGACAGACATAATGCAGGGCGTAGACCAGACAGACATAATGCAGGGCGTAGACTAGACAGACATTATGCAGGGCGTAGACCAGACAGACATTATGGAGGGCGTAGACCAGACAGACATGATGCAGGGCATGGACCAGACAGACATTATGGAGGGCGTAGACCAGACAGACATTATGGAGGGCGTAGACCAGACAGACATAATGCAGGGCGTAGACCAGACAGACATTATGGAGGGCGTAGACCAGACAGACATGATGCAGGGCATGGACCAGACAGACATTATGGAGGGCGTAGACCAGACAGACATTATGGAGGGCGTAGACCAGACAGACATGATGCAGGGCATGGACCAGACAGACATAATGCAGGGCGTAGACCAGACAGACATGATGCAGGGCGTAGACCAGACAGACATAATGCAGGGCGTGGACTAGACAGACATTATGGAGGGCGTAGACCAGACAGACATTATGCAGGGCGTGGACCAGACAGACATTATGGAGGGCGTAGACCAGACAGACATGATGCATGCGAAATTCACTCCGGCAGAACGCACGTAGACAATGAACATACCTGCTAATTTTCACAAAGATCGGCCAAGTACTTTCGGAGATATTCCATAAAGAAGAAAAACCGTTACAGGCCGTTACAGCCGTTAGTAACGGATATAACGGTAAACTAAAACATCGGGCTTCATCCTTGACCCATAATGAATATACCTACAAATTTTCAGAAAGATCGGCCCAGTAGTTTTGTCTGGAGCGAGTGGAACAGTAGAAAGAAACTCGTGGAGAGCGTGGCAGCAGGGAGTCCTCAGAAGAGAAGCCCCCTTCAAGCAAGTGTTTCGGCCCTTATCTCCTGACACTCTAGGGGGGTTGGGCCACACCCGGTTCATGACTCCGGATGTCCCTCTGCTGCCCCTTTTTTCCCATCTTGGGACGAGCCATGGCTGGGATTCGAACCCATGACCCTCTGGACATGCTCATTTTCCACTTAATGACTCGCGCTTTAACCACTGAGCCACAGGGACACCTGATATTTGTAGGGAAATTAAGCCTTATGAAGTTCACTTTTGTTCCTCCTTGACCAGATCCAGCTTGAACACCTCTCTGCCGCTTCTGCCATTGCTTTCAGGGCTCTGGTTTTTTCCTTCCCTGCAACTGAGAGCTGTTTCATGAGGCTGTATGCAGACGTTCCTACAAACCCCCTAGCTCCGATTTCTGCAGTGAGGACTTTGACCTGATAGCCTTCTCTCCTCAGGCTGTTTGCCAGATCAGCATACTTTTCAGTCTTGTAGATTTGAGCTGCCTCCATTCTGTTCTCATATGGCACCGTGAGCTCGATCATGATCAGCTGCTTGGTTGACTTAGAGTGGACTACTATGTCTGGTCTCATGCCACTCTTGCTGATGATCTCTGGGTGACTCTTCCATTCTGGGAGGTCTGCAGTGCACTCCCAGTCATCTGCCCCGTCCAGCAGACTCTGCCTGCATGTTTCGAGTGGCACTGTTGTTCTTGGCCATGATTTGCTGCCTCCTGCCGTGAAGAATGTTGCGGGTGCTTTTGGAGTCCTGATTTTCCCTTTTGTGGTGTTGGTACTAGCCCAGACTACTTGTACAATTTCTTTGAGCACTTGGTTGTGCCTCCATGTGTACCTTCCTTGAGCCAGGGCTACTTTACATGAGCTTAGGACATGCTCCACTGTTTGTTTTTCATGGCAGAGGGGGCATGCAGGATCGTCTGTTTTCCCCCACTTCACCAGGTTTGCATTTGAGGGCAGAAGGTCATATGCAGATCTGAGAATGAAGCTGATCCTGAGAGGGGCCATGTGCCAAATGTCATTCCAAGTGAGACTTCTTTGGAGTGCATTCTCCCACGTTGTCCATTGCCCTTGCTGGCTCTGCTGGACTGCTTTTTGGAGTCTTTTTTGGTCTTCTTCTTTTCTCATCTCCTGAATCATCATGTCTCTTTTGGCTTTTCCTTTGGCCTTTGACCACCATTCAGTTTTGGTCACCCCCAGTCCCTGTCTGTTGGTCTGTGTGTGTCCTGTTATTTCTCTGATCTTGAGACTTTCTTTTGCAGAATCCATCGCCTCTTGAACTTTACATTTTCTGCCTGTCTTCAGCTGGGGCTTAATTGCTTCTACCACCTTGTCTCCTGAGTCCTCCAGCATGCTTTGAAGTCTGATCTTCCCTGCTTTGTATTCCTCCAGGATGGATTTCAGGGGTAGTTTCAGCTTTGCTTGGCGACAGTACAGCGCTATGTCAGTCAGACAGGGTGGGACACCAAGCCATTTCCTTGTGAACTTGTTGATTTTGGCTTCCATTGCCTCCACTATGCTGGTGCAGATGTCGTATATCATCAGAGGCCATAGCAGCTTTGGTATCAGCATGAACTGCAGACACCAGACCTTGTATTTGCCAGGGAGCCCACACTGGTCAATGGTCTCCAAGCCTTCCTCCGCCATCTGCTTGGTTTCTTTTGCTCTTTGTGTGTCTTTCAGCGTATCATCATACCATCTTCCAAGGCTCTTGACTGGTTCTTCTGTGACTGTTGGAATGGCCTGGTTGGCAACACTGAAGACCACAGATCCGGCCACTTTTCCTTTCCTCAGTGAGAGACTCCGTGATTTCTTTGGCTTGAACTTCATTCTGGATGAGGCAACTATGTCGTCCAGCCTCTCCAGCACATGACGTGTCTCGTCTTCTCTGGATGAAATCACTGTAGTGTCATCCATGAAGGCCTTGAGAGGAGGCATC